>JAPZDY010000013.1:9022832-9038955 GCA_029783645.1 Ctenochaetus hawaiiensis | reverse complement strand
TTTCCAAAAAAGTCATGTCTGGTAATAACCCCAATGCTATTTATGTCTTTTAACATAAGTGTTAAGCTATAATCACTTCAGGGTGATTTATATTCTATATGTAGCCTGTTAAGTACTCAGTTACGACCCAGTTTGTTTTCTGTCTTTATAATTTAGGAATTCTTTAAGTATATTTTTTTATATTTATTTCATTTATATTTTAATCTACATTATTGTTGACCAATTGTCCAAAGCATTCAGTATTTTTGGTTTAAATTCATTCAGTATGCTATGAAAATCGTATTCAGGAGTCTTCAGCCTTGCTGTAGATGTGTGATTCATCGTAGGAAGCATCTGATTTTGCCTAATTTACATCACTGTCAGTCAGTGAAGTGTATGTTTTTCTTTTTACAGCTCTTATGTTTTCTTCTTGATTGTCAGAATGAACATCAGCAATCTCAAAAAATGTGAAGGACCCTCTTTGAGTCCACCATTATCAGACTTTTGTAAATGATTCCCTGCCAAAACAATCAATGGATTTAATGTAACCTTGATAAGAAAGGCAGTGGGTAGAAGATGTATAACAGGGAAGTTAAAATGAATGTAAATCAATATTTTTTTCTTTGTAAGATAATCAAGACGATGTAACTTACACGCAGTTTGTAGTTAATAGTCAAAACTAAACAAATTCAGTTTGGTACTATAGAAGAGAACTAGAAGTAACTAAAGTTTTACAGAGCAGTGCTTTTTGAAAAGACCTGTTGATTCAGTTGATGAAACAATAATTAGGTTTGATAAATTAAAATAGTTCTTTATTTTTTCTTTATTCTTCCCCAATTATTTCTGTTGCTACATATCGGAGAACGCTCTGTGAGACTTCCATCCCTCTTTCTTTGCTCTAACAGATGAGAACTTCATTCTCAAACACGACAAAGCCTTCCTGTTGTCGATGGCCAATCGCGGGAAGAACACCAATGGCTCACAGTTTTTCATGTGAGTATAAATAACTGAATCAACTCACTCTGCACTTTTTGTGACATACCATTTAACTAACAGGGCACTTGCATTATTTCTTTGATTTTTTAAATATTTTTTTTTTATTTCTGTCCCTTTTTCTGTTTTGAAACTATAGAATAGAATTTGTCATTGAGAGTCAGTGAGAGTCCCCTCTCTGTTATTAGATTTCAAAGTGCAGAGAAACATGGATTCGTTCTTTTTCACCTACAAATGTGTTACATTTTTTCTCTTGCCATTTTTTGTGTAAAATTTACAGAAACTCTAGCATCCTGCTCTTCCAAGGTAATGTGACTCACAGGCTGTGTTTCTCTCTCTTCTCCTGACTGTATTTGTCATTAAGTAGTTTGTATTTGCAAGTATTCTGCAGACTTTAGTGTTTACTTTGGATATGTTTGAACAGTATTCACAAATGGCTTGAGGATATTTGGAGACTTCCTTTATCACTATAACAGGTTGTCACCATTAGTTAAAAATGTGCTGCAAAAATAAAACTCAGTGAACTTAAAAGAGGAAATGAATGAAGACTGTTTTTATTTGTTCATGGCTGTTTTAAATTCAACAGCCAAAATTAAAAGTGTCTCTAAATTAATTTGCAATTAAATATCTTTAAACAAATGGTCTTCCAGTTACCTTTTTTTTCTTTTGTTTAAGATTTTTCCCATGGTAAATTAAGCACCCGCACTTTGTCATAGTTACCGCGTAATACTCATTCTTTTCCTTCTTTTTCCTCTTTTCTCATGATCCCAACACTGCCATTGGTTGACCTTTACCGGCTTCTTTGTTGGATTTTACACAAACAGCACAACCAAGATGGCCCCTCATCTTGACGGGTAAATCTAATCTCTCTTTGCCCCTTAAAGAAGACGTGAAAATGGCATTTACACTTAACAATGAAGCTTCATTTCTGGCTTGATTTTCTAGCATATTAAGGGATTCCTTTTAACAAGAACTCTAAAAATGCCTCTATAATCTTTATATATTTTATCTTAATATTTCTGTATAAATTATATTTAGTATTGACTAAGCTGTTCTAACTTTGGCTACCTTCATGCATAGTAACAGGCATTACTCTTCTCTGCCTCTTTGCAGAGTCCATGTCGTCTTTGGTGTCGTCATCTCCGGCTTCGAAGTGATAAAGAAGATTGAGGGGTTGAAGACTGATTCAGCCAGCAGACCTTATGCTGACGTGAGAGTGATGGACTGTGGACAACTTATCACCAAGTCTGCTAATGATGGTAAGTTCAGCAACTGGTCTACTTTTTCTTGAGTGTTACAAATTTGTAGCTCATTTGCAACAACATCCACTTTTAAGGCATTGTGGTACTAATAATATAGTCACAATATATATTGTTTGAGTCTGGACGGACATGGGTGTAAAACGCAACTTTACTGATGGCAGAGGCTATTTAACTCTTAAAAACAGCTGAGCTCCTCAGTACTCAGCAAAATCTTCTTTAACACTAGTGCTGAGGGCATTTGTTGGGGACTATTTTTAGCTACTGATTAAAACAGTGTTGCTCTTTTATGTGTTTCAGTATTTTTTGGAAAACAATGGAGCTCCTTCCCACAGAGAAAGAGGCTTCATGAGGTTTATTTACAAAAGCAGTATTTGCCTGTAGGAACCATGCATTGTTGGTTTTGGTCTTCGAATGATCCTGCTCACACTAACAAAAATATAGGATATATCAGATTTTTGACTTACTGCTGCATGTAAATCCCTCCACTTCAAGTCTTTGTACATTTGACTTATTGCCACCCAGCCAGTGTATGAAGAATTTACAGTCTGCTGTGTATGAAGACTTGTGTTAGCTCTTGATGAAAAAAAAAAAAAATAAAAGAGATGTTATTCATTGTTTTTTGTGATCTTACAACCGTTTGTATTCCCTCTTATTTGTTTTTTTCTCCTGTGGGAAATAATGTTTGCTGCCTGTGATTTTAACTGGGTCATACTTTGTGCTCATTCTGTAGGAGGTTGGCATTTTGATGCCAGCGTTTTTCCCCACTGGCTTTCTTACAAAATGTGTAACCTGATCTTGTGTTTAATCAGGATCAGGGAGGTGATCTCTATGAACTTCAGTTGGCATCTGCCCACCTGACTCTGCAAAGCCTGTTTTTATTGCCCCCATCATATTTAGAAGAATCAAATTAAGCCTTCATGGTTTTTATAGTGTTACACCACCCTGACAATGACTCATGGCAGTTGAATTTTCTTTACTTTTACTGACTGTATAGGTGTCATATTTTTAAATTATGCATATTTTTATTTAAATGGTACATGCTGTTGTGTTTCTTACTTCAGTACTTGAAGGCAAGAGGAAACGAACCTCTCGTTCTACTGAGTCTCTTAATTCCCATGAGTCATTGTCTCAGTTCTCCTCTTCGTTGGAATCTGAAAGTGAGACAGATGAAAAGCAGAAACATCGCAAGCACAAGAGACATGTAAAGAGTAAACGGTCAAAGAGAAGAAGGAAGGAATCAAAGAAGGAGAAGAACATTGTGCCTCCAAAGCAAAGGTATATTTCTTTTTGATCATGATCACATCTGTACACGCAGTATATTATCTCAAATGTGCCTGAGATGTAGGCTACATAACCACAGTTCATGACCCTGTCTGATCACTTCATCCTGGTGTAAAAGTAGTACTCACATGATTCACTGTCAGCTTTTAGAGCCAAAAGGTTCTTTGCTTAAAAAAACATTGTTTTGCATCATGTCATTAAAGCTCTCGCAGCCCTTCAGAAAGAGAGATGCTGGAGGGAGAGAGTGAAGTGGAGGGAGAGAGGGAGCAGAATGGAAAGAGAGAGAAGCCTGTCGTCCGAGCAGAGGAAATCCCGCCTGTGCCAGAGAACCGCTTCCTGCTGCGACGGGACATGCCTTCTCAGGAGCTTAAAACAGAAATGTCAGTGTCAAGTTGAGGTTTCAATATATAGTAGTGTATACATTAAATAATATACAACTAAGTGGTTGTAATGTTTGGTGTTTACTATTGTATTTGATATTTTCAGAGTTGAGAAAGAGGAAACGTCTCTTTCAACTGACCAGAAACCAGCAGTCTCAAAGTCTGGAAGGAAAATCAAAGGCAGAGGAACAGTGGTATGTTTACCTCAGCTAAAATAGATTTGTCAGATTTAGTGTGTTATATGTTAATTATTGTTGTTTACTTGTTATTTTAGCTAATCCGCTTTGATAAATTATAAGGGACATTTTTGCAAATGGACATAACATTTTTATTCCGTAAACCAGACACTGTTATTCTTAGAAGCTGATCACAAACGTTAGTACTGTAAACAAAGGCTCCCAAATCAAAGGGTCACAAAAAAAAATAACACAAAGGGATGGCAATTGGATACATGAGAGGAAAGCACAATTGAAATTGGAATATTGACATTATTTGTGTTAGTTTTATAGTATTTTCTTTCTTCTCTAATATACTTTTTTTAAATAAAAATCCCACAAGTGGGTTGAGACAAATAAATAAATAAATTACAAATAAATAATACATTTAATTTGAATTAGATATACATATATTTAACCTTTTTTGCAGAGATATCACACCCCCACAAGATCAAAATCACGCTCCACCTCTGTAGAGGAGCGTGGTAGTAGTGAAACTCCACCACACTGGAAAGAAGAGATGAAGAGAACCAAAGTTTATCAGCCGCCAAGCATCGAGAGGTGGAGTAAAGGAGACAAGTATGTCTTAATATTTTTTTGCTTCAACTTAGAATATTAGATGTGTTTTTGCCCCTTTTTTTTTGTTTCATGCATCTTTTGACTTAACAGATTGAATGACCATTCCTCAAGCAGATGGGAGGACAGAAGTGACTCTGTGTGGTCCAGGTCTGCTGAACACTCCTCAGATCGCAGCTCTGAGAGGTCCAGTCAGCGCCACCAACAGAAGAAGGGAAAAAAGAAAGCAAAACACAAGAAGAAGTCCAAAAAACGTAAACACAGCAAGAAGAAGAGCTCCAAGAACAAGCCTCAGGAGCGTCACCTGTCAGAGGGTGAAAGGTCAATCTCTTCAGAGAGAAAGTCCAGAAGATCTCGTTCTCGAACCCGCTCCTCTTCATACCAGTATCATTCGTCACCGCGGAGGAGACGGCGGTCTTCACTGTCCTTCCGGGACTCACGGTCCTACTCTAGATCCTACACATCCAGTCAGTCTAGATCTAGAGGGAGGTCCAGGTCTTACTCAAGATCCAGAAGCCCTTCTAGGTCTAGAAGTAGGTCTCTGTCTAGATCCAGATCTCGGTCCTACTCTAGATCACAGTCTAGATCCAGGTCAAGATCAAGATCTAGGTACAGATCTAGGTCTCCAAATAGAAAGAGAAGTTTATCCAGATCCCCAAGACAGAAAAGAGCGAGCAAGCCTAAAGTGGAAACCACGATTCATGTGTCAGAGAAACTGTCAGACAGCAAAATAATGCCCGTTCCCAGACTCCCTCCTGTCCCTGCTCCAGAGAGTGTACCTGTAATCCCACTAAGCGACAGTCCTCCACCGTCCCGCTGGAAACCTGATCAAAAGCCCTGGAAGCCCTCATACATCCATATTCAAGAAATTAAAGCCAAAGTAGCTCCCAGTAACATTTCCTCCTCTGGACAAGCAGCTGACAATGAGACAGAGAAAAATCAGACTTCACTTACACCCAAGTGTCTACCAGGTGACGCTGAAAGCAACAAAGCACACAAACGTGCAGGGCGCTCACACAGCAGGTCCTCCAGAAGCAAGTCCTACAGCCGTTCATACAGTCGGTCACAAAGCAGGAGTTACAGCAGGTCCAGATCCAGATCTCCTCGTCACTATAACAGCAGGTCATCTTCCAACAGCAGATCAGACTCTGAAAATTCCCAGAAAACAGGAAGAAAAAAGAAGAAACCACTGGAGAAGGAATGGAAGGAGTATTATGGCTCTCTAAATAGGACAAAAAATGTGGATAAGTACATCTCACTCACCGGCAGCCAGGATGCTCAGTCGGGATTGGAGAACAGAGCAGGCTGTGAGCACAGTCCTGATAACAGCATGGCGAGGAGAAGCGGCTCTTTGGAGAAAATAAAAGAGAAAGGCAGCTCACAGGACCGAGAGACCAAGCACTACATTTCAGCCCAGGTGGAAAACTTTAATAGCCGGTCTGAATGGGACAGTGACAGCGATAAAGTGAGCCAAAGCAACAGTGCCTCCCTGTCAAAAAAGCAGAAACAGGCAGTTCAGTCCGGTGAAGTTGTTGACAAAAAGTTGTCTTCTCTCGCCGGATGGAATTCAGAAAGTGATTCAGAAAATATTGCAGCCAGGACTTTGGCAGTATCTGATAAAGAGGAGGGTGAGGCAAGTTCAGAATCAGAATTTGAGGCTACCAAGAAGGTGACAGAGGCAGTTGATGCTCTGGCACAGAAAATTGCTGCTGCCTCTGCCGCTAGTCGGTCAGAGCAAAGTCCTGAAAAGACCACAGAGCCAGAGAAGCACAAGAGCAAGAAGAAGTCAAAACGAAAGCACAAACACAAGAGAAGAAGTGAGAACAAAAGCAGTTCCCATCACAGTAAGGACAAAGGAAAGAGATCTAAGAGGAAACATCAGAAGCTCAAGGAGACTTTTCACTGGCAGCCACCTTTAGAGTTTGAAGAGGAGGAGGAGGAAGATGAATCAAAACGAGAGAAACACAGTCCCGGTAGAGTTGTCAAAGAAAGGCCTGGTGTGGACAGTATAAATGCAAAGAACCAACATTTAACCCCTTTAAACAAGAATCCATCTAAAGAAGAAGACAGAGGGGAACAGAGAGCAAAACACACTGATTCTCATCTTCAGTCATCAAGTAGGAACAATGCTAATGTACCCAGTATCAAAGACCAGGAGTCTATTGATGACATGGAAATTTGTACCCCTGAGCATGATACTGAAATTGTTGAACCTCCAGTTACACAGGATTGTTATAACACCGCTGAATTAACCCTGAAATCTACCTCAAAGTATTCAGACATGGCAAGTAAAGATGGACCTTTACCTCATAGCAAAGAACAGCCTTCTGCTACCTCCACTACAACGGCAGGTGGACTGCAGGATGAAGCAACCACTGGCAAACCTACTGGCTCTGTAATTAATTTTAAATGGAAGCCTTTGAAAGGAATGTCAGGCCTACAGAATGTGAACGTGCAACCTGCCATCACTAAAAACAACCAACTTCAAGAGAACCAAACCCCTAGCACTCAGGGGGTGAGAATGGAGATAAAAAGCAAAAGCCGGGTCAGACCGGGCTCTCTGTTCGATGAAGTTCGTAAGACCGCACGGCTCAACCAGAGGCCGAGGAACCAGGAGAGCTCCAGTGAGGAAAGATCCCCCTCTGTGGGGAAGAAGAGGGGAACTCCCCACGTGCGCTCCCCAAAGAAGTCAAGGTCCGAATCCAGGAAGTCTCGCTCCGTTTCCAGTCACCGCTCCCACTCCAGAGGCTGGTCCCACTCCTACAGCAGGTCCAGGAGTAGATCCCACAGCTACAGCTACTCCTCAAGGTGGGACAAAAAACCACTCTGATTTAATGAGAGCAGGAGGGCACCATTACTAAATCTATGTAAATGCTGAAGGGGCTATTCGACATAAATCAAGCATGTTGTTGAGTGATAAAATTGATCGATGTGAAACATTTATTCCAGCTCAGAGAAAAATGATTTATAGCATAATGTAAATCTTTCAGGAGCCGCAGCAGGAGTCGGAGGAGGCGTGGAAGAGGGAGGTCTCGCTCTCGTAGCAGCACATATCGAAGTTACAGGAGTCACAGGTAGACCCCGAAACACTAATTTAATGATTTAATGGATCTCAGTGGGGAAGTGTTTTCAGTTAAAAGCAGCGGAAACTTAAGGTTTTTTAGTGTCTTGGCCTCTCAGTCATGTCAGAAGATGTTTTAACTATATACACAACTTTCCCAAGACTTTCCATTGTACTTTTCCATTGTGTATTTTATCATATCTAATCCTTCAAACCTGTGTGTCTTTTATTTTTTCCTTTCCATCAGTCGGACATACAGTCGAAGTCATTCTAGAAGTCGCTCATATAATCGCCGCAGGAGATCCAGGTCTGTTAATGTACTGACATACGTAAAGGATTGTCTCCTTAATATTATATATGGACACAAAATAAGGGTTAAATAATTAATTTCTTTATATTTTGTTTATGCAGGTCAGAGTCCTATGACAGCTATTCCAGTCGGAGCCGGAGCGTGAGCAGGAGACGAGGCCGTGGAAGGAGTGACAGCTACAGGAGCTCAGACCGCCGATCCCGGTAAGACACTCGACCCGCTGACATCTGGCAGCTTTCACCTCAACCTCTTTCTCTTTCTGTTGCTTAAATTAAAGGTTTAACACCGTAACATACTAATCATTCAGCCTCAGTGTTTATCTCTAATTCATGCCTAAAGATTTCAGTGCAATGTCTGTCTTTCCCAGGTCGTACCGATCCTCCAGTCGCAGTTCTTCGAGGCGAAGAAGTCACAGCCGCAGCAGTCGCTACAGTTAAGCTCCAAAGTCTGCTGAGAGGGAACGAAACCACAGAGTCTGGACACTGTGCAACACATATTAGCGATCACTGTTATCATCTCGGATCAGAAACTAAAGCTCAAAGGAAAATAATCTTCTCTATGTCCCTCCTGCATAAGCTGGCATGAAGGTCTTTAAGGAAATTAATATTATTGAATGTAAAAACAACAAAAACAAAAAACAAACACGTTGCAAGTTTATGCAAAGGCAGATCTTTTTGGGATCGTCATAATTACAGACAACTGGGCTGAAGCCTGTCAACATGGCCAGTTTAGCAGCCTAGAGGTAAAAAAGGTTCTGTAATAAATATTAAGAAATAAGCTGTATCTATTTTATATTGTATATTTGTGTATTCCTTTTCTACCTGTGTTTTTTACACTGAAAAGTACAGTTATACATACTGTAAGTGTGTTTTCATGAGGAATGAGGAGTTTATGGGTTTGTAGGTATATTTTAAAAATATACCTTAAGTTTAGTTGCAAGAACGGGATTCTTCTTTCAAAAGAATAATAACTTCCTTGCAGTTTCAATCTGCAATTTGTCTTTATTCTGTTTGTTTTACTACTGTATCATGAATGTTAAAACTGTACTCAGAGTATAGCCTGTCTGGTTTTATTCAAACAGTTATAAATGTTTACACTTAATAAATAAAACAGCATCTTAAGCCTCTGTTTTATTGTTTTTTTCAATACAACAGACAACTTTGCAGATGTTTCAGTTTATATCTAATTGGTTTGGAGAATATATAACTTTACAATGGCGCCATCTACCTTTTAACTTGGAACTGCTGCATCTGTTTGTACATGTGAGACCAGTCCGCAAGCTGCACAATAACGTCTCTTCCAGCAGGTTTAAATGCACGTAGTATGTTTTTGTCTATAAATATAGATTATTTTCTGGACTCTGCTGTTGTTTTTCCATCAGGTTTCATCCAAGTAGAAGAGTCAGATTAATGCACAACTATAATTTCACTCCCTGATCACAACACTTCACTGGATTAAGAAAATAAATGAGATGAGAGATGTCTGTTAAATTATTAATCATACTCGGAACTAATTGAAAATTTGGTTTCGTCTTTGCTAATATTTGCATACACCTAACACTGCTGGTGTGTGAGCTCCTGACTTTCTCTGTTGTTGGAGCTTTTTTGAGCTCATCTGAGAAAACCAAGAGTCATCCATGAGATACAGATCCTATTTAAATTGCCACAGTGCCTGTTGAGTTTTTTATCAGAAATTGCAGGCAGTTAATACATCTACTGTTCACCTGCTTTGTATGGATAGCACAAGTCAAATCTAAATGTACAATGTTGCATTAAAAACACCACACAGAGTTGAAAGAGTTGAAAAGTAGCAACAAAAGCACATTTTTTTAGCAAAAAACTTACTATGCTGCACAGAAAATGAAATGAGTTGATGCTGGCACAGGTCAAATGAAGCAAACTTTGTTTAATGTGCATGTTTAAAAGGCATCATTAAAATTAGGTGTGTATTTTGCATGTAAAATAACAGAAAAGCCTGAAGAAATATGCAAAGACAAACCTGATGGATCAAACAATGAGAAAAGGCATAAACAAGATCATATTATTTTGATCATTTCTCTTACTTCTGTCTAATTTTGTCTAGTTATTTAGAAAAAATACCACATACCCTCTCCTGCCCCCCAAAAGCCCCCAAATGAAACAATCTGAAAGGAAAACATCACAAAATAGTTTTTAAAAAAGTCTTATTTCCTAGTTAAATTAAATATATAATCATTTTGTTTTTTAAAGAGGTCTTTGTTGAAGATGTTATTTCCCTCTCCTACACACATTTCTGTTTTTTAATGCACAAACAAAAACAAACAGAACTAATACTGCATGTCCACTGAGGTCATACCTGTGACTCAACCTAGAAAGGTTGCAAAACACCGGCCTGAAGAATTAACTTTTTCTTCTTTTAAAAGTCAACCTTAGAGGCAATTACTTGATTCACCAGATGATGTCATGGTACACTTGCCTCAAGATTTGAACGCCTCCCTCAGAAAAATCCCCTATAGTGCTCTCTTTGTTAACACGCAGGTGTTTTACATGGCTCAAAATGTGATTTTTTATTTTATTTTATTATATTTTTTTTCTTTTCTGGCTCCTTTCAGAGTGCGGAGGCTTCACTTGAGTTCAGTGCCTGAGGTGTCATGAGGAAAAATCATTAGCTTGCTGTCACTTTTCAGGGAAATAGATGGTTCACTTCTCAGGGAATTACTCCTCCTCAATTTCTCCTTGTCTGAAATGTTTAGCAGCACAAGATATGAAATATTGAACACTTGTTTTGGCTGGTAGGACTATTCAGACTACATTTACAGTTCCATGTACTCAATCTTTCATTAAAACAACTAAATACCGATTGCGTTTTGAGGTTTGTGTCAGTCAGGGTTTTAACTTGGCAGCTTCTCTGAGTGACTGCATCCATCCACACTGATGTCGTGGCCTCGACTGAGTCCAGGACGTGACTTGATGAATGGGAACTGCTCCAGGTTGTGATCAATTTTTTGCCCACCTTGTTATGAGCGTATTGACTTCTGCTTCATACAGTCTGCTCAGGAGTGAGAAATGGTTGTGGGGTGCAGGGATCCTTTGGAGGGGAGGGGGTTTCAAGACGAGGCTGAATTAACCAACCAGGCAAAGTGGGCGCCTGCCCCGGAGCCCCAGACCTTCAGTAAGAATGAAGGATTTAGGTCTTGTGTGGTAATTAGCTGAAACAAGTTAAATGTCAGAGAATTAATATGTAACTCAATTGGCTTTTTTGTCTATTTTTTCCAACAGTAATTTTTAAAACAAAAATGTCAAAAATTAGCTGGGTCTAGTTTAATCTAATTTAAGAATTTGTTGCATTTTTTTCAGTTTTTTTGCCAAGTTTAACCGAATATCTTTGAATCTTGAACTGTCAGTCAGACTAAATAAGCCATTTGAAGAGTTAACTGGAAACTGAGAGAATGACTGATGTCTATTATTCCACATTTTAAAAAAAAATGTTATCCGCCGAACCTCAGCAGATAAATCAATAATGAATATAAATGCTGCTTTCAGCCCTGAAGGCAATAAATATGTTTGTTTCTTTGTACTGCATCACCAAAACACAATTTAAAATTATAGGGGCCTTAAGGAGACGCCTGCATTATTGACTAATGTGGGCGAACCTCGAGTTCATATCAACTTTTATTTATTTAATATAAATAGTTTATGGTATGCTTTTAGTTATGTGGTGTGTGTTTCAGAGAATGCGGTTAGTCATCAGAAAACTAATAATAACTACCAAGTGACAGAAAAAATGACACAAAATGGAAATATCAGGGGTTTGTTCACATATAATTTTAGTCCCGGGACGCTTTAGCAAGTTATTATGGCTCTGGTGGGAGGGGGTTAGTTTTTTTGGGGGGGTGTTTCTTGCCTCTATTTTTCGAGTCTATAATCCTACTTTGCATATGCACGTGCAACCGCATCAACGTGTCCTTTACTTTAAGTTATTATGTGCTGACATGGTAACTGTACCGGCCATACATTGTGTGTTTGAAGTTACAATGACTTCTGCAACATGGGAAATGAATGAACCGCATGACCTCCGCATCTGTCTGCCCGCGTGACGTCACACGTCGCAGGAGCGCACAGTGAGAGGAAGCGCACCCAGGTTTGCGCCATATGGCTGGATGTCCTTCCCAGTCCTCCTGCGCACGCCAAGAAAAAAAAATATATAAATGAAATAAATAAATAAATCCAAGTCTAGTACAAAGAAATGCGCCTGTCTCGCAACTCCGCGTTAAACAGTACCGTGTCCCTTTAAAAACGTCTGACAAAAAGCCCATATGATCCCCGAGCTCCAATCACCAATTCCTTCTGCAAAAGCAGCCTCTGCATTTTTGTCTGTCTGAATGCTACAGCAGCACGGGGGGGAAAAAGACTGAGGATAAGGCAAAAACTGAAGAAATGTGACAATTCAACGGTCATTTTCATGGCGAAGGGAAAACTGGTGCGAAAGGAGTTATTCTGGGACTCCTTTGAGCCTCGAAACGCTGGATCAAAATGGTAGGCTACATAGGAGCGCTGCATTTTTGTTTATTTTTTTTGTCCCTGTTTGATCTCTTGCAAATTTGAGCTACTTAGCAGGCCGATTAAACTTACCACACTTCTGCTTCGTTATGTGTTTGGACCGCTGGCTGTCATACGCGTATTCTGTGCTTTGTATCCTTTGCGGGGAAGTTTGTAACTTGCCGACATTGCACAAGTTGGAAATTGAAGCTGCTGAAAGAATGCAATGGCTACAATAGCTACATTGATGCAAAGAAGGAGTTAAATTCTTTCATATCAGGGAGCTTCTGCAAAAGGCTCAGGTCGCGACTGGTGCAAATGTGGACAGGATGAGTGAAACTAAACTGCCCCCCTCCTCCCTCCTCTCCTCTCAAGCAGCCAGTGTAGGACAAGTTTGTTAGGCTTTGACATTCATGCATGCATCAGAGCTTCACCTCAGTGGAGTCTGACTGAGGAGGAGATGTCTTAAAGTTCACTTTTTTGCAGGTGACACTCAGGCAGAGGTGTGTGCAGAATGGGGAAATAAGCAGCAGATCAGCTTTGCAACTGTATTTCTAGTGTTTGTTAGTCAAAGCAGAAAATCCTTAACAGTTGGCTTCAATTAAATGGATAATATTAATATTTAACATGTGTGAGTTTTCTTACTTTTTCCATTTTTATTTTCGTAACTGCACTCAACTAAAATCTGTGCTTTTATTCTGAGTACGTTAGCAGACATGAAGATGATTGTGCGCGGGCAGGCTCATGGAGTCATGGGAATAGAGGCAGATAGTGAGGCAGACAGTCCGCTCTGTCTCCAGGGTCATTTTAGGATGCCTCATTAGGAAAGCATGTGGAGCCTGATGCAGTGGTGGAGTAATCCCAGTGCGCGTTCACATCTGGAGGCTTGGGTTAATATCTGGGTCAGGTCAGCAGGGTTAGCCCTGGTGCTCGCTGGGTGGCTTCTGGTGGGAGCAAAAAAGGGAGGGAGAGGGTTTTTTTTGGTGCTGCTATGTCTTTCTTCCCTGTTTTTTTTTCTATTTGCTTTTTTATGTGTGTGCATGAGA
Organism: Ctenochaetus hawaiiensis; assembly: GCA_029783645.1. NCBI lineage: Eukaryota > Metazoa > Chordata > Actinopteri > Acanthuriformes > Acanthuridae > Ctenochaetus > Ctenochaetus hawaiiensis. Next base: position 9,025,335 of record JAPZDY010000013.1, on the reverse strand, counting down.
GTAAGCTGCTGTAAACAAAGTGCAAAGTGTGTTTGGCAGATGCAATGCACCGATGATCAAAGATATTGTATCTTTTGACTGTTTTGGTAAACATGCCCCAGATAGTTGCTGCAATTACTCTGTTGACATCAAAAGCGGATTAGGCCCCGCTAATTTTGTTTTATCAATAGCCTCACCTAAAGTCCCTCATTCATGAATGGGCAGAGGCCCAGTGGCCCAAGGGGTCAGGGGGCCCTTGGACCAGAACCTTGGTTTGAAGTGACATTTTACACAGTTGACATTTCTTGTTGGAAAGTCAATAAAACAAAGAGCACAAATAAAAATGAGCACAAAGAGATAGAAGATGAACCAAGTGAATGCAAAACAATCATAAGAGATGCAAAACAACTGCAGAGAGATGCAAAACACTGCATATGAGACACAAAACAACCATAAAGAGGCACAAAAACAAGTCTGACTGGGCACAAAATGACTGCAAAGAGACAGAAATGGACACAGTCAGGTTTGTTGTCGTTTTGTGTCTCTTATTGTGGGTCCTGCTTCTGTGGAGGAGTGGTGAGGGGCCTTTTACATGTCTTTTAGCATATCTCTGCCTATTGTCTCATGCTTTTAAATAATAAAATATTTTGGTTTTTCTCTTAACTCGGTGGATTTGTGAACATATATATATAAATCTGTCTCAGCTCCGTTCACCCTTTCAGTGTTTATGGTGTACATTTTAGGCCATCCGAAACAGTTTAATTTGAGGGAGCATTGTCAGGTCCTGAGTAGCTCCTTCTCTATCCTCACAGGGTGCTGTGAGTTTTACGTAACTGCCTATTCAGGGCATTCCTGCCCACCCTTGACTTTGAGGCTTCACTGTCTCTGGGTGCTGAGCGAGGAAACTGTCTTTAGTCCTTGTGACAAGTGCAGCCATTCCCGAGCCCCGGCAACAAACTCCAGCAGACATCTTTGGCCCCTGGTAGGAGGCCGCTCTCCTTGGATACTCAGTCCGTACTGTAGGTGCTGCTAATTTATGCCCCCGAGATTAAGAACAGTGGACAAGGCTGCAAAGAGCAAGGTCAAACTTACTGAGCTTATGTAAGGTTTTTTTTTATTTTTTATTTTTTGTTCTGGATGGTTAAAATGGCTCAAGTTTGTTTGAGGTGAGTATGGTTGTTTTTACACTCTGAATAAATCCACATTTTTATTGTTTCTCAGCAGCGTCAGCCAGTCTCGATGTCTTTTCATCTGGAGAAAGAGTCTAATTTAACCCCTGTGGCACTTTTTAAAAAAAATGCCTTTGAACTCCATTATCAAAGAGGCCAAACAGCTTTTTCTTTTTGTTCAGCTTGATATGAGGATTTCTATTAGCCTTTCATTGTCAGGCGTTTAGAGATATTAAGGGAGTTTTATAAAAAAAAAGGAGCTCTGACTAAAGTGTCCTTATAGCTTTTAGCAGAATTCAGGCAATAGAGAGACTTAGAAGGACTTTAAAGCAGATCAGAGTCTGTTTTTATGCTGTTTACAGAGATTTGCCAAGCAGGAAAGTAGGGATCTTTGATCATAGAGTCATCACAAACATTTGTTTCACATTTGGTCATAGACTCAGATTAATGTTTTGGTTTAATAGAGGAATGACATCCGTTTTTCAGATGCTTATCTTTGCTCAAATTTTAAAAATGTGAAAAGAAAACAGTTTGAAAATTATTGCCTACTCTGTATCCAGCAGAGTTTAAAAAAAATATTTCACTTCAAGTTGATCACATTATCCAGTTTTAATTTTTTACCTTCAAAGGAATCGTTCCACATTTCGTGACATGTGCTCATTTGATTTGTTTGTAGAAAGTTACATTCCAAGAAGCTACAGCTAACAGCTTAGCTTAGCATTAAGACCTGAAACGGGAAAACAGCTAGCCTGTGTCTGTCTCAAAGGTGACAAATCTGACTTAATAAAACACTTTATATCGGGTTTATTTAATCCATACTTAAACTAAATTGTAAAAACAACAACTTGCTGTTTTACAGGGGTTACTTGTCGGACAATTTTTTGGCCCTTTGCTGTTGCAACAAGCAGAGACTCCAAGAAGTTACTGCCTTGAGCCAAGAAACAGTCGTAAAAACCCATCTTAAAACAGCAAACTGAGGTGCTTGCAGGTGGGTTTTATTATTGTTGGACAGAAACTTCAAGTTAGCTGTCAACCCTCAGTCTTTGTGCTAAGCTAAGATAATCGACTGCTGGCTGTAGACTCGTATTTATTGAAGAGCTGTGAGAGTTTCACCACTGAATAAACATTTTCCCCCAAAAAATGTCTCGCTATTCCCTCAAGCTCATATTCACCATTTCTCTGTTGTCCATTGATTGGTTGTGGCTATAGAAAGCCGATGCTCCTCCTCTACCTTTTTTTCCTCTCCGTCCTCTCTGACCTTCTCATCAAACATATCAACTGCCTCCACACACACACACACACACACACACACACACACACACACACACACACACACACACACACACACACACACA
>JAPZDY010000013.1:9007805-9022732 GCA_029783645.1 Ctenochaetus hawaiiensis | reverse complement strand
ACACACACACACACACACACACACACACACACACACACACACACACACACACACACACACACACACACACACAAAGAGTATTGCCACACCGGAGAGATCCCTCTGATTAGGAGCTCTTTAGAGCTTGTGTTAGCCTCTTCTCTCTGTGTGTCATGCTATGAAAGAGATAATGAAGATATCACAGTTTCATTCTGTGCAATAGCCCTCGGGCATGTCTGCACCTGCTTGCTGCTCCACATCACACTGATCTTTTGTCTCTAATACATCACTTCAAAGGTGCATCTTTTACTGTTTGTGTCATATGTTTGGAGGAGATTTTGTCTTTTCATTGACTGGAATTCTGTCTGACTTGATCCTGTTTTTTTTTGCATTTTATAAATAGGCATATCTCCGTTTGTACAATCTGCCACACTTTATTGTGCCACAGGTATTTGGCATCACCTCTCTGTGTTTACTGACGAATGCATGCACAGCAGGCGTGTGTGTGCGCATGGCGTCGTGCACATGCGTGTACAGCGCTGGCCTGGGAACAGTGTGTTATGACTCCAGCAGTGCGGTGTTGTGTGAAGCGTTGTAACGTGTGTGCGGGGAGGAGATGCCAGCACCACGGGCCTCTCTCTTGGCCAGGCTTCCTGACTCAGCGCTTCCTCTCTCAGCTTATTGGCCCAGACGCTAACTTCCTGGCAGAGCTTCAGTGCGGACGCTCTAACCTCATCGCTGCCGCCCCCCTACACCCGCCTCTAGGCAGCTCCTTTGATTATCCAACTGCTCATCAGAGCCATCTCAACTCCAGACGACCGTTGGTTGATGTCTTCTTTCAGCATCACTCCTGATTGGGCCGTACACACTCACACACACACACGCTGTCCTCAGCTTTACCAAACTGATAGAACACACTGTTGTCTAGTTTGTTCAAAGGACAAGCCGGTAAAAGGACTTTGCAAATAATGCAGCTGAAGCAATCCTGCTCATGCTGTCAAATTTTAATGTACTGTATGTCACCAAGATGCTGCTTGTGCTGTTTTCATCCTTATTTTTGTTTGTGCATCCCAATTTCATGCTCGGGTAAACGCATATCAGTTGTAGATTCACTTGTCACCTGCAGTTGCATTAACATATAGATGGAAATGTGTTTAAATCTAATGGTGAAAGCTGGTGAAGCTCCACTAGGACACGGCTGGGGCAAGTCCAAACTGCTAGATTAGGACAGGGAAAAGCCTACAGTGTGGAGGGGAGATTGGATGTCTCGGATTAGAGCAGCACTAATGCTGATAATATTGTCTTTATTAATTGCAGCCAGCAGTGAATGCTGTGGTTAAGAAAGTTAAATGTTTTAATGGGCTGAAGGGAATAAAATAATTAGCTAAAGTAGTGGAAAGAGAAAACTGAATAGCCAGCAGCACATTTTAGAGTAATTTAGGATTTGTCCTTTTGCTATCTTTGAGATGGTCCTGCTGTACGTTTTACCTTAAATCTCTTTCAGTTTTTATTTGTTGAGGCTGGACACTTTGTTGATCTTAAACATAAAGAGTCCTTTAAAGCTTTCCACCTTGCAAACTGGAAAATAATCATCAATATCTTCTTTTTTGATTAATGATTTTTCAGAAGTTAATTTTTTTTCTTCTATAGGGATTAACCTTGATTTAGCATAGCATATAGATAATTTGGAGTGACTTATTAAAGACATATTTCAGAAACAGTGGCCAAAATCAATAAAGTTAGATGTCAAGATATCCTGATACAACTCAGTATCCTGAGAACTGTTAACAGATTGTTTCTGCATCAAGTGAACGAAAAAACTTGCATTGAAATTTTACCAAGTTTTTCTTTTAGATAATTTAGTAATAGATAATACTAATGATTTCTTGTTAATAGTTTGTTCGCCGTAAGCAAAAACTTTCCCGCATCTTTACCATAATGTATCTGCCATACAAAGACGGCAGATGTAAAAAGCAAGACCATGAAAAACATTGGCATTTGACGTAAAATGGGGTTTGCTGAATGACTGAATACGTTTTTGGTTTGCCTTATTTTATTGGATAAACTCAGATACAAACTCTCAATAATGCCAATGGTATCTCTCTGCCTGGTAAACACTAATGTATTTCAAACTCCACCTTTTTAAAGATGTAGCAGAAAGCTTGCATTACATGATATGTGGAGTCTTAAAGGGCTGACTTGTTCTTCTCATGACTAGTAAACAGAACTTCATGTGAAAAACTAGTGGAGAGCCTCTTCATATACTATGTATCTAAATTATATAGTATACGAATACCTCTTTAGTTTTAATCACAGATTTCCCAAAGTCTCTCATAATACAGCCATTTGATTTATGAGGGTTGATTTTCCACCAATCTAAATCATATGCATCACTAATTTATTGGATTATATAATCTCATAGCCTAATACCACAAGGTGTAGCTGTCAGCTTTAATACCATTATAATCAGATAAACAGTGCCATCCCAGTGAGTATTAAACTCCACTCTACTGTTGCTGTGCATGTGACCGTGCCATGTGTGACCTCAGCAGTGAGCGTGTTGCCACCCGCCGCTGTGCCCCCCCCCACTTTTAGTCATTGAACATTGATTTTTATTAGCATTTTTTATCATAGTGCTGTAATGATCACCGCGGGGCTTGTTAAAAGTGAGACCTCGTCACTTGTGCTATTACCAATCTGTCTCATCTACACAGGAGTAACAGGAGAGTCTGACAACAGGATAATGTGAGTCCAGGCACATTTAGATCCTCCTCTCTCATCTCTTTGCATGCATCAGTTGTGACTTCACATAAGCCAGATTTTGTTATCTTCTGTTTACTGATGTGGGCACCAATGGATGATTATGATGCAAGTATGCATGCACAGGTTCTCAGGGTTGCAGACGTGGGTTGATGTGCTTATGCACTTGCTACTGTATGTGCTTCTTCTACCTCAAGGTCAGAGCTGGGTCTCTGTGCTGATTGGATTTAGAGAGGAGGGAGGGTTGCAGACCGCAGAAAGAAGAGAAATCTTCCACTAGACACATGAGTGGATAATGAAACAAGGGGTCCATGTGCTTGGACATGCAAAAGGCCCCCCACCCCTCCTATACAGGTGCAAGACATCCTGACTGAACAACTGTTGTGGTTTTGCATCTCACTGTAGTCCTGTTGCACCTCATTTGTGGTCAATTTGCATCTTTTATGGTTGCTTGTGTCTCCTTATGATAAATTTTCTGTGTTTTTGTAGTTTTTTGCAGCTCTTTGAGTTGTTTTTCATCTTTTGGTGTTGTTTTGTGACTTTTCATCATTGTTTTTTGTATCTTTGTAGTTGCTTGATAGCTCTTTTGTCATCATTTTGCCATTCTTTGTGGTCTCTATGTGTCTTTGTGGTTTTGTTGCATGTCTGGGTGGTCAGTTTGCTTTTTGTGGTAGTTGATTTGTGTCTTTGTGGTAGTTTTGACTCTGTAGTAATTTTGCATCTTTTTACTTTTGTCCTGCGTCTCTTTATGTCATTTTTGTCACTTTTATGTCATTTTTAATTGTAGTCATTTCATTTGCCTTCCAACTCATAATGTTGACTCTCATGAACGGAGACTTTGGCTGAGGGTCCTCATGAAGCCTTGGACTCATAGGCTCAGTAATCCATCCATGACTAGACGCTGAAAGCAGGGAGACAACTTGGCAGACTCCTTTCCATCCATGCCAGTCTTGCTCAGCCTGTATCCTAAATCAGCCGACGCTGGCAGGATTAAACCACACCACGATTCTCACCTAGAGAATCCTGAATTCACTTCTCTGGCTCTGCTTCTCGGGGACTAAACCTATCTGTCGTTTGCCGTCAGCAGCAGGGAAGGTCTGCTGAGCACACAGAGGACACAGCGTCAGTCATTACCCTGATGACTTTTTAATGGCTGTCTGATTGGACTCCGCCAGAAGTGACATGCCCTTGTCCTGTTCTGTTTGGTTGTGTTTACACGTGACCTGATCCATTTCCCGCCACATAAAAGCACTGTGACATTACTGTGAGGCCAAACTCACCATTGTAGCTGTGTGATCCCTCTGTGAAGAGTTCGTATTCCGGCCTGTCATGCTTTGCTCTTGTCTGCACCAATGATGACTCAGGGATCTGTGTGTGTGTGTGTGTGCATGTGTGTGGAGGAGAGGGTGCTGCTCTCCTACCATCTCCATGCCAGTGAGTGAGATGAGGCCTGACATGGTGCCCACTCTCCTTCCTCTGGGTGTCAGTCACGTCGTGCCCTGCGCAGGGCCCCTCAGCAGGAGGCCTTGCTGTGAGGAGCGCTGCTGAGTGTGCTCTTATTGTAGGTTGAAGTGCTCTGTGGTTGGAAGTGGCAGAGCCCCTGAACCCCCCCACAACTCCCTGTCAGGTGACAAGAGGGCCGATGCATGAGTTCATGGGATTGCTGTCTTCATGACTGTGGTCAGTTGGGTTGCCTCTTTTTAAGATCTTGTTGGTCATTTCCAAGCAGAATGACGTCACCGTGCATATGGAACAGTGTGGATTTGTGTTTAGATTGGAGGTAAAATTTCACTGTAATATAATTATTGTAATAGCCTTGTGATTACATATACTCTGCATATCTGTTTTCTGATTTAGGGCTGCTCAGATTACTCAAATACAAAAAAATGCTTTAAATATTTTATCAGTGATTACATGAATTGCAGATGAATCTTCTGTTGATCATTTAATCAACTAATCATTTCAGGTCTAACCTTAATAAATTGTAAAAGCACCTATTTAGTATTAAAATTAGTGTTGCAATCATCAGAAAATAAATCAGTTAAAACTTCTAAGTTACATAAAAGTTCATTTTTTACCAAACCAACTGCAAAACAGAAATCAAAAAGGAAAATTAATCATCTCTAATTTAATTATCAAACAAAGTGAGGTATTAAATAAATTAACGAAAACTAACAGATGAGCTTGAATGTTGAATCTTGACCTTGAAAATACCAGTTTGACAAGAAACTCTTATTTGGTTTCCCTTTCAGTCACATCTTGTGGCCTTACTCAGCAGTAATTAATTAGAGTTTGCTTAGTAGCCTTAATGATGTTTACTTTTTATCACAGTTTTGGTCATGTGACAACAGGTGGTGGCAAATGGGGAGAAAATCTCCATCTGCATGACAACTTGGCAAATCCATTTGTTAAATTAGTGCAGAGAAGTGGCCTTAATACTGAACTTTGGGATTTTCATTTATCCTTTGTCAAATAATAATATTAACTATGGCTTGGTAATGTGGTGGAGATCGATGTTACATTATAAATACAACTTTTCGAATACTAATTAATATGTAAAAATATGCAAAATTGTATAAATGTGTATAAAAAGCAGCATTATTTTGCATAAATTAAATTGTGTATTTCACATTTGGAACTACAGGAGTGATGCACCCTAATGCCCCTGACACCACACCACTGTAGTAAATAAATAAATAAATAAATAGATAATAAAGTATTTGTCTGAGACAAACTTATGTCAGTTTAAAGAGATAAAGACGGTGATGTAAGAGGACACTGAGTTCAGTCTGAGCAGGCCTTGGGCAGACAGAGAGAAAGCTTTAACCCCCGCAGTGTTTTCCCCCTGGGACTCCCTCCTGTCTGGATGCAACCTGCCCTCCCTCGCACTATTGATGCGTCCATGACTCTGTGCTGCGCTCTGACATTGGCCCCTCGCTAATGGCTCGGTCTGTTTACTGGCAAACAAACAAGACAGTTAAGGTAGATGTGCTTCAGTTCCCTGCTCATGAATTTGCTGTCATGCATGATGTGTGGAAAAAAGTCACAAAAAACATTTTACGGGGAAACAGCTTTATTATAACACAAGAGAAAATATTGAAATGGTTGAACATTTAAAACATTTTTCAGTTTAACCGAGGCTACCATCCAAGATTTACACATCCACCCTGACAGGTGGCCATTTTTCCAGATAAGCCTCAACTACATTACAGTGAACAGACAAGGGAACTTTTAAAATGGCAGCTCTGTGGAGGTCACATCCCCAGTCTGTAGCCGAGCTGCACAGAACAGTAAATCCACACGGAAGGTCCAGTGCAAAGGTGTGGGAAAGAAAGGTCATTCTCACCAGTGAAAGTCAATTTAAAAAGAGTGATCTCGTGCTCAGACTCGGCTCTGTCGGGCTCAGCTCCAGGATTCAGGCTTCTGCCAAGTTCAGGAATCACCAGCTACTCACAAAATCCACTTCTTTTTTAACCCCAAGTTTTGATTGACACATGAACCAGTGAGTCTGACCATCACTGAAGACATCTAAAGCAACAGCAACAATTAGTCAAAACATATTTTCTTTCCTTATAAATCATGCAGACTCCTCTTGGGCCAAGCAGTAATCCTTCGCATCATCCATCACACCATCATTAAAAATGGATTAGTGATGAAGTGGTTTAAAAGTTTGTTGGCCGATCAGGGAAATTTCCAATCATCCCAAATGCCTCAACCTTCCAAAGTTGGACAATTTGATGTATGACAGATACTTGAGTGGAATCCTATTGGACCAGTTAAGCAATGATTTTGTTTTTATGTCTGTTGTGACCTTTCAGAGCCTGTTAAAATTTGATGTTTAGAGACATTCGACAGGGCAATTAGTACATATATGTAATTAGGAAAAAGTGGTGAACAAGTGCATCTTCAGTCCAGTCATGATTGTAATGAATCAGTAATGAAATTTACTGTTAAAAATCATGTCACATGAATGAAAGCTCCAGAGAAATAGATCTTTTTCAAGGACAATAATCTGTTTTAAGTGCTTAAAGTGCTTGTGAAAAATATGAAATTGGATTATCTGCAGTTCCATGAAAAGCAAACTTCATCCTCTGATGTGGATTTTCTCATGTGATCAACAGCTCCAAAACCTCAACTTAACGGACCTCATGGCTTCTCGGCAAGAAATCAAACATTCATGACAAATGTTTGCAGATTTCACCTTCGATAGCAACATTAGAGTACAAACACAGTACACAGTGGAGATGATTTTTATGGCATAAATACTGTTTTTCATGTATCTAAAAGCAGAACTGTCTTTTTTGTGTGACACCCAAAGGGCGCAGTACAGCTGCAGTAAAATTGATAACATTGTTATTGGATTAAAACACATCAACCTTGAGAGTTGCCTTTTGAAACGGGCCCTCTGAGGCTGCTGCAACGCAAGAGGATCCCCTCAGTGTTGTGATTAGCTGATGAGTGTGGAAAGGGTATACAGAGCTTTGATTGAAGCCCGTTTAAATGACACCTCTTGTTGGGTGCGTCAGTAATCCCCCCGCTGTGTGTTTGTCACGGGTCAGGCCAGATATGAATAATGTATTGGGAGACATCTGACTGAGAGGCTGGTTAAAGGTGGCGCTCCCTCTAATGACAGCAAACAAGCTCTCTGCCTGACATTTCCAAAGAAAGGGGGGAGGCGGGGAGAGAAGGGGTGAGTGAGAGATAATGACAGAGACAGATGAAGGGAGTTGGATGCAGTCTGTAAATGCAGAGTACTCGCTCAATTTGTTTGGTGACAGTATGTGATGAAATTTGACGAGATGGCTTCGTCTTTTATGCATTTTGTGACAGACGCAGCTGCATGCTAAATGCAACCATTTGCTGCTGGATTAAAACGTTTTAAAGCATCTGTTTCAATGAAAATAATGCAATCAATCACCGATTGAATCCCCTGCATTATTGAGTGGTGTGTTTACTGATAAACTTTCAGAGCTTTGCATGTGAATGTTTTCGCTTTAGAAAGATACTAATAATAAGCAATATTTTGAGAACATAAAAAGGTCTTTTTGCAATCACAAGGGGGCCTTCCAGTTAAAGTTTCCAATTGGGAACTCAAAAATACTGACAGTTCACATTGAACACGCTGTCCAACCAAACAGCATACAATATGTCATGTATATGCAGCGTACATTAAACCCTCTAGACCATTAAGATGTTGAATCTGTTAATATTAATCCCGAAGCATTTCATATGTGACTGCATTGTCCTATTTGAATCCCAGAAGAAGAGGCCGATCGTTATCACTAAAGGAGCATAACTTCCAGTCTGCAACTTATACTTGATCTGATTAAGGCTGCAGCGTTTTGCCCTTGGGCGATGTCTGTAGCCTTGCGCGGGGAGAGATAACCCGATCTTCAGTCCTCTCTGGCTTGGAGTCCAATTTAGCAGCTCAAAACTATGAATAAATCTAACACTCCATAATTGAATTCTTCAAACGGGCCAGATTTTCAAGGTTAGGCCTAAATGCAAATCCATTTTCCAGCCTCAACAATGAAAAGTCATTTTCATTGATCTTAAAGAGAAAATATATTGGCCCGCAAAGAAAGGAAAAGTACTATTTTTAATGTAAAGAACAATGGACGGTTCTACTAGTGTGACTCCTACTCATTTACTGTAGAACTTCACATTAAAAACTATAATGGTTATTGTCCTGAAATGAATTAATAATTTAACCACTCGCTCGTTTTTTCTTTACGTGCGTGTCCTATCTCTCCTCTTCCTCATGCAACTGTTAATACTTGAAAATAAGAGATGTAATTATGACTCACATCTACATCATCTCCTGCAACATGTTTGGCAAAACACGGCTGCTATCAATACTTGTCCTATTCTGCCTTCAAGAGATGCCTGGAATGATAAATTCTGTTAATTGTTTGGAGGGTTAGTTAGTATTTATTCGGCATGGATTCCCTAATTATTTCTCCCGACGTGTTTTGTCTTGTGCATAATTCTCCATTCCTCAGGGACAGTGTAGTGAGTGGGTGTGCTGAGAGAGCCGGCTAATGGGAGGGAGATGGCACTGAATACCAATGCTCCAACCAGTCGGCCCTTGCAGAGACCAGACACTGTGTTTGTGTTTGTTGTGTATGCGTGTGTGTGCATTTGTGTTTTATGTGCATGGTTGCACATCACATATGCGTGAGTGTGTGTGTGTGTGTTTGCTCTGTTTGCTGCTCTGTCCCCACTCACATCCCGTCTGGATCGAAACCCTGCCCTTCCTGTGCTAAAATAAACCCACCTTGGGAAGTTGAGGACCTTGCACAGAGCACTGAGTGTTACACCTTTTGATTTTTCTATGACTTGTATTGTGTAGCATGCATGCAGTGACTTTGTGCAGTTTACTTTTGAACAATAAAAAAAAACACTTTTTGAGAAAGAAAAGCAACAAAGTCATGTGATTCATATAACCTATTTCTTAAATTTCTTTTTTTTTAAGTATGAACATTTTGCTGTAAGCAAACAACAGCTGAAAATCAAAGAAGCCTAGCTTATCTCCAGAACTCTATCTGCAAATTAAACATTGCTTTACAGCTTTAAAAAAGCTAATAAGTAGCATTTTAAGATTGTCTTTTTGGAACTATTTTTATTGTAATGTTTATTTGTAAGAAACAAATAGCATCTAGCAGTGCCAAATATCACAGCATTTTTAGACTAAGATATTATGCAACACCTCTTCAAAGATGAGCTTTTATTCAGTGATGCATGGCTGCACTTCTGATCTTCAAACACTGTTTCAACTTGATTGATCCATTTAAAGATCTGTGGCTAAGAACTTGTACATTTGACCCCTGATAAAGAGACAAAGTCTGTCTGAAGGAGGATTTGTGAAATGAAATTTCTGAGACCCATGTCACTGAGTTCCTTAAGGGCCAGATTTTATCATTTTGAAGATAAGATTAATATTAAATTGAATGCATCTGTAAAACTTTTAGTTGTGGTAACAAATTTGACCTCAAGGTCCAGTATCTACTGTGAAGCTTTTGATCCTGTCACATGATAGTTTTGAGCAGACTGAGTTTGCCCAGTTTTGATCAAACTCTAGATGTTTTAATTGACATTTTTGGGCATTTGAGACAACTAGGAAAACTCGAGGACTTGAGCACACGGCAGTGAGAAGATCTAACAGCAGTGTATTGCTGCAGCCATGACACAAAAAAGTGCTCAGTTTCTCATTTTTATAAGATCATTTTCATCCTTTAAGAAGATACATGACAGAAAAACATCCACATTGTGTTAAAATGAGAGGAGATTATAGCCTAAAAAAACTGGTTTAAGGCTCATTTTAATATGGCTTTATTAGGTGCTTTCGACATGGTCGATTGAATTACCATCCAATTATTGCTGTATCTATAGTGCCTGGCTGACACAGACAGGCAGACAACACTACACATACTCAAAGTCACATCTACAAGCAAGTTTTAGAGGGGTTATTAGTTGAACGTCTTTTTGTCAGTTTACAAAACTTGCCTGGCTTGTAAATGGAACAACACAAACAGTGCTGGGTCTCTGGTTTCAAATAAGTTGGCGTCGGGAGGGAAGGAGATGTCTATTCTTGTCAGGTACATTAACATCTGTGGTCTGGTTTGCCAACACTGCACTGACCACAAATAATCATCTTGTAGAGGCAAACAGACATAATGAAAGCCAAATGTCCAGATCATCGTTTTCATGTTTATCAATCAACATTAAAACTTATCATCTAAGTACGAGACAAGTCTGTTTTAACAAGACACTAATTTTGTGAAATCCAATATAATAACATATTTTTGTAAAATTTTGTTGCAGCAGGGAACATTTCTTGTTAAAATCTAATAATGTAGTTTACGGTATTGTATTTTTTGGCTCGTTGGCTCCAAGAAGCTGCATTACAGATCTAATTAGTTTCCTTTCCAAAACTTAAACTGCTCTTATTCTTATAAAAAGCAAAGTCCTTATATATCAACTGTTTTCTCTGTCTTTCTCCCTCCAGCTCATAGTGGAGAAGACCACAGACTTTCCCTCTGCTGAGTTCTCTCTGGTGGAGGATGTGGCTCTGCACTTCACCTGTTTGATGGACAGGCTGAACGAGCAGCGCCTCTTCCAGCCTGACCTGTGTGACGTTGACATCGTTCTGGTGCGTCAGCACAGCACCTTCCCGGCCCACAAGGGTGTGCTGGCAGCCTACAGCCCTTTCTTCCACTCTCTCTTCGCCCAAAGTAAACAGCTGCGGCGGGTGGACCTGTCGCTGGATGCACTGACCTCACAAGGCCTGCAGCAAATCCTCAACTTCATTTACACCTCCAAACTGCTGGTGAGCAGCCGCACTGTCCGGGACGTGCTTAACGCCGCCACCCTGCTTCAGATGAGCGACATCGCAGCCTCCTGTCGCGACCTCATCAGCAGTCACTCGCTGAGAGCCACCTGCACAGATATGGCAAATCAAGAAGGGCTAGGTGGCGGTGGTGACCCAGCTGCTGTAGCAATGCCCCCCAGCCAGCTGTACTCAGAGATCAAACAGGAGTCAGAGCTCGGGAGGGTGTACAAGAGGGAAGGCAGCAGCCCGTTTTCTGTTCGGGTGGAGGAGGCAGGCAAGACAGCCACCCAGCAGAAGCAGTATTACCAGAAGGAGGACGGGTCAGGGGGCGGGGCTAGCACAGGTGTTGGGTCTTTGTGCAAAGTTGAGAGCAATGGAGAAGAGTCGAAGGCTGCAGATGGCCACACCTCCTTCAACAGAGACCAGATCATCGTTGAAGTCAACCTCAACAACCAGACCCTTAATGTGTCAAAGGGATCAGAGGGCAAATCAGCCTCCACCACGGAGACAGCCACCATCTTCGGTCACTGCCATGACAATGAGAGAGATTCAGAGGACGATGAGGAGAATGAGGTGGAGAATGACGACACAGTTGGAGAAGAGGATGAAGACGACCTGAGGAGGGGCGACATACTGGGGCAGAGCAGCGAGGAGGAAGATGAGGAGGAAGACGAGGAAGAAGAGGAGAACACCCTAAACATTCCAGGCTTGGAGCAGCCGGCCATGATGGATCGACCCCGCCGGGGCACCAGAGCATTTGCAATGGCGGGTACAACTGCCTCCATGCGGCAGACTCTCACAGAGGCCACGCTGGCCAACCAGCGGCAGGGCGGGAAGAGCACACTGGACACAGAGGGCCTGGGCCAGAAAGTGAGGCTGGAGGAGAAGCAACATTTCCCCTGTAAGAAATGCCCTCGTGTCTTCAACAACCGCTGGTACCTGGAGAAACACATGAACGTCACTCACAACCGCATGCAGATCTGCAATAACTGTGGGAAACGCTTCCTGCTGGAGAGCGAGCTGCTGCTGCACCAACAGACCGACTGTGAGAAGAGCATCCAGGTATGCTTCAGCCATGATTATTACCAGAGACATCCCATGAATCCTTTAAATTTCCAGCTTTGCTCTTCTACCAGCTTTTAGAACAATGAATTTGAGGAAAATCAATTAATTTCAAGTTACCAGCTGTGATCAGTGGATTTATTAATGCAAGTCAAGTAATTCCATGCACATTTTTTTTCTGTTTAATTCAACTTCAGTTCAACTTTGAATTAGGTGTGTTGCACCATCTACTTTTATTTAATCCTCCACTGTAATTAAAGACAATGGTTTGCAGGCTGCAGGGTGACAGATTGGGATGTTTTGAGTTGCAGTGTTGTTTAAATTCTTGATTTGTTTAAAAGGGGTTTAAATGGTCTTTAAAAACATTGAAATTACATTATATGAGAATGTGTTTATAAATTGAATATATTAGTTATGTAAAAACATCCAATCACTTTAAATAAGTTTGACCTATTTTTCATTCATTACACTGAAAGAAAACCTGAAATACCATCACAAACCCCCCACCCACAACTTACCCCATAAACACACAAGCTGTACAGCCTATAAATCTGTATTTTTATTGTATATGATCCTGTATATGGAACACATGTATCAGAGTCAGCAACTCAGTCAACAGGGAGTCAGCAGTAATAAATTGTGTTGTGTCTCAGTACCTTCACTATTACCACCTCTGCAGAGTGCGCCAGGACTCCTGCTGTGGTTTTGAAGATCATTTGCTGCTTTAATCTACTGACTCTAATTGCTTTTTTGGTACAGTGCACGCTTAAGTATCTGTGTAAGCTCACACACCTGGATTGTGTTTGTAAAGACTGTTCCAGATAGTGATCTTCTTAATATCACATACTCAAAATAGATCCATTAATAACTGTATTTTTCCCTTCTCTTTTGTTGTTGTTTTTGTCCAAGTGTGTGACATGCGGCAAGGCCTTCAAAAAGCTGTGGTCGTTACATGAGCACAACAAGATCGTCCATGGCTACGCAGAGAAAAAATTCTCCTGTGAGATCTGTGAGAAGAAGTTTTACACCATGGCTCATGTCAGGAAGCACATGGTCGGTGAGTGGCAGCGAAAGTCAACCATCCTGGTTGGTCACTTTGTTTCCGTTTGTTACTTTAGGCTTCCTTTTCTACATCCCACTGATTGTTGTGCAGGATTTTGTTTTGGGTGTTGCTTTCCTCTTCCACTTTTTTGTGAGATAAGCATCTTATTTCCCAGACAAGCTTACCTCATTCCCTGTGTGTGGTAAAAGAAGTGTTTGTGCAAAGTACCCCATGTCACTGGGACCTATTTATCCTTGCTACTTAAGGAGTGACTTGCGAGTGCAGTGTGGAAACTTTAGAGGAAATAGCTTATTTAGTACTAGATGAGGCACATCCATTGTCCTCAGCATCGTAATTAGCAGATAAAAAAGCATGTCAGTGTTTTTTCTTTAAGTGCTGTTATAGAGTAGCAGTTTGTTTATTTGTCCTCCTGCTGCTATTTAATTAAGAATGGCTAAATATTGAACATCATTAAGTTATCTTATATCGTCTCTATGTGTGTATGTGTGTGTGTAGCCCATACGAAGGACATGCCGTTTACCTGTGAGACGTGCGGGAAGTCGTTCAAGCGCAGCATGTCGCTGAAGGTTCACTCTCTGCAGCACTCAGGAGAAAAACCCTTCAAGTGTGAGGTTTGAGCTCCTTTAATAAACTGCTGCTGCTGCTCTCCACTTCACTCACATGAGGAGCTTTACTCCAACCTGAGATATCCACCACTTTAAAACCTGCATTTTCTTGAATTATTGGTGTCTAGAATGTAATTTTCTTTTGAAAATAAATCTCTTTACAGCCTTGGCTTGTAAAATACATATGATTATTGTGAAGAATCAATATGAGCTGATCCAAACAGGAAGTCATTTTTATTACCAAATCATAAACAATAACAGTCCCCAAGTACAGAAATAAAACTAATTATTTTCTGTCTTGTCAAGAGTCAGATGAAAAGATTGATACCACTCAGTGTTGGTACAGTGAAGAGAGGATTAGCTTAGCTTAGCATAAAAACTGGAAACTGGAGAGAAACAGATAACCTATAGGTTCAAGTTCAGTTAGCTGCTGCTAGCTTTAGCTTAAACTTAGAAGATATTTTCCAAAATACCTTTCTGTGCAAAGATTTTTCAGACATTATTTGTTTTTCACACAGTTTTAAGTTTTAAAATACTATAAAGGCTCTGAAAAGTTGGGCCTCTCGGACTTTTAGAACTGGACTTTGTATTCTTATGCATTACTTGACATGTGCAGTACCCATTATACAGTTTATATTTCACAATAAATACTTTTCGATTTTATTACTTTCTCACAATGTGTTTTACAGAGACACAACATCTCACAGCTGAGATTTGAATTAAATTTGTCCTAAGAGAGCCTGACACGTCTAAATGTTCACTCAAATGGATCAGTTTCATTTAGAACTGACTAAAACCAACCATTTATGAGACTATTTATGTAGAGACTTTGTCTGAGCCTGTTCACTGTGTGCCATTTCAGAACTGTAGCGAGCGTTTCCAGTACAAATACCAGCTGCGTTCCCACATGAGCATCCACATCGGACACAAGCAGTTCATGTGCCAGTGGTGCGGAAAGGACTTCAACATGAAGCAGTACTTTGACGAACACATGAAGACACACACTGGTGAGTCATTTCTAGTGCTGCATCTCAGGATTTTCAAGGGTGTGTTGATCGAACTAGCATTAACAGATTTTTTTAGCCACTCGGGGTCAAATTTTTAAAACACACTGTGGAGTTTTTTT
>JAPZDY010000013.1:8990072-9001399 GCA_029783645.1 Ctenochaetus hawaiiensis | reverse complement strand
ACACTCCAAAAAATAAAAGCCTTCTGTAACTCCATCATTTTAATTATTGGGTTCAGCAGCTCCTCTGATAATCTTTTATAACATTTTGTCAGTTTCGATGCTCCAGAACATCTGGAACTTTCAAAAGCAAAATAAAACTTCTGGCCCAATAAACTTTTGGGTCTTCAGCCCAGGTCTGGCCTCTATACTTCCACATAAAAAGAGAAAAAAAATCTTGCTGTTATCTCCAGTGTTGGCTGAACAGAAAGATTTTCTCTATGTGCACCAGAATCGGTCCAGATGTGGACGTAGCATCCAATAGTGAAGCAGCATTTGGGCCAGACTTGGGCTGATAAACTGGTCATAATTTAAGCCAGAAGAAACACATGTATGTGGCCCAGGTGTTCATCAGAATAGTTTCGCTATCAGAATTGGAAAACTTTTTTTTATTATTATTTTTGCATATTATGAAAAAGTTTTTAATAGAACTGTTTGATGGTGACTTCTCCCTTTTTTGGGCAAAGATATACAGTACGTGATAACAGAGACAGGCACCAACGCCATATTCGGTTTGAAGATGTATTATCCACATACCCTCTGCATTTCCCATACTTACTCATACTGCAGTTGTGTTTAAGAAATCATAATGTGTACTGTTATTTGCTGATTCTCTACTTTATAATGTAAACACTATGTCTTAGTTAACTCTGGTGTACAAAGACCATGTGTAGGCAGTAGTTGTCAAGTTCAGCTATATTAAAATACTAAAAACTGTACAAGGACATTAGTGTCTAGAGGTGCTAATAACATTAGACTGTATTTTCTGTCTTTTATTGTATTATTGACTAGTGTTTACTGTCTGTAACACAACAGAGCGTAATGAGATCATTTCAATATTAAATAGTATAGATATATTATTGCAAATTGTGTTTTTGTGTCTTTCATGAGAGACTGAAACTGTTTTTTACTGCATCATGTATAGTCAAGTGTTCTGAAGGCTCCTATACAATGACTTTGCTGCCATCTGTTGGGAAATTTATGATTATCAAGAAAATTTTTGGTGTTTAATATATTTTATTCCATACAGTGCAAAAGAGTCAACAGCTTTACAATCTTAGTCAGGTTAAAATCACAGAAACACACAAATATAAAAATGTCTTCAATCAAAAAAGTGATTATCTTTGAAGTTAAGTCAGAATTATAATTAATTAAATTATTTAGAGCTGCTATATCATAATGTTAAATAAAACACCAAACACATTGGGCAGATTTTTAATGTCTCTGCAGATGTTAAACGTCCTTCTTGGACTCATATGAACTATTGTTTAAAGTGGTTTACAAGCAAAGTTTTCTGTTTAACAAGCAGAGACTGGAGGCGGTTTTACATCTTGGTGAGACGGAGGGTGTTGAGGCGGACTCCAAGAATGGTGGCCCCTGAAGCGTACTTGATCTCTCTGAGAATCCCAGTCCACTTCCTCTCTGTCTCATCAAACCTGGGGAGGAAAACAGACTTTGGTCATGACAGGTTCAACTCAGACATCCACTGATGACTTTCTACTAAAGTGGTTCAATGTGACAAAGGGTGACTTCATAGATATCAGCCCTAATAAAGAAAGGCAATAAAGAAAGGCAGAGGCACTAAAGATTAACATGTGAATGAAAAGAAACTGTATTTGTTAAAGCGATCCACCTCCAGATGTCGTTCATCTCTTTGGGAATGATCTCGTCACTGTCCTCCAAAGGCATCATGGCAAACCCTCCTATAGCGTACAACTGGCCATTCAAAGACACCAGGTTCATAGAGCTGCGCTCCTGAGGAAAAACTCCAAAATCTGACCACCTGCAAAATGGGAAACCACGGACACACAAACACAGGGAGGTACAGTTCAGCAAGATGCAATACACCTTAAGAGGGCTTAAGTAGTTTGACTGGGAAATATATATTTTTTGAAGGACTGGTGGTTAAATTTGACATTTTAAGTAAGGTTGCCTCTTTAATGTTTCCCCCAAGAAAAAGCAGCTGTAAAATTAAGTTAATAATGTGAAAATGTTAAGAAAAACAAATAAACTGCTGTTTAATTCGCTTAAAGACACTGGAGTACAATAACAAAGAAAACCGAGCAATATTTATTCAGTGTGCTTTCCTATGCTGCATATAAAACAGCTAGAAATCCCATTTGTAATTGTAATTTGAGGGTCTCCTGGTGACTTTAAGCCCAAAGCAGCCACTTAGTTTGCACATGCCTCGGGCCAGGAACTGCGTGTGGCACCCATTTTCACTCTGCAAGGCTTATTCACTGATTTCAGTGAACTCACTTGTTGGCAGCGATGTCGTACACCTCCACAGAGTCAGTCAGTCCAGCGTCAGTGACTCCTACTGCCACATATATTTTGTCCTTGTGAACGGTGGCTCCAAACAAAGAACGTGCAGTCTTCATGGGAGCAAGCTCCTTCCATTCAAACCTCCTGGCATCATATGCACACATCTTCTTCAGACAGCTCCTTTTTTTTTCAAGAAGATAAAAAACATAGAGCTTCAGCCATTTTCTTATGTTCATCTTTTGTCTTTATCTGATATTTTTTATATTTTAGGTATTTTTTTGTGGTTATGCATAATACTCACTTGTCGTCTCCCTTTCCTCCAATCACATAAACAACATCATTGTGGGATATGGTTGCATGTCCATAGACTGGATAAGGAACTGGCTCTGATTCACCCCATTTAAAAGATCTTTAAAGAACCACAGGAAAGATTGAAGTTAATTAAGATTCAGTCCTGAGCTCAGCAGTCCATTAAGTAATTTGCATTAACTTTAATTTGTACTCACTGTCTGTCGTAGACCAAAACAGAGTCCAGCGTGTGCTCCTGCTCCCTCAGCTCCCTCCCTCCCAACACAAAGATGGAGTTCTCAGCCTCGGCCAGCCCAAACAGGAAGCGGGCCGACGGGATTGGAGGCATTCCTAGCCAATCGGCACTGACCGGGTCATACTGAGGTCACAGGAGTCGAACACTTGTTATGTTTACGTTGCCTAAAGTAAATGTAATGTAACATGTGCAGACAGGTGCAAACACAGCATCCATTTATGTCCTCTGTTGCTACATGTGCAAATATGAAAAAAAACATGATTTTTTATATTATAAGATACTGAAATGTAGTCTCTTTCAGCCTGTTCCAGCTCTTCATCAAAGCTTAAAGGTGTTTAAAGTGAGTGAAATATTTATACACCCCTATATATTCTAGATGTCACGTGCATCTGGTATTCACGGTTTCCCACAGTGCACCCCAACCTATTTGGTATCTTTGTAAATTATAGGATTCCCTTTAACATGTAGAAGAACTTTTTATGGATTTAAACAAAATTTGAGTTTATACAGATTGAGCCCATAATGGAGCTGTGAGTTTTTAAAGGGTTTAACACAGATAATGACCATCTTTTAACAGCAGCCTTTACATAGAACCTTCATGTTTTACAAGCAAGTAAGGTAAAACATAAAACATTATTACTTTCTAAAATTCGGCAGAAGTGCTGCAGGACTTTAGAATATTAAGTATCTACAAATTGGCTTGGCTGAGATCAGTTTCTGTTATTGCAAATTTGTCATCTTTTATTAAAACCTCATAAGTAGCCTTCCATACCTGCAGGAAATAGGAGCACAGTGGATCTTCTTTGTTCTGCTCATCAAAGAATAATCCTCCCGCCACGAAGATCTGGTTCTCCCTGGTGACCAGGCTGATGTGGTTCTTGGGAATCTGTGTGGAAACTGATGCTACAAAGCAGTCGTTCTCTGATGGATCGTAGGCCACAGCACCTGTGTCGTTCACCATCAGTATCAAGTTCCTGACAAACATGCCGAACCTCAGGTTGTCATTCAGGATACCTGGGAGGAGACCTTCTTCTTCCTCTTCCTCCTTCTCCTCATTCCCTCCATCTTTCTCCGCTCCTGCCTTCTCCTTCTTGCTTTTGCTATTTTTAACCTCTGGCATCTTCCCAGCGTGAGCATCCCTCACCAGCTGCAGTTTTTGCTGCAACTCGGGATTTGAAGAGATCAGTTTGTGTTTCTCCACCTTTTCCTTCAGATAATCCTCGCTGATCAGACGCAAACGAACGCAGTCCAGCAAACCTGGCAACTCTTTCTCCCTGCTCTCTGTGTCCCGGGACACCCAGTTCATCAGACCTTCAAACACCATCTCCTCTGTCTCTACGCTCAGATTGTCGTTCGTTAAAATGGCTGCCAACTCATTGGGAAGCAGCTGGAGGAAGTCTTCATCTCTGGAGATGAGGTGGAAGCGTTCGCAGGCGTAGTTTCGAGCAGAGATGGCCAACCTGGGACAGTCCAGCATCAGACCGAGCCTGAAGATTGCCAGACAGTTGCTGAGGCTTAGACGCTTTTGTAGGAAAGACACACACACAGTAAAAATGGAGGGGATCTGATACATATTAGCCGCTGCGAAGATATCCTGGACGTTCTGCTCTGTCACATTGATTTTGGAGGTGTACAGATACTTGAGGATCAGCCCCATGACACCAGGCTCCACATCCTCCAGGACAATCTCTTTCTTTTTGCTCTCCTCCAGGTCAGACAGAAAGATAGAGCGGAAGTATGAGCTGCAGGCGCACAGGACCAGCCGGTGGCAGGGGAACTCCTTGTCTTTGATCTTCAGCACACAGTCAACCAGCTTGTCATTCTCCAGCAGGTCGAACAGGCCGTCCTGGAGCAACGTCTGCTGATACATCCTGGGTTCATCCATGGGGTTTATGGGTAGAGCCATCGTTCCTGGCAGAGGGGGGGAGTTTGAAAAGCCTTTCAAGGGCTTGAAAACCAAACAAAAGTGGATCTTCTTTTTGGCAGAGTAGTTCTAGTTTGTAGCCTGGAAAGAGGATTCACAGGCGCAGTCAGTCAGCCCACACCAGCTGAACCCGGGGACGGCCCACTTCCTCAGCTGTCCTGACCCTTCAACTGAGCTCCAACTGGCAGGTTATTTATAGTGTGGGTGCTTAGTGTGGAGCTATGAGTTTTATTCTGGAGCATGAAATGCAATATCCACGCTTCAAACCCCACCCCTACCCACTCCCCAGGATCATGCACCCACTCTTAGACAGCTGACACATTGCTTCATGGGAAACACGTCCATCCTGAGTCATGCAGGGAACTGGAGTAGGTGTAAAAGGCTGCCCCCTGGGGTCTGTGTGACTGAGTCATTACAGCAAGAGCGCTGTTAATTCCTACATTTGTTTTATATGATTTATATATATAATTTTTTTTACAATACGTTTTACACGCAAGATGTTTGACATCACACAGCTTTTGTTAAATGCTGACCAAGTGCTTCTAAGAGTTTGTATGTTTAATTTGTTAAGTTTAGATCTGATATAATGTGTTTGACACATATGTTATATTGACTGTAGGTCGTGTGAGTAGAGTTATGTGAGCAATGACACTTATATAAAAAAACACTCTTTTCATTCATATAGATTCATATCTTCAGCAAATACAAAGTGTTTGACTGTTGTAGAGGAAGGGTTCAGCAAACTAAAAGCAGAGTGGAGGAACATGAATATTATTTTTGTTCCAAAAAAAACATTTTTGAAGAAAATGATTCATATGCTTTATAGGCATACAGTAATCATGCCATTAATATTATATTGTTCAGGACCAGGTAGCGTTTCACCACCAGAGGCGCTTCACAGGTCAGTGTGAAGGCATCAAACAGGAATTAAGCTGCTGATGTAACGCAATAGCAATGAAGGACAAGATAAAAATAATAACAGGACTCAACATTGACTCATGAACCGTAGAAAGACCCCTATTCTCATTCATGTTCAGCTCCATCAAGAGGGGAAACTCTCCATAAAGACACAAAACATGACAATTTGAACAAATCTTTGCAGTTTATTTTCTTCATTAGTGACAAAGGTTTCAGAAAATTCAGTTTTGACATTTCTACGGTAAACAGTTTACAGGTTTTATTGTACATTATACTGCATTTCTTGAGTAAAAGCCTTTTAATAAGGTCTATTTTTTGCCTTAAAGGTATAAACACAGTTAATGGTTAACTTATTTACAGTTAAATCTGAGCCTTCATTAACAATTCATGTTACAAAATCAGGGACTGGTAATACCACCGTTGGCTTTATACATTCTTCGCTATCAGCATCAAAGATCTACTCGGCTTTTTCCTTGCTGGGATCGACAACTGGCTGAGCAGCTGCAGCAGCTGGTGCAGATGCAGCAGCAGCAACAGTGGCAGCGCCGGTCGAGCTGGTGGTAGCATTCGGAGGGGGTGCCGGAGGAAGAGGATCAGGATCATCGATGAGGGCCTGCCTCCTCTCTCTTTCTTTGATCACTTGAATTAGGCAGTAGGTCACGAACATGACGATGATTGTGGTTATGGGGAAGCCTGGAAGGTGAGAAAAACTTGTTAACAGAGATGGTCAAAAAATTAAACCCCTCTTGTAAGAGAAAACACACAGTACTACCTTTGAGAAGCAGCCGTTTGGCCACCAATTTGGCAAAGTCCAAACTGTTCAAGGCCAGGATGTTGAACAGCACGATGCTCCAGAAGTTGAAAGTGTTGAAGATGGCTCTGATCCGGCGAGACGTTGCATCTGACATCGCCATCTGTACATAAAGAAATTAGTTGACATACAAAAAGCACTTTGTGAACAAAGAATCGTAAAGACAACATCCACTAACAAACCTCAAAAGATGCAAAAGGCTCCATGGAGAAGAACTTGGCGGTCCACAGCTCAAAGTTCAGGCCGAAACAGTTCAAGAAAGCCCAGACCAGCACCACCTCGCAGGGTCCCAGCCAGAGGATGGTGACGCCGAAGGTGCACAGTGTGGCCACCAGCTCCTCCACCACATTCTCATGTTTTCCACCCAGGTGATTGTATACATACCTGCAAACAATGAGGCAGCATCAGAACCTTAAAATCTGTCAAGATTAATAAGACTTAAATATAATGATCTCCGGGAAACTCACTTGCAAAGCCACTCGTTGATCCCTCTGTCAAAATGGCTATGAACGGAGAATAAAAAACAAGATTTAGTATAATAGATTTGTGCACAAAGTGTAATAAGACAAATGTGATGGAGACGTGTCAACTCAACTCACGTTTCAGCAAACACATAGAGCATTGTGATGCATTTTGGGGGCTTTGGAGGGTCCAGATGATCCAGTCTGGACACTGTGTTGATGACTCCAAACATGACAGCTGCCTTCACCCAGTCATACACCAGGTTAAAGTAAGCTAAACCCACTGAAAACAAGGCAATCACTTTAGTCCTACTCTCTATAAAGATACCCTGTCAACTGCTTTGGGTAACATGCCACAGCAATAAGCCAAGACATAAAATGCAGGTGTACTTTCGGGAGGTGTCACAGACCTAAAGCCCAGTCTGAGAGGTGCTTCAGCAGCTTCAGGTCGGTGGGGATGGTGAGGATGTACATGAAATGGAAGAGGATATCCACTACGATGATGATTCCCAGGTGGATCAGGCCCTGCAGGCTGATGTTCCACATCTCCCACTCTTTCCTGGTCAGGTCTGACTTGTTGGCCTGCAGGGGGCAGCAGACACATGTCAAAAAGCCAGAGACCTTCACTATTCTGAGCTCTATTAAGTTGCTGATGTAAAAATAAATGGATGTAATCAGAATGGCTGTTTTAAGGATGGTGAATCTTTACAGGGACACTGAAGTGAGCACTTTTTTGACTGATTTATTCAAATATACTTCAGATAGTGGTGGAATTTACTCGAGTAATGTAGTGAGTCTTTCGAACCACTTTCAATTCTGCTGAAAAAACTGCTTTTTCACTACAATTATTCATTTTACTTTCAATTAACTTAAGATTTTTGCAAAGAGTTTATATAATATTATGCTTTGTTTTAAATTAAAACACAGTGCCCTTAACTGGACAGGTGATTGATTAGTTTATGGCCTAAGGTAGAAGAGTACATTTTTAACTGCTGGATCGAGACTGGGAATATTTTTAAAAAACGTATTCAACTTACTTGAACATAAAACTTGTCAAAGGTCATGATGGGACCGAAATAGAAGAAGGGGAGGTAGAAGTTGTACTTGAGCAGCTCCAGGATGTTGTAGTTCCCATCTTTCCTCTCACAGTTTTCCAGAGCAAAACTCATGCAGCGCATTATAGTAAAGCCGCAACCTCCATAGAAAAGAACGTGACGCAGCTCAAAGTCTCCCTCCACAAAACCTGACTGTACAGAGTACAAACAGGGAAAATAAAGCATGAAAGACAAATAAAGAAATTAAGGAAATCATCCCATTAAAATTCAAAACTTTCATGATGTAACCTTTTGTTGAGTTGCAGCAGTTTACCTGCCAGGACACGAAGGGTTCACACTTGAACGTGGCGAGGGTGCAAAGACCTGTGACAAAGCAAAGCCAGCGGATCTTCACTAAAGAGATGCTGTAGAGGAGGATACAGTGGGACAGGATGAGGGTGACGTAGGTCCAGCCCATACTGGTCCACACAGCCAGCAGCCCGTACACCAGGTACACCAACGACCTGTGCTGTGGACGAAAAATGAAGTGTCAACACACAACCAAGCTGTGACTTAAAGGAATGACACAGAAAGGCAGTGGTGGGAAGAAAATAGGTAATTTTACTCGATTACCTTGGGCTACTCACCACCATTGTCCTAAAAATATGAGGTCTGTTCAAACTGTAAGCTCATTTAAATCAGGACTTAAAACATCAGTATCTTATTGATTTTTCAAATTAAAACTTTATACTATAAACAAATGTTCTGTATATATAAATATGTAGTATAAATATGCAGTGTTGTGGATGTAACTACCTGACAATATGGGTAGATTTAAAAATTGAAGACGACATTCAAATTTTGCAAAAGAGTACTTTTGAGGCATTTAAACATCATTTGGTGCTAATTGGCAGCTGGACTTAAGTGACACTTTCAGTGAAACCAAACAAAATTTTTGAGATTTCCTCTTAAAAGTCATGTTTATGACGCTGCATTAGGAGTCTTCAGAAGTTGTTGATATAAATTCCTCCACATCGCTGCACATGATGAGATCTGCTTACAGCTAACTGATGACTAAGAAACACATTTTTCCTCTGCAGTGCTGATACAGTGACATACTTTCACCATGAGACTCTGCTGACACGTGACATGTGGTAATGCGTCGTTAACCAAACTAAACTGACATAAGTGATCCTGGTAAACAAAGAGCTACATTTCTGTTTGTTCTCTCCTTCATTCTTCAACAGCACTTATCCCTCCCTCTGACTCTCTCTCCATCTTTTTCCCTCCACCTGGTCCCATTCGTCATCTGCTGTTTAGCTAGTGATATAAAAAGCTGCTGTGCAATGTTGACAAAGGGGTTTTCAAATGTCACCAAGCGTTCACGCTAACACAACACAGGGAGAGATGAGCCTGAGTGCTTCTTCCACTTCATTTCACAGCAGCTCAGATCATTAAACCTGAGTCCTTAATTACATCCTTTACTATGTTCCTCTTCCTGCAGCAGCTCAATCAGGTGATCAATGAATCAGTGAGTGGAAAGCACCTGTGGAGCCAGCATGGAGCAGATCTTAGCGAACAGCACGTGGCCAGAGAGAGCGAACAGGATGTGCTCCCTGAAGGTGGAAAACCACATCATCCACTCGAAATCAGCCGTATCCTGCAGATCAATGAGCGAAAAACAAAATTAGAATTGTTTGATCATCAGCGCCAAATGTCTGATTAAACTAGACTGAGTGTTCTCTCACCATTTTCCTCCCAAAGTAGTACCATCCTGGCTTCACACTGGTTTTGAATGCTTTTCTGTTTGAATTGGCTGGAGATGGAAGAATAAAAGAGAAAAAATAGTAAAAGGAAAAATAAAATTTGAACGAAAACAATAGGAAACTAAACTTGGGACAAGGATGTCTCACATCCACATACATAATTAAAATTTTCTGCAGGCTGACATTATATTTCTTTTCCTTTATTACATTTTTATTGTTTTTGCCCGCAGATGTGAAACTTTTGTTACAAGCCACAGTGAAACTCACAATACATGCAGAGCCACACAGGACCTATTTTCTTCTTGTGCTCTGTGGTATTAATACTGCCACCTGATCTGCTCTGTGAGGTCTGCATAACTCCAACTCTTCACCCTCACACAGTGACACTGCTGCTATATGTATATACTGCACACTGCATTGTCTGTATGTAGCTGTGCCACACAAGGCTAAAATTATAACTCAACATGAAGCTTAGTGTCCAGCAGCACTTTCGGTAAAAATGAATGCACCAGTTTTTAAAAAATGATAAGATTTAAGGAGTTAAGTGTATGCATAGTTTTGTGTTTGAACATCTGCATGAGTATATATCTGTAAAGGTGGAATGAAACTAATCACAAGTTGTACTTAAAGCAGCTTTTTTAATGTGTTTCCATAATTTCTGGATTTACTGAGACTTTTGATGCATTCATCTTCTTTTAGATTAAAAAAAATAGATCTTAGTAGGCATAAGGTAACATTTTTCTGTTGCATGATCCATAAAAAATTGTTTCTATAAGAAAAAATGGTACCACTTTGAGCACCATCAATTAGTTAAAGAGGAATCAGCTTGTCAGCTTGTATGCAGGTGCAAACTTCCACAATCAGTCCAGGCCATGAGGCCATTCCCTCTGTCATTCATACACTCCCTATACATTAGACAATTATAAATTTACACAGTGAGCAAGGAGTTGAACATTTTGTACCTACAGAGTTTTAACAGTGACACATTGTGTTTTTTAAACTATTCTTTTTATTTATGGACTTTTTTTCACAGAGGACATTTTGTTATGTCTAATTAGGAAAAGTAAAATGATAAAATTAAATAAAATAGATGACTGAATTCCATTTATTTCCTGCTGACTCACTGTCACACTGTCCTGACTCACTTTAACACTTGAATAGAGCAGATTCAAGCCTCCCCTAATGTTATTAGTAACACCTGTGCTTTTCCAATTTGACAACTTAAAATGTTTGCTGTGAAAAAGTTCAATTTTCAGAGCAAATTTTTCAGTAAAGGGGCTGTAAATGTACTAAATGTTGTTTATTATTAAAGTAATTTCAGATTGTAGCTATATTATTTACGTAGTTTCTTTTTTTATCTGTTTGTGAACATGAGATTTGACTCAAACTACAGTGCCAGAGCACATCTCACTCAATCTATGTGTGTATGTGTGTGTGTGTGTGTGTGTGTGTGTGTGTGTGTGTGTGTGTGTGTGTGTGAGTGTGTGTGTGTGTGTGTGTGTGCTTTCTCATACTCACAGCTGGACACCTCAAAGATCCAGCTTGCGGCCCAGAACATGGCCAAACAC
>JAPZDY010000013.1:8956841-8970690 GCA_029783645.1 Ctenochaetus hawaiiensis | reverse complement strand
GAAAATATTATTCAAATTATTAATAGATTATCGAATTAGTTGGCACTTGTTTTCTTTGGATCAATTTATCAACTAATTTTTGCAGCTTTACTCCCTCCTGTCCTTAACGACATTATCTGTGGCCTCATGAGCTCTTTATAAATGCCGTCCTCAGGTTGTTTTCTTCTACTTCAGAGTTTAATATATAATCAACCTTGATATAAAACTTTGCATGCAAGAGATCAACCAGCTGAGAGGCTGAACAGTTCCATCTAATATTTATATGATGAACTAGAAAAATACTTTTCAAATTCAAGTCATTGTAAATGCAACTCCAGCTGGAATTATCCGTCTCTCTAACTGCTACCTGCTCCACCATGTTCACGAGCTAACAACAGCCCCAAACTGGATGGTTTTTAGTACTTTAATGGCTTTTTTCACTTTTTTTCACAAGAAAAATCTGCCTGGTATGGGTGAAAATTAGGTAAAGTTCTCAGCCATGATCAAAAGCAAGAAGCTAAAAATGAAAAAAAAAATTAATTTTCTGTCCTTTATTCGATCTTCTGTCAATATCAAAAAACACTGAATATGGTTGCTTTAAATTCGTCAACAAGGCAATTAACCTTCGTGATAGAGAATGTGGACAAAACATCTTAACAGGTATGACTAAAGATATAATGGAATATCATCATTAATGACTGCATTATTATCAAAAAGAAGATAAATAACATATAGTTACATTTGTTCAAAATTCAAAGTATCTTTATAAACCCTGAGGGGCAGTTTGTTGTACATTCAGCAGAGACACATAATAAGACAAGCAAACAACAACAACAAATACAACAATGATTACAATGTATCAAAATAATGATTATGATAATGATTACTTGTTGTTATTACTGGCTTATAACAGACCGAAAAGGCAGCAGAACATTATTTATAAATCACTTATAAGGCTGTTACTTATAACTTTATTAAGGTTCACTTAACAGAAACAGACACTTTTATTGTTTTCATGTCCACACACTCTAATTATAACTTTACTATTGTCTAACCTCTCATCCAAAAGATGCAGCCCAAAGAACTCAACAAAACAGCTTTCTGACAAAAAATAAACACAAATAAGCTAAAAAATAATCCATATAATTACTATTGATGCTAAGCCCAAAAGTTCTAGCTGATGCTGATCAATCATTCCTTTGTGCAAGTAATCAACAGTTTCTGCTACAGAAATGTTCATCTTATTGCAACCAAGCTGTGGTTACATGCGGGTTCTGTTATCTGATTTCAAGTGTCCACGCAGACTTGACTTACACAATACCCTGAGGTTGACTTTCAAGTGCAGTGAAGTGACTGTGATTGTGCAAAGTGTGCACATACATTATTGTAAGCGTCAGGACAGAGGCACTGACCCACAGTGAGAGCATGGTGTTGGCTGGGAGATTACATACTAATTATGAGCAGCAGTCAACAGATGACAGCCTGCACTTACTGTTGTCCTCCTGTCTGTATGCCATCTTACTTGTCTCTCAGGTGGGGTCATTTCGGGCTGTGTGAGCCTCGCCGCTATTAAAGTGACAGCAAAGGTGAAGACGGACGAACACTCGGACACGTCACTGTTGGCAACGGACCAGAAAGCCACTTTATCTCCCTTATTGTTATTCTACGCTCCACTGGGGCTGAAAAAGCATGAATAATGTTTGTTTATCAGTGCATGTGGAGGGTGCAGGTCTCTGGTGCACAGGTGGATATCAGTTGAAGAAATGGAGAATTGGCTACATGATGTAAACAACAGAAAAAAGGAGAAATTTGCTGATTTTAACACATGCTATAAAGGTAGAGTTATTCATTGCTAGGAGAACTTCTCAGCCTATAAAAATAGCTGTGTGGCTGTGGAGGAGCTTCAACAAGTCTAAGAAACTAACCCTAATGATGTCAAAGTGATATCATTAGGGTAACCTCAGCTTAGACTTGCACAGTAGTTTTCTTTTATCTGAAATGTAGTTTGAAAGGCAAAGTAATTTCCTAAGAAAACCAGCAATAAAGCTCTTAAACTGCATTATGAGAACTGCAGGATGCTTACAGTCAGAGAATATTTCAGCTTTTGCTGCACAGATTTTGACCACTGTTTTTAAAAAAAAGTCAGTATGACCTTTCACTAAAGGCACCCATTAAGCATTTATAATTAATAAGTAATAGTTTTATAATGATTATGTAGCTATTAACTGAGGCTAGTTAGGTAAGAGGCTGAGTTTTGGGTCGCCAGGTTGTTGGCACTTTATTAATAAATGCTCCAGTAGGTTTCTCATTTTCTAACAAGCAATGACTCTGCAGAGATTTTAATAAATTATACATTTGATCATATTTTTAATTTCCAAAAAATGTTTTACAATAATACAGTTTCTGGTGATTCACAGAGCTCCAAAGACCAGGGTTGTGTCATGATAATTGGTAAGTGTTGATAAAAGAGATTTTACAACTTACCCATATTATTTATATGACCCATAGGAGTAGTAAATTATTTATTAACATTAACAAAGTCATCAGCTAGAACTGACAAAAATATTATAAAGGTCATCTGATTAAAAAAGTGACACCAATAAGTCGTTTGTGGTCAATATAGCAACACATTAGTGCTCTTTGAAAATAGGACGTTTATTTATTCATTTTTTGTATTGTACTTAGACCTAAATGTATAGTAAAATGTATATATATGAAAATCCCTCTTTGGATAGGGAGAGATGTGTGGTATGCAGTGTCGTAGCCCCTCAGTATTGAGGACACCGACGTCATACCCTGGTATTGTTTTTTAAGCCAGATTCAAATATTTTTACGTCATAAATCCTTTATCTTTTTTATTTTTGCAGTCTTTCAGAGAGGCAAGTATTGCTCGCCCAGAATGTGATTTGTACAGACGGATTATATATCATACAGGGAGATGAAATTATCAATATAGCATATTTAGCAGTGAAATAAATAAAAAAGAATTTAAGCAAACAAAGCGAAAAATTAAACCTTTTGTTTCCTTTAGGGTGGGTGGGGTGGGTTGACTTTTAACCTCAATATATCTGAAATCCTAGTTGTCACTTCCTGAAAAAAATCTTGAACGACTGGCAGCATTCGTAAACATCTTCTCAAGTGAATATAAAATCATATTCTGAATATCTAATCTGAGCCTCAAGCTGCCCCCCCCCCCCCCCCCTCCTCCCCTTTAAGCTTTAAGAAATATGAACAGCAACAAACAGTGAGGCGGTGGGCGGACTGCGAGCTTTTTCAGCCTGGACTCAACAGCAAAATAGAAATATTGAAGGGTGTTGTTGTAGTTGAGCCTGCCTGGCCCTGTGGCAGGAGGACGGTCGCCATCTCTGGGTAAACACTGTAACCGTATCACGCAGTTGATATTGTAGTGTGTGGATCGGAGTCGGAGCGTACAGTAGCAGCAGCAGCAGCAGGAGCGGCGGCGGCGGCGGCGGCGGCGGCGGAGGCAGCGGCAGCAGCGGCATCAGCAGCGGCAGCGGCAGCAGGCGGAGTGCTATGCTGCCTGCAACAGCGGACACACACGACTTGAATGCAGGACTGACGCTTTGTTTGTCTCCTGCACGAATCGGACTGTCACCTCAGATGTTGGACGCGCTGTGGCCGCTTCCTCTTCTTCTTCATCATCATCATCTTCTTCTTCTTCTCCCTCTCGCTGACATTTCATCTTGTTTGTGAGCGCCGGGACCGCACGATTCGAATAAAATGGGATTTTAATGCTGCACACAGCGGACGCTCTAGCCTGTGCACAGCCGGGGGACTGTAGTAGCCTACGCTTTGGTAATGTTTGCCAAGGAATAAAACGGTGTAGCCGAAGGTGCATAACATCTCGTTTCCATGGACAACACGTCCATAATAACACAGGTTGCAAATCCGAAAGAGGAGGAGAGCATTTCTTCAAGTCAAGACAAAGGTAAGGCGCACAGAAATATCACACACACGGTTGTTGTTTTCATGTTTGTATGCTTGAATTTTTTTTAAGGGGGGGGGGATTTCTAGACATATTTTATTTGCGTTGCTCGGTTGCCAAATGTGATCTGCAGCCCCTCGGTGCAGAGGGGATACTGGGCTCCGGACTGCAACAGCAAAAGCCTGAGAGTATCGACGGAAAACCTCCATTGTTCAGCTGAAGCAGAGAGAAACATTAAGAGCCAGTCCTCAACCAGCCTGTCGATATATATCATGTCTGGAGAGGGCTGTAACTTTATTATACACAGCTATTTTATTCTGGTCAATTCTTACACATTTTGCGTCTTAAAAAAATGTGGTATTTTTTTTAAATATGCTGGAGTGAGCTGGGTTTACTACGGGGGGCGGGTACTGTACTCCTTTCTCCTTGCACTGGCGACAGCCCTGTATGCATCACTGACACTGTAAAATGCCTGTTGTAAGCAACAACAAAAACACCAATGTTCAGGGGTCAAATCAACAGTTAGGTTGTAGTATTTTAAGACAAACGCAGTTTTCCAAACATTTAAGTTGGAACATAAATAAATGTTCATGTGGAAGTCTTCTTATCATTGTTGCAGAAGGTGTATTTACATATTTACCTACACAAAAGACTGTGTTAACATTGGATGCACAGATTTAAATGCACACTGTGTAATCTTAGATTAAAAATGACAATTAAAAGTGTATTTTTTTCATCATGATCAGCTTTCTTGATGATAAAAAAAACAATATCATCATAACATAACCGGTCTTGCATGTTTAAATAAGCTTTCCACTCTTAGCTGTGTAAAAAAAAAAAAGTGCCTGAAAGCAACAGCTTAACATCTGCAGTACAGATTACTGAAGAGGCTGAGCGAAAACACAATTTCTTCTTGTTTTGCACAAGAGTCACCGCTTCACCATGTGGTGATGACATCAACGTCAAATCCCCCTCATGAGTCAGGAGCTTTTCAGTTTTCATTAACTGTAAGGGGGTTATTACCAGCCTGTGCAGGCTAGTGACACTTTTTTGATTCTGATTCGAGTCTGCGTTGCATTTGAGTTCACGCACGAGGAAATGAGGCCATGGAGAGCTGTGCACACACACACAAGTGGGATCTCTCCTCCTGCCCTCCTGCTGTGATGCACACAGGTGTGCATTGGAGATCGCAGCAGGAGGGCATGGTTGTTTGGAGCTCAGGGCCCTTGCATCCCCCCCTACTAGTTCCAATCCTACAGGGTGCCAGGAGGCCAGAGGGACCACAACTTCCTGCTACACCCACCGCTCTGATGGAGAAAAGGTCACCTTCCTGCATCACTCCCTGCAGAGCAAGTCTATTACGAACCTCTCTGACTCACTGACCTCCTATCCGGCGGCCATGAAATGAAGATCCGGACTTGTTTGCTTTAATAAGTGATTGGATGCAAATAAATCTCAAAAGTAGAAGTGAGGCTTTGGCTTTCTTTTCACTAAATTAATGCATCTTTTTGTGTAAAACTATTCCAGGACTGACTTGCTCCATCATTGCAACCGAAGCAATTATGATTATCTTCCGCTGCGTTTTTCCTCATCAGCATACTCTAATCTTGTGCTGCTGCCGTCATAATTAAAACCATCATAAACAAATCAATGAAAATGAAAACACTTACTAACAGCAAAACATTCAGCTCCATCACTGGCTGAGCTGCAGCAGGAAGAAGTTGAATCATCCCGGAAATGTACTAGATGAAGAATGAAACTGCCTTTTTAGCACATTTTTAATCGTTTGCTCAGAATTCCCACGCTTTCTTGTCTGCAACATCTTGCTCGTCTTGAACAGTAAATCCCAGATGACATGCGGAATCCGAAAATTAATCTGGCAGGATAAAATCCAGGGTTAGTCGCTGACCAGAGAGGACACAACATAAC
This sequence comes from Ctenochaetus hawaiiensis, assembly GCA_029783645.1. NCBI lineage: Eukaryota > Metazoa > Chordata > Actinopteri > Acanthuriformes > Acanthuridae > Ctenochaetus > Ctenochaetus hawaiiensis. The sequence goes on along the minus strand of JAPZDY010000013.1, from coordinate 8,964,836 downwards.
ACACACACACACGCCCACACACACACACACACACACACACACACACACACACTGAGGCTCCTCAAACGGCTGCTGTGTGACACACACAAAGAATCACCAGGGAGCTTCCTGACTGGAGTCCCTGCCCTTCACTTTGTCAAAGCGGACAACAAACAGCACTTGTTGTCTAGGACAGTTACTCTCTGACCTGCGCTGGCTGCACTGAAGCCACGAAAGATTACACACACACACACACAAACACACACGTACACACACACTGAATATTTCAAAGCACGAGCAGGCTATTTTCAGAGTCCTATCAGTTTCATCTCAAGCAAAGATGTAGTAACTCATTAGAGCTTCGTTTTTCCAGGACATTTGGTCAGGTGGAGATTATAGCTTTATGCATTATGGATTATGTTAAATGAGGTGAGGGTTGGAATCATAATGTAGGTGGTTTCGCTCTTCATGCACATGTATTGGTACAAAGTCAAGCGTGTCACACTCCTGGAGGATATACAAGGCTAGTTTTTTGCACTCAGAAGCCTGTGTTTGATGTGAGCGCCATCCCTGCTGTATCATAATGTACCTCTTAGATAAACCGGCAAGGCTGTACTGATTTAAAGCCACATATTCCACAGAAACCAGCGCAGAAGCACATGGTAGGCTGAGAAAACAGCGTTTCTTCTCTCCCCACCCAACTGAGGCTTTTCATTTGGCAGCCGTTTACTTGTCAGGATCTGATGCAATGAAATGTAATGACTGGACCAACAACGTGCAGAGAGTCACAGGCCGGCCAGCCTCTGTCTCACTGCACGACTCAGCGGGGCTTTGCTCTGATAACTCCACAGTCCGACAGGTATCAGTGGACGAGCAGTTTAACTTTAATCAGATTAGCTCTAATCTGAGTTTAGCTCTTCACGGCTGCAGTGTGACTGTTGACAAACACTTAACACACAATAGCAAGTATTGAGTTAAACAAAGATTGTATTATTAATGGTCTTTCTGGCATGGGAACCTTTCTTTTGGTTTTGTGTTTCCCAAATACTATAATTCAGAAAAACAGATTATGAGTTAAGTTTCTTAAGTTCCTGGGTGAGGCCTAATTAATTTCATTGATCCATACTCTTCCTTCGCACACAAACTGTTAACAGCCTGTTAGTAATGGCATTGGTAATATTTTACTTTACATTTATAATTCTGGCAAAATCCAGACTCTAACATTTTACTGAAAATACATATTTCACCAAAAACATGGTATTTCAAGCCCATTTGTTTCCAATGAAGCATTAAATCTTTAAAAACAGGTCACAGACATGTTGTTTTAATTTTTAAAAAATGTTAGTAGTTTCCTCAAATAGCTTAGACACTTTAGTTTTAAGCAAATATTACAAAGGCGAGAGTAGATGGTAAATTTGTGTCGCTATGTGCAGCCTGTTTGGTCCTATACTGAGTAATTACACCGTCAGGATGGTGTATTTGAATTTAATCAAATGAAACACAGTCCTCATGTTCACGGTAATGTTGCTCAGTACAGTAGAGCTCAAATGCACAGAGGAATAAGATATATCAGACTTTGTGTATTCTTTTTAGTGGGATCAGTCACAGAAACGAAGCTGTGTGTTCATTAGTTTTGCTCCTTTCATACTGTTTAATAGCTCTTTATAATTTACCCCAGAGTCCTTGGGAAAAACTGTTTGCTTTACTGATCTGGCTTATTGGGAATAAACAACACAAATTATAGATTTTTGATCACGCGTGTTTTGCTGGCTAACGCTGAGTAAAATGTGTGCTCTTGAACAGACATAATGTCATTCTACTGTCTCATTACTTCAACTGCAGCTCAAGGCTGAAACGAGACAGTTTAGACACTAAACTGTATGTTTCACAGAGCTTGTTAACCTTCAGCCTTGAAAAACCTCTGTGGCCAAGATACTTGCCTGAATATGTCTTATGGTGAGGAGATATATAATTTCAGTAGGAGCATGAACGAGGAGCAGAAGATGCTGGGATCTGACTGTTAAAATGTCATGAATCCCCCAAAGGCCTGTTGGTTAGAAAACCTTTGCGTTGCCAGAAAGAACATGAGAAAAAATACACTGAATCTGTAATTAGATATGAATCTGGAGGAAAGCCTGTGATTTCATGCACACTTGGTTTTTGGGGTTATTCCTGGAACACGCTGCTGTACATTAATAAAGTGTTTATGGTGTGTGGACCACACCTGCAGGGGTGTGTGCAGCACAGTTAGCGAGAGGAGCTACTGTAGGTTTTGGCTGCGTTTGAGTCCCTGGCACGAATCTGCCACTCTGCTATATGCAGCACTTTGCTGTCATGACCGGACTCAAGTGTTGGATTGAGGAGGGCTGCAGTCTTTACACTCGCTGGTGTAGATTTCTTAGATGTATTTTGATGATACAGTGTGTCACTCTTAAACCTTGCACCTCTTGTGAGAATCTCATCGGACGGCCCTGTGCACGTACAGTGAAGTCAGTATTCATCATATGCACCAGTTTGACTGAGAGAAAACGCTGGACTCTGAAGTGCAGGTCCTTATTACAGATTTATGAGGCTATTTCAGCCAATGCTGCTCAGAAAAGCTGATTATCTGCACCTCCAGGGAAGTGTTGGAGGGTTCGACACATCTTCATTACTTTAGTCCAATACCATATTGGGCAGCTGATGGGGAAGAGTTGAATGTTTTTCATCCAAGCCTAAGCTCCTTGACTGATAAGCTTGTTAAATGTATGTGGGGGGACTGGCCTGTGTCTCACTGTGTGGATGAACATGCCTGAAGTGGAAACTGGGGGATTGTATTCATTTTTATGTCTTTTGCATTTATTTAGTTGCACAACAAGAAGCAATGTAATGTTTTTACAGCTAATAGCAAACAAATAAATGTATTGTTGCAGTAGCTTTGTGTTGTTGTCGTTGCTTTGCACAGAGCTTGTTCGACATTGTAAGTAACCATAATGGATTCGCCAGCACTGAGTTTCACATAATATAAGCTCATAAACAGTCAGTCTCCAGTGGTGATTCCCTTTGCTGTTGGTTAATCCCTCAGTAGTTTATGTTTATATCTCCTTGACTGTGTTATTTTTGTGCCAGAATTTCCAATTTTATATTTTTTTTCATGCATTAAAGGAAAAAGCCATAATATTAATAGAGAAATAAGGGAATAAACATTTTTACAAATATAAGGAAAAGAGAATTAAAGGCATAGTTTGACATTTTGGAAAAAGCTTTTATTTGCTCTCTCGCTAAGAATTAAATAAGAAAATTGATACCACTCTTATATGCTTGGAGTGCCGAAGTTTTCTTCTAGTAGACCCCTTGAGACCTCAGTTCAGAAAAAGTATGCACTCCATGTTATAAAGTAATGTTTTTGGTAAAAAATGTCAAAATAGAACGTGGCCTACTAGGTTAAACTTTATATAAAACCTGATTGTAATGAATCAGGACAATCTCCAGTGACGTTAAATGAATTAGAAAGATTTATGTAAGACCTTTACATCCCTTCACAATAAAGATTCAAGTTAAAAATCGGCAAAGTGATCCTTAATTAGGAGCCAGTCAGTAGATCTATGGATTGTGAGACACAGTGAGGGAGATGCAATCGCAGCGTAATCCGTCCTCGGAGAGTCTACAGGGGAAAGTAGTGTGGGTTGACTCTTTCTTCACTCCTACACTGGCTGACTCCTTCACTCTGAATGCAGTTTTAACTGAATATATGCGAGAAAAAAGCTCACATCAGTGTCTGCTCCGAGGTCCCCTGCTGGCTTCCAGTTTAGAATAGAGCTTTAACATCTTTTTACTTGTTTATGGGTCTGAATCTTGTGTAGTTGAAACCTGCTTTTATCTAATGTCAGTTACCAACGTTCTTTTACCAGTGGAAGAAATATTTAGATCTTTTCTTGAAGTAAGTCTGATTGTATTTTTCCTCTTGTCAGCTAACTCCTTGAAAAGTCCAAGCAAAGCTAGTTTGTTCCCTTTTTTTAAAGTTGTGCCACCGCTGTCCAAAAACTATATGAAATTACACTGCTGCATTGGGTGACATGTTCCCTTTTTCTAATGAACATGAGTGGTAGTTTCGAGTCAAATGCATGTACATCCTCCTGCTGACATAAATAACCTCTATTGCACTTATTGACTCACTGAAAATAGTCTCAAACTAATGTACTATTTACATCTGTGTGAGTAATGTTTGCTAAAAACAGCAGTGTGCAGCTGGTGTAGGATTTTACTGAGCATTTTAAGAAATTAAAAATATATTTGTTTGTTTTTTTACTTTTAAAAAACTGTTCAAATCATTTGTAACCAATGGATCAATGTAGAGTTTGAAAGTATTGAGAAACATTTCTAGGGACTCGTCAGAAGAAAACAACAGCAGCCTTTCAGCAAAAAAAGGTAAAGAGGAATAAAATGTCAAATAATGGAGAAAATGTACTTAGTTACATCCCATCACAGACCTTTAGAATAAATGTTAAGATAAGATAAACCATCCTTACATAATGACCTTCTTATTTGTGTCATTCAGTTCTATCATGTTTTTGCAAAAGTGAGTTCATGTGAGTCCTTACGGTCACATGAGGACAAGTTCCTGTTTCTGTTCCTGTTTGCACCAAAAGTTCATGATTTGTTTGTGTGTTTGAGCTGAAAAAGTGTCATGAAAGAATGATTGTTTGGAGTGGACAAACAAGTTAAAGTTAAAAAGTGCATTTAAAGCATTTTGAAGCTATAATTAGTAGCCCTCAAGGGGTTTTTTTTCGACTTAGGTTTTTTATTATGATGACTTGCTTTTCCAACTGAAATATTTATATTTATACTTTTCTTTTCTGGAATACCTTGTCATTGGTTTCGAGGAATGAATGTTTTTGTGCTTCCTACTCATGAAAAACTCAACATTTCTCTGCCCTCGGTGAAATATTTTGTTATCCACTTTGTTGTTTCTGCTGCAAAGCATGGTTTAGGGTTTTTTGGGGGGGGGGCTCTTTTTATGTCTGTGTGCTTTGGACTGTATGTTTGATGGCAGTGTGGGAAAGTTTTATGTTCGAATGTTGTCTCAAGTGTAGCTCATATGCTGTGGTTGCTTGTTTTGGAGGCAGCGCTGCTTCAAAATGTCCGCCCCGGGGCTTTGAAGAGACTATTACAGTAGGATTTTAAGTGAATTCTTTCTAAAATGATACTCTGCCCAGTTGACCTCCATCCTGAGTACTGATCGGTTGCAATTGTGCTGTGATAATGCAGTTTATATCGATCAGAATGGGAAAATAGTACAAGATAAAACTCCATCCATGCTAAATGGCTACATAAGCTCTTGTGTCCATTTTCAGCTTTTTGCCTTAATTGACTGCAGCTGTCAGTGACATTGAATCCTTCAAATTTCTCCTAAGTGAGTGCAGAAGACAAACGACGGACACTCCAGTTCTTCTGGTGCGTGCTCGTCATGTCATGCTATGATTTAAACACACTGTATTGTTGTGGCATTACATCACTCTGACTCTCCTGTATCTCTTGCAACATCGGCATTCGATGGCTGCGAACGAGTGAAGGCCATTATTAATGCTTCAAGAGCCACAATCCCTTCAGAGCACAAAGAAGCGCCTGCTACGTGGCCACAGCAGCCCAGATGCTGCTGCTGCTGCTGCTGCTTGAAAGCCTGTTTCTGAGGGGACTGTTGAGCGAGGACTTGAACACGCCATGAGCTAGGATTAATTGAGCATCCATTCAGCCAAACATACTTTGTCAAAACAGATCAATACAGTCAGAGAAAGGTAGGGGTCAAGGAAGAAAGAAAGGAGAGAGCAGGAGAATGTGCTCAAATGGCAGCTGTGTGCCTCTTCGGGTTGCAGGCAGGTACGCAGCCCGGCTCTGACAAGGGGATGGCCTTTCTGCATATTTTGCCCTGTTCTGGCTGGCATTCATCATCAGTAATTGGCTATCTGAAAGGGAGATCATGTTTTGTCTGTAATGATTTTCTGTCAGTCTTCCTGAATTATGCTGCCTGCCACTTTGTGAGATATTTGACAGGAAAGCATAAAGGGTTTATGCATTTTTAAATAGAGGAGTGAGAAGTAAGCAAAAGCGAGAGGCTACCGAGGTTATGAAAGACACTAAGAGGCATTTTTCTCCCTCTCCAGAGGTAAAGGTGAATACTGTTTAACTGTGAATCTCAAGGGGCACTAAGTAGGACATGCTGTGTGTGGAGATGTGGAGATGAACGCCTCCCAGGGAGGAGAGGGAAGGGAAACTGTTGCAGCAATACACAAGCATGGCATGCACATGCTCACACACAACATACTGACACAAACGCATAAACACATGACCTACTTGTTTACTTCCTTTCCATTTGTAGCAGCATTTTAATCTGATTTACTGAAAAACACAGAATTTGTTTTTCTGATGTTGCGTTCATGCAGGATTTTGCATTTGAGAACAAAAGTTAAAGGGACGTTCCACCAATTTTACACATTACAGTTAGAAAGTAATGCTTAGCCTGCTAAAAAAAAGCTAAAATGCCATCTGAGGTTGAAAAAATATCCTAATGACGTCATTGTAATGTCACCAGGGTGTCTGAACAAAAACTTGATGTTGGTTGTGTTGTGGGAAATGAAGGATCCAGTGTTTTGTGCTTTTATTTTTATACTTACTTGTTTCTGAATTTTCAATTGTTGGAGTGCCCCTTTATATTCCACTCCAGCTGCTATCAGGATCAATTTTGCAGCTGCACCAACAGCATCTCTTGGGTCAGCAGAGGTACAAACCTGATGACAGGCCTTTAATTACGTCTGACATTAATTCTTTTAACGTGTTTTTTTTTTTTAACCAACACATAGGCAGGGAGGATTTCCCATCAGTCACTGAGCCTCTGGCACTGAAAGCACAGTTGTGGATGAGAATATAAAAAGATATATAAATAATGAACCGCCGCAGCCCCAAACAACGTGGGCTGTGTTGCTGGCGTGTTGCGTAACTCCGACAGAATAGTCAGATCTCCCTCATTATTTCTCGCTGAGCTCTCAGCGGGTTAATTCCCCCGCGCTTGTCATCTCCTTCATTTCAAGAGGCAGTAGCAGCAGCCCTCTTTCCCCCTGGGGGCCGCAGGCAGGCTGCCATCGCCACCACAGCGCCTACGCCGCTCTGCAGCTGAGGAAGGATAGCAGGGGCAGACCCGCCCACATCTCCGTGTCAGGGTTCACAGCAGCGCCGTGGAGAATTAGTACCTCACACAACATGGGTGCCATGTTGGTTTATCCCAGCAAATATTGTCTCGACTTATTCAGCTGAGCCACTGAGTGAATGTCAGTTACATAAGGTCACGTAGGATGTGTATGTATATTTAAATCCTCATGGATAAGTAGGGAAATAAAACCAGAAGGGCAGCTGGGGGTCAGTCAGTGTGACTAAAGGCATCTGCTCGTACCCAGTGTACCTCCACAGGCTGTAATTTTCACGCTGGTATCAGCTGTCTGAGCGGGGAAGTTAGAAGGCTAAATGGGAGTTTATTTTATCATACTGTGCTATTATTGCCTTAATGGCCTCACACATAACCCACGGAGGACCTCAGCACAGTGAGCACACGCAGGCTGAACTGTCAGGCTCAGCTCAGCTAACGCTACTGCACATTACACTCCTCAGCTGTTTGATTTCACCGTGTGTGTTTGTGTGTGTGTGTGTGTAAGCAGAAACATATTCAAGTTTATTATAAAGCAGATGCTCCGCTGCGTAAATATTGTTTTAAATGACAATCTGTTGTAATTTTCCTCGCCTCACTTTGTGGGATTTCCTAGCGTGTGGAAACTGTAAACAATCAATAATCTGTTTTTGATTAACGCGGGCAGAAGTCGCTCCTTTAAACTCAATGCTCGGGGAATTCTTAAGAAGTGCTTAAACAATTAGTTAGATTGATTAGTTGTTAGACAAACAATAGAAGGACTGGAGTTTGTCAGTAAAGAGTCAGCTCTTCTTAGTGTGATTGTGATTGAACGAAACTGGCTCCTGGTGTTTGTGAAGGGA
>JAPZDY010000013.1:8939733-8951418 GCA_029783645.1 Ctenochaetus hawaiiensis | reverse complement strand
AAGCACCAGTAAATTATTTATTAACCATTATTAATGGCATTAGATACAGCAGGATAAGCTTTTGTAAAAATGTGTCTTATTAGAAAATGGTGCCATTTATTCATTCAATACTGTGAGCGCCACTGAGAGAAAAGACGCCGTCACATTAAGTTCCTGCATTTTAATGAGACATCGCTGTCACGGGGTTAATGATTTTAATGTGTGTTGATTTTAATTTGTTCTAATTAGAGAAATTCCTATATTGCTTTGTATGTATATAAGTTGTAACAATAAAAAGGTTAACTTTTTATGTCTGTAGACAGAGAGAAATATAGTGTATATGTCTAGTCTGAGTTCTTTTTATCAGTTTTCTGCACCAGCAGCGAGTACATCAAGTCTACGTGGGCAGATCATATCCTTCAGTCACCACACAGGTTATAGTAACACAGCATGCCGCCTTCCAGCTCCGACCATATAGCCAAGTTTGCTTCTCGGGCATATCCGTCGGTGAGGAGGAAGAGCCACGGCAAGCTTTGGACTACAAAGACGGAGAGAATAAAGAAGACGAACTGCCCGCAGCCTGTCAGATCCAGTCGGAGCAACCCAAGGATAGTTCCAGGCATCAATCTGAAGCTTCTCAGTACAGGAGCAGGTTGCAAACAGCCTCAGCGTGTACGGTTAACTGGGCTGCCTGTGTCACATGGCTGTACAAACACGTTAACAAGACAGCAGCATACAGGGACACTGTGTGGTGGCAGCTCCGAGGCACAAAAGTGATGATTCTGAAGTCGGTCCGTGGTCACTTCAAAGTCCTGGACAGATTTGGGATTTCCATGCCTGAAAAAATTACCTTTAAAGCAATTAAACTTGCTGAATTTCTACCTCAGGAACACCTCGGGATAATTGAACTCTCAGATTTTAGCTTTTTGTACTGAAGCTGCTCGAATTGCTATTTTTATCCAACCGTCCTCACCGACAGAAAATATAAAAATCACAATCCGGCCATGGAGGCCTACAGACCAATCGAGCCGGCTTGTTTCTCCTCTGTCAGTGTGAAAGTAGGCCATGGGCTTCAGAGAAAGTGAAGGAGGAGTGATGTAACCAGGGACCTATATGTTGTTTTCTCCCCGGGGCTCTGCAGCACTCAGCCACTGATCAACCCTTCTTGCAAAGCACATGATTCAGGGTTTTTATTGTTGTCAAATAATTAAAATGTATTAAAATACTTATTTAAACTATAAATTCTGTTGTAATGTTTGTGAATAGTGATTTTTTCCCGTCTTTACTGAACATTAAAGCTCTTTTCTTCATGTATAAGGTTCAAGGCATGAAGTTTTCTCTCTTTTTCTTCCACTTTTTCTTATATTTTCTGCCTTTTTCTTCCCAGTATGATATGAATCTGTCTATCTTGCAATCTCCTCCTTTTCTTGATGTTAATTAACTGGACTACCTTCCCAGAGGGCACTCTGATGATGGCTATTTTTGTCCCTGTGCTCCCCATTGCATGAACTGATGCCTCACTATGTCGTATGACACACATTTCTGCGCCGTTTGTCACAATAATGCGATGATGCATGTGAGTCCGTCTGCAACACTGAGCATCTTTTACAAGATGCTTTTCATTAACATAAAGGCTTTTGAAAAATATGACACCTAATCTCAACAGGTGACATAGCTGTGAAATCACATTAAACAGCACTAGATTCAAAGTCAAATGAGGCCATTTTTTGTCTTACCTTGTCATTGTTTGATATCAGCATTGGAATGTAACTAAATGCAATAATGTACTCATGGACTCATAATGTACTTAAGTACAATTGTGAGATATTTGTACTTGATTATTTCCATTTCAAGTCATTTCATACTATTTTTTCTTTACATATTTCACAGTATAGTTAGTTTTTGTTGTTGTTTATGTTTTTTTAAAAAACATGTTTTAACAAAACATGATCCTATATAACTTGTGATTAAGAGATTAAGATTAGATTAAGAGACTTTTTTGGGACTTTGGGTGTGTGTATTTGCAACCTAACAGTCAATAAAATAGTAGGTTATATTTATTTTTCTAATAGATTTGATAATTTAACACTTGAAGGAGATAGTTTTTCTTCACCGAATACTTGAATTTTGTTACAGTAGGTGCATTTAACTGATATGACAAGGACCTACGTGAGAGTATTTACACCGTGTATCTGTCTGTTTAATATTAAGCTGCAGCCATGAGACAGTTAGCTAGCTTAGCACAGAGACTGGAAACTGGGAAACTGCTGGCCTAGCTTTCCTCAACAGGAACAAAATCTACTAATTAGCACACAAATCTCATGAAATAACACATTGCATTTGGCACAATTTTCATGTAGAAAAAACAAAATGAAATATTACTTTTTGTTGTTTTACGGTGTGTTTGTTGGACACAACCAGGCTAGCTGTTTGCACCTGTTAACAATCTAAGCTAAGCTAAACTAATGTTTTGCAAGCTTTGGCTTTGTATTGACATATGAGAGCGATATTAACCTTCTCATCTTACTTTCCGGGATATGCAAAAAATTGTTGATGATAATGTGATTATTCCTTTTGGCGAACTGACAAATGCAAAGCAGCCTAACCTCACTAACTTTCTTTCTTTCATTATTTCCTCCAGTCTCCCAGTCCAACAGCAGCCTAAAGAAGCACCGGAGCCGGAGCATTTTCAGCCCCTTCTTCTGCTGCTTCCGCAACTACAATGACTACCACGTGGAGCCACCACCCACCAACAATAAGACACTTTCTCTGCCCCCGCTGCCAGAGGAGAATGGCAGTCCTCCTAAGGTGAAGATTGTTTTTCTCTCACATCACGCTTGGCCAAAGTCCCACAAACATTACATTTGCATCCACATGACTAGAAGAAAAACCTGGTTAGAATTAGTTAATATACGACAGAGCCCTAGTTTGACTTGAGAGGTCGAGTAATGAGTAACATTTGTTTGGTTTTGTTACAGAGAGCTTGTTAGGGTTTGCCTTTTCCTGCAGAGAGCTGAGGCCGAGGCGCTGTGCAGCCTCGTTGAGCTCCCTCCACAAATTTTTCCAGCTGCTTCAAACCCGGTGAACCCAGAGGTTGTTTACCATCCACTGCTTGAAAATACGGGCTCGCTTCCCATCTTGCATTCTTCGATATCTGCCTACGCACACAACCGCACACACAAAATAACACACACAACACGCTGGGAAGCTCAAAAAGACACACACACGCAGACACACAAACACATGCTCACTCTGTCTGGCGCATGCTCGCAAAAAGCTTGCACAAGTCTTACCGTACACCCATGGCAACACATGTGCACACGGACACATGCACACGTACTGCTGCTTCTTTAATCCTCATAAAGTGGGCTTTGTGTGTGTCCGGTGTGATGGATTGCCTGGCACCCACGCCTCCCCCTCTCCTCACACACACTCTGACCAGTGTAGTGAGGATGTGTGAAGCGAACGTTCTGGCCGTGGAAAAGGCGCCAAAACCCCCAAGCTCCTCCACAAACACGGCGATCCGCTGCCAGGGCAGGTACACGGGGCGCTATAAATGGAGCAGGAATCGGATCGCATTTCCACTCCTGTTTACCTGCAAACGTCTCTCATTCAGGGGAGGAATGTGTGGCCCTTTACACACACTATACATGTGGTCAGCGCTGACCTGCTCTGGACCCCCTCCTCAACAAATGAGTTCCCATTAATTTAGAGTGAACGTGGTGAACCTTGCCATAAAAAGCCTTGTTATAGCGCGGGGCTGATTTTCAAGCTGGGCCCGTGCCACAGTCCCTCCCAGCAGTGTACTGTTGCTGGATTTCTGGCCAGCAGTATTTGTTACTATGGCAGCTCTGTTTGTTTTTGAGCGAGTTGTATCACGGTGTGTACTATACGTCCCTTTTCTCTGTCCCTCTCCCTCTTTTTTCTCCCAGTGCATTTCTTGATTAGAATATTGATGTTGTCGATTTCTTCCTCGCAACGATTTTTCACTGTTTTTTTTCTTTTGCTTTCCTGCTTCTTTTTCTGTTTTTTCTTTTTAAATCCCCACCCTGTCTTTCTCTCTCTCTTTCTTTCTCTCTCTCTGTCTCTTTCTCTTTTCCTATCTCTGTTTACTTTCTCCAGTGTGACCAGGTCCAGGTCATCCCCATCCCCAGTGTATGTATTATTATCTTTCATTTTTCTTCATCTTGCACCACCACAGTACCCTCCCCCCTCTGCTTGCTGTGCTTTATCATTCTAGCTGCATGTGGATGTTGACACAAAGGTGATTTTTCTTTGCTCCCAGAAGGAGTTTTTTTTTGCACTGTCACATTCTAATAATCACACAGTTTTTAATGCTTGGCTTCATGCTAATTACCTTAAATACACACAACTGGCAGAAATAATTAATCAAAATGTATTCCCATGTGATTTATATGTGGCTTTGTCATGTTGTCCTGTTTCTCTGGTCACTGGCAGAGAACATGAGATGGTGGTCAGAGGACTCCTGATAGTCTAATTTAAGGATGCTTGTTTTGTGTGATCAGTGCTTCGTCAGACAGCCACCACAAAGGGGGGATTTCTCTGAACCCTGCTTTGTTTGTGCTGAAACTGCAAATTCACTTAGCTATTTTGGAATCGTTGCAGACCTGCGGTTAACTGTAATTTAGGATATTCACACTCACAGCATCCCACATCACAGCCAAGCTTTAAACTACACCAACCAGCAGACACCTCCCTTCCACGGCAGGAAGCGCATGTGGTGACGAGGTCTGCTCTTTTATATTTCTGGACGGGTCCACGTAAGGATGACTTAAATAACTCGAGCTGACCTGGACAGGTTACATCTGCGTCACTCTTCACTGTGAAGTCACTGAGTATCACAGTGGCAGCACCGTGTCACAAAGCACATAAAGAAGAAAAAGCACATCAAAAGATGTAAAGACACAGGTGTAGCTGTATCTCATGACCTTCTTAGGCGAGGTTCTCAGATGTTATAGGATTGAATAAAAATAAATGTATCAATGTATTGTAAAATAGTTCTGCTTTATGCCAATTTTAATTTTTATATCATGTAATGGACTCACTTTATACTCCTATTACTCTGCCAAAAATATTCCTCCAAAGATGTTAAAAAAATATTGTGTATATAAAGCTCAATTAGCTCTATCTATTCTATTTTTAGGCAGCAAACTACATATTGCTTACTTTTGTCATTGTTGTTTCAAATAGTAGATATAATGTAATTATTTAAGCTGCTTTCTTATTTCAAAACTAACTGGATCCTCACACTTTCAAGGAAGCACAGATATAGTTTTTCAAGTGCTTCTAATGTTTAAATTAATTGAAAATAGTGTCTTTTTACATTATGTAAGATAGCGCACTGGAATGTATGTTGTCACTTTAACTTCCAGCAGATAAACATGTCTCTTGGCATCTGATCGATTTCTCTGCTTCCCACTGATCAAGTAAACTGATTTCCAATCTGTAAGCGCTGTGCATTCAGAGCTACTTGTCTGGGATAGCGCCCCCTGTCTGTGGCTTTGGGTGAAGTTTTTCTCCCTGGTGAAAATGTCAAGGCCCCAGTCAGTCTGTCTTTATTTGCTCAACCTGCATGTGTAAATCACATTTATCACGGCCTGACAGGATGTCATTCAGTGTCCTTGCTCACAGGGAACACTTCCTGTGATACATCAGCATGCAGCCCTGCGATAAGACGTGATAAATGCAGTGAGCCTGGCCAAAAAACACACTAAAACACACATACATGCAGGAAATGGCTGGCATACTGAGCAGCAGCACAAGTGTGTGTATGTAAGATTGACAGAGTCCTTGCTCCTCACCTCTATATAGATTTATGCGTGTATGTGTTTGTGTGTGTATGTGTGCATGAATGCATGGATGTACATGTGTGTGAGTGTGTGTGTGAGTGGATGCCACCTATGACTGCACCAGCTGCCCCGTGCCTGTCTGTAACCCCAGGCCTGCGTGGCAGAGGACATGAGTGTTTCTCCTTTGTCCCCCTGACCCTGAAGGCAGCACAGTGACAAAACTTAGTCAACATGAGGTAACACAGAAAATATCAGAATAGTGAGACCACATACACAACTACAACAGAAGGCTTAATAGTTATATTAGCAGCTAGGCAGGTCAATTTAATATGTGGTTGCATGTGAGCTGCCATTTAATAAGATGTAACTGTCCTTTCAGCCTCAAACATTCAAGGATATGTTGTTTTCTATTTTATATCGCTTTGAATCTCATATATTTAGTTTTATAAACTGTTAATTTAATTATAAAAGGCATCTGAGGCATCAGGGTCTGAGGGTCTGAGAACTTGGATTGAACCTTTTTAACGATAATTTGACATTTTACATACAAGTTTTTAACAGATTTTTGGTCTCTTTTGTTAAAAAAAAGAGTTACATAACCAATAAAACAATAGATGCCTAATAATAACACTATAATTACTATAGAGATAACAAAGGAATAGCATACTGCAATACTGCACTGACAGAAATCCAGGTTGAATATCATGTTACCTCACTAGTGTATTGATATCTCTCAGCTCGTCAGTCAAGCAGCTAAGTGACACCTCCTGTAGGTCGTTTATGCTATTAAGTGTTCCTCAAAGCAGCTAAGTGATCATCTCCAGCACTCTAACAGAGCCATCATCACACCCTCAGTATGAGTGTCTCTGTGTGAGTTTGCAAGTGTGTTTTGCAGCCTGTTCCCTCCAATGAATCTCTATTGTAAAGAGTGTGTATTATCTCTGCAGCCACCAGCCAAGTTCCTCCTGCCAGAGGTCAGTATAGCAGATTACGGCAAGAACTGCGTGGTGATCGACCTGGACGAAACCCTCGTGCACAGCTCCTTCAAGGTATTTTGCCTCACTCATCCTATGTTTACCTCTGTTTTTTTAAGCTGTGTAATGCTTTTACTTCAAAGCTTTAAAGGGATGATAAGATCATACAGAAATAAGTCCTGAAGATGCCGGTCTTTGCTGTGAATATGGATAAGATGATATGATAACAATTAGCATGAGATGCCACTGAGCTCTGCCAGCAAGTGTACAATATCACAGGAAAAGTGTGTCCCTGAGAGAGTTTTGGCTTTTGCAAAGCATTTGCACAGGAGAAGGCAAAAAGGAAGTCGAGCTGTTACGATAACAGGACGTTGGCATGGCAACCAAACATATTCAGTAGCTTTGCATCATGCAGTTCATCAGCATGTCTGCGATTTATCTTCAGCCAGTCCAGTTCTTTGGCAGGAAGCACTTACAGTATCATCTCTATTCTGTGTGCAGCCTCTCAAAAATGTCAGTTTCTTTGGAGCTCGCTGCCTTAAACCTTTTATCACAGACTCTCCATCCAGCTGCATTATAAAAACAAATAATTTTTTTTGCTTATTAAGCCCTTGCAATTTGTGGTGACATAAAGTCTTCAAGGATTTATTATAACGATCCTTTTTGACCTGATGAAGAAATGCCAGAAGATCACCAAAATATAAAATTCATCTTGTGTGCATGAAATTTAACAGTTTTAGATTCAACAGTGTTTTAAAGGTGCCGGGCTAAGAGGCTGCTAGCATTGTGAGCATTTTTAGATACACGATTTTCTAGACAGATAAGTGTAAAATAAGTTGTATTTAATGGTACTACTCCTTCATTTTACAGTGTACTGTAAGGAGAAAATGGTCACAATTCTTACTCAGTCCTGCTTTAGACTTCCCACAATGCACCATAAATCCATGGCTGTCCCATCAGACTGAATATGACTGTGTTATTATGTTAAATGAACTGACATCTTTAAGACCAAGATCAACAGTTTTTGTAGCCAATCTGGATAAAATCTAATTCAAATTGTGTGTCACTATCAAAGTTTCCCTCCACAAACACATCTGGAAAACCTACTGACCCACTGCAGCATCGCTCTGCCTTGACCCCAGCTGATCTGGTTACGTCTGTGTGGGCTGTATCTGTGCCTTTTGTCCTCAGCATGAGTTCAGCTCAAAGCCAGAGAGGTGCTCAGCACAGAGCAGCTCAAGGTGAAGCTGAGGACTCTTTTGTGTTTGCTTTAGTTTTATTCAGCAGAGTAAGGGAACGATTTGTTGAATTAATTAACTGCACAGAAAACACTTTCAGTATTTTTTTATAAGGAGAGGAATTAATCTGCTCTGAAAAGTCAAAAGGAAAAGAAATGTGCACACACTCACACACACACACTGCACTGGACCCACCCATCAAAGCTGCACGCCAGCAGTACGGGGCCACACACACGTACACGCTCACCCACACACAAGGGTGTGTCCAGTACAGTGTACTGTTGCCTTGAATGACTGTGGGATGAATTTCACAGAAATCCTGGATCTGTTCTAATAGTCTGAAAGCTCTTTTTTTTTTCTTCCCCTGACAAAACAAGTCAGAAACTCACACGGGAACTCCTTTTTTTCCCCTCTTGTTTTGATTAACTGCAGCTACACACTATACACTCAATCCATCAAAATGCATTTAGTACGGAAATCAGTATGCAGGATGAAATAAATTCAGACTACGCAGTAAATGAAAATCGGTTGGTAGAAGATGAGAGTGAAAACAGAAAGTGACAAACGTTGCATTTTCAGTTCCGTTCAAAAGCCTGATGGATTTCCTTTCCATTTACTTTCGATTTTTTTTTCATAAACATAAGGTAAGGAGGTTATTTAAGATCAAAATAGGCGCGTTAGCCTCAGACAATTAGTGCAGAAAAACAGCCAGAACTGACAGGGGACATTTCACATAGAGCACAGATGGACATAGACTAAAAAAGAAGCGTTACATAACACATCACATACTGTATGCTTTACCCTGTATGTTACGGCTGAAAAGATAATTCCAGTGCCTGCGCCAGGATTAGATCAAGTGTGTGGTGGATGTGTAAAAATGGCTGAGAGGATATAATGAATAATAATAATTGTAAACTTTATTAATATAACACTTCACAAAGCCAACATCACAAAGTGACTCACAGAAAACAGATGATAAAAACTGGAAAAGGGAATAATTAAAAAATCATGGCCGTTAATCTTCTGTGATAACCGCCTCCATTTTCCTGGAAAGACTCTCTGCAGGATTTTTTGGACCTGGCTGCTGGGATTTGATCCCATTCAGCCACAAGAGCATAAGTGAGGTCAGATACTGATGTTCGGTGATAACATCTGGTTCGCTCCACTTCATCCTGAAGGTGCTGAGTGGAGTTGAAGTCAGGACTCAGTGAAGGTCAGGCCAGTTCTTCCATACCAAATGGAAAAGCATTTATTTATTGACCTTAAACCATTGGCAATGTTGTGTTAAAACATTTGCTGTAACACAATATTGTCTAAAAGTATGTCCATCGAGCTATAACATTAAGATTTACCTGAAACAAAAGAGCTCAGAGCCTAAATCCTCTTTATGATAAACACCCTGAAGCAGAGACGATTAGCCTACTTGTTCAACTTATTATTCAGCTGGACAGAAAATGACTTAGCAACTATATCAATAATTCATTCAAGATTAAGTTATTTTTGAAGTAAAACTGCAAAATTCACTCACTTTAGCCTCTGGGTCATGAATATTTAGTCCGACTTGTGGATTTCAGTAAACTAAATATATAGAATTGGATTTTGGAGAAATAGTTGTGCAAAAACCTGCATTTTAGGTGCCAACTGTGCTTCATTGCTTTGCTCGAAAGTGCCTTTAGACTGCTTGTTTCTGCCCACATAATTGTGGCCATATTGTAAAAATACAGACTGCACATCATAATAACATAAAAAACAAAGTAACGGATTGGCATAAATCTGTTTTGTTGTTCAATGGTTGTTAAAATGGTTGGTGATTTGATGAGGATGAGCTGCTCATGCAGATCATTAGGTAGATTATTAGACATGTGGACAAACCTGCTGTAAGGAAATATATCAAAGTGTTTTTCAGAGGCAGGTTTGAACAGTAATACCAAAGTGTTGCATTATGTATTTATGTAAAGGAAACACTGAACGACTGACAGACTTGAAACGACCCAGAAGAAGTTCCCTCCATCGCGTCTGTTGAGGTCAACGCTGGTTCAGCACAAATCAAACACTCTCCATTCTTCCCATTTACTTCATCTCTCTCTCTCTCTATCCTTCTGTTTCTCTCACCCATACATTCCCCCTCTCACCCTCCACCATTTCCATATCTCTCACTCATCTCGGATCCTGGCCCATTACAGAGCAACGCGACGAGCAGCTGTTGTGTGCTCGGTCCTCAGATGATGGAGTGATTCAGCAGAAGAGCAATAGGCAGAGGCCAAGTCTGTCTCTGCATCTCTTCCTCCATCTGCGACTCTCCATCTCTCTTTCTCTCTCTGTCCTCGTTCTCTTTCTCTTTGTGGAAGTTGGACCAAATGCTGCCTGTTTGTTCTCTCTCCTGCCTGTCACCGGTTTGGCTCATTAATCATACTATTTCTGGACAGTCAAGGCTGCAGTCTTTTACTGGTGTAAACATTAACCAGAACCGAAGATATCACAAAACTGAGCCGCTGAAGCTCTCACACGTGTCTTCGGAGGGATCTGAAAGGCTTTGATTGTGCGTTGACTCTCTCTTGCATCACACAGAGAGACCTAACATCACCAGTACATCCAGACGTGTCTTCCACTGTCACGGCCATAATGGTTGTACTACAGAGATTATTATTCCTGCTGCTAACACGCCCTCTCTTGGATGGTATTGAAGCGCACCTGCTAACTGTAGTTGTATACCTGAAGGCAGCTAGCACTCAATACACACACACACACGCACACACACACACACACACACACGCACACACACACACACACACACACAGAGTACAGTCATTAGGTGTGTGGGTTGGTTTATATTTTACAATAACTGGAGTGCATTAAAAATGTCAAAGTGGTTTTATGGAAATATGAGTGAAATATTTTATGACCTGAAGACAAATCTCCCCTAAAAAAGCAAGCAGGCAAAACACTTTAAATTTATTTTACTGCCCCAATTTAGCAATAATAAGCAAAAATGAAAATGCAGTAAAGGAGCTTTAACCACCATAATGCAGTTACAACTATATGCACAATTAACTGCCGACATTAGGCTAATTCTATACAAGTAAATCCTGTTGTTTTAAAACAGATTTTATATTATTACAACTCTGTTTTACTGTATTGTCATTTGCTATCTGTTTATAATGCTTCCAGTTATGACATCTTCTGATAGGAACTATAGTAATTGAGAAATATGCATATTTGTCTCCATTATATGATGTTATAAACCATTAATAAATGTCACTAGGTTAATACTGTGGCAAAAAGGGGTTATTTTTTTATGTTTTACCATAAACATACTATGCAGTAGAAATGTGGTATTAAACTATATGCTAGATAAGAGAAAAGCAAATTAAAGATACCTACAGCTCCAATTAGTCTCCAGCTAGTTAAGGTTAGCAGCTGGTTTGGATCCAGTCACAGCTGGCCTTAGCTAATGCTAGTTTGCTGACATTTTCTCATTGAAAAGGTAATTCTGATTCTCCAGCATCTCAGTAATTGTGTGTTATACCACAAAATTAAGACAATAGCTAAATAAAAATATAATGGAGATGAAATGTAACACCAGCGCCAGAGCTTTGTAGCTTAGTTACTCTTTAGGTTGTCCAAACTTGGAGGATAGCGTTTGATTTTTTTTGACAATTAGTTTTTCTTTTATTTTGTATCTCT
>JAPZDY010000013.1:8890796-8926597 GCA_029783645.1 Ctenochaetus hawaiiensis | reverse complement strand
ACATACTGAAGGCATAGATAAAATGAGTAGTATCGGTATAATAGTATCTAGCTAACTTTTCCTCTGGCAAACAAAAAGTCGTAAGCAACAAAATGCACCTTTGTTGAACCTGGAGCACTGAGAAGCTGCTACAGCCGCACCTGCTCAGGTATCATCATCAGCCTTCGGTGGCTAATGTGAGATAATGTTATGTTGTGTTAGATAATTTGAGGTACACTTTGCTATCAGCTGAGTCCATTGGCTGTTTTATCACTTTCCTCCTGTTGGTTATTATCACACTATCTTTCCACTAATACTTTTATCTAACAATTGTTACCTAATGTCCACAGTTGCTGCTGTTCCTCTTCATTCACACACAAAAAGCTAAAGGAAGTAGGATTTTGCAGCATCAGCCCAAACCCTTTCATTTGATTTAAATCTCAACCCCTTTTTTATGTTTGCTCTGCATGCGTCACCTCTTTATCTGATTACCTGAATACCATAGATTTGATAATAATAGTGGAGGGTGTGGTTGATATCCTGGTAGAGTACAGGTGACCCGATCTATCTCACCTCACCTCACTCCACCCACCCCATTAATCAATGTCCAGCGTGACATTTTAACCTGACACATGGAGAAAAGACTGGACTTTAAGGCAAAGTGCAGTTTAAGAACCATAAATAATAGCTAACTAATTTCTGTGGATAATAGCTGCAACCAGAGTTCTTCCAGCTATTTGACAACCATATCATGTGTACATGGATCCTTTATTTGCATTCACGATGCCTTGTTGGCAGCGTAACATCCCACGGAGCCAGTTTCCATATGGCGTGTCACCACTAAGCCTATATTCTTGGCTCAGTGGGCAACAGTGTGTTTGCTTATCAGTGGTGTTGTTTCCGATATCTGAGTCAAGAGGCAGTTTAAGCACCGCTGATTGCAGAACTTGTATGTTGCCATGGCGCCAAGCTGACACTCATTAGGGGGATTAGAGGTGTTTGGCTGTCAGAGATCCAATCTTTTGAAATGGTTCACTTGTCATGTCGGAGACATCTGTTTCCAGTGAAAAGACAAGGAACTTGTAAGGATGAGCAACGAGGAGGAGGAGGAGGCTTCAAAAAACAAAAAAAAGAGAGTTTTTCTATTGAAGCACTTTGGAGGAGTTACAAATGAAAATGTGTTTTCTGCTGTGATATTTTCATATTCCCCTCAAGAGTTGGTGGAGGCCAAAAACAGAGCTAAAAGAGAGAGTCTTCTATTAAAATATGACTTCTGTGTAATGTTGCTCTGTATTTGCCAGATGCATAAACAGAAAATATTATATAATGCATTTTTGTTCTCTTCTCAACCTATTTTAGCTGTCCCGCATTAGCAAAAAAGAAATATGTAATACTTTGTTAAAATAAAAATGAAAGTACAATTACTTAAAAATGACTTAATTACATGTAAAAATCCTGCAAGTCATATCAAAGTTAAACTCTTTAAATATTACTAGATAAAAATGTAGTTAAATTGTCAAAAATTAAAGTACTTACTATAACAGAAATAGAGTACTTGTGGATGTCGTTGTGTATTTATAAGCTCTTCATATGTTTTATCTCTAAAATTCAGCTGAAAAGTAAAAGCTGTCAAATCATTTTAGTGCACCAAAGTCTAATATTAATGTATTAAAAGTAGCAAAGATGAAGTAGAAAGCAGCTCAAAATAGGAATACTCAAAGTACAAGCACTTTCAAAGTTTGTATGTAAATGTACTCAGTTACATTTTACCACTGATCATAAATCCTTTAAAATATTTTACATTTTGAGCCTCGGCATCACTAAGATGTTCAAAGTTATTTTCTGATTTTTTAACTTTCTCTTAAACATCTCATCCACCTTAAAAGTATCTTAATCAGACGTTTGTTCATATGCATTTTATTTCATTAAGCATGAGACAAACTGTTCATTGCAAGTTAAAAGTAGATGGGAATTCTCACTGTTTCTTGCATGTTTTCTTCAGTTCAGCAGAATGATGAGTGATGACAGTCAAGATGCATTCAGGAATGTTCGCAGACAGCCAGGCCTGCAGATATGGACCATCAATGTAAGTCAGACAAACAAAAAATCACCACATTACTGTGGATGAAGACACTGTACTTTAAGTAGGATGTGATAAGCACAAATCTTGTTGGTTTTTTTTGTCTTAATATTTAACACGTTATTATTGTTTTCTAATTCAGAACATGCAGATGGTGCCTGTTTCAGCTCAAGGCTTCGGTAACTTCTTTGAGGGAGACTGTTACATTGTTCTGTTTGTGAGTACATTTTTGGCTGATTTATTCATCCCTTGATAGTTTTTTGTGTAAGTGTGAGTCTTCAATCTGCATCTCCTGCTGTGCCTTTTTTTATTTTTGCTAGATAAGTGAGAAAAAAGGCTCAGGCCAGTCTACTGACATCCATTACTGGATAGGGAAAGCTTCCTCCCAGGATGAGCAAGGTGCAGCAGCCATCTACGTCACCCAGCTGGACGAGTACCTGGGTGGGAGTCCGGTTCAGCACAGGGAGGTGCAGGGTAACGAGTCGCCACGCTTCAGGAGCTACTTCAAAAATGGCCTCATGTAAGTATGAGAGAGGGGCTGCTATGTGAACTAAAAGGAGGTGGTGACCAAATAACATACACACATCCAAACACACACACACTCTTATGCTGTAATCTTCCTGAGACATGGCTTACACAAGTAATCCTTCTGCATGAAATCATTATGACACAAATTACACTTGTTTTGTTGAGGCTTAGCAAAGAAAAACACAGTTTTCTTTCACCCTGTTTATTAACCTCTGACTTCATATTGTGTTTTAGCTGCATGCTTATGTAACATTGAGGTAAATTTCACAATGAATGCGTTCAGCTGCTTTTGCATACATCCCGCCTCCTGCCCGCTGCAGCTCTTTTTTTTATTACGCTTGAACTTTGGACATGTACGCTGATCTCTCCACAGCTACAAGAAGGGTGGAGTGGCCTCGGGTTTTCACCACGTTGACACAAACGCCTTCAACGTCCTGCGACTGCTGCACGTCAAAGGGAGGAAGCATGTCACAGCGAGGGAGGTATGTCGAGTGGAGTATAATGGGCTGTGTCAGGGATTAATGCTGCCTGCCCAGTACCTCCCACTGGAGCTATCACAGGCTTCACACAGCCTGGCTACGAGGGGAGCTGGCACTCCTTCTTAAACAAATTACGTGTTTGTTGTCATAGCTGTCAAAGTAGGTGCTAAGTGCCTGGGGAGTGTTAAGATTGTGCTGGTTAATTAATATTTCCTTATGTTTAACGACATTTGTTTCTCTGAATGTTTTTTTAATTGTTTTTGTAACAGTTTATATTGCACTTTTAAACAAGAGGAAACTATTATGTGCAGGTGGAGGTGTCTTGGAACAGCTTTAACAATGGAGACATATTCCTGCTGGATATGGGGAAAGCCATCGTGCAGTGGAACGGCCCCCAGAGCAACCGGAGAGAGAAGCTCAAGGTGATCCTTCGCTCTGATTGGTCACACGGCAGAATGAAAATACTCAGTCACAAAGAAAAATGTAAAAGAGTACAAAAATATCAGCAACGAAAACTACTTAAATTGTCAAAAAGTAAGCAGGAATTTTTTTTTTTTTTAGAATATAAGGAAACAGATTTTTAGTAGTATTAAAAAGGCAAAATGCAGAGGCGAGTACAGCGCTTTACATCACAGCAAAGGTCACATACATCCTGTGAATTTACAAAAACTCTATTTTACTGAAAAAAAAGACAGTTTAAAAATGAAAATTACATTTCCACATGAGGGTTGGGAGACTTTTCCCTGGATAAAAACCTAATTTTAATACTTTAATATCTGAGTATATCAGTTTTCTTGGTTTTAATGTCATTTTTATTAGATTTCCCTTTTTTAAATGAGTCCACTCTTACAAAAACAAGTCCTTGCAAATAAAATCAGGGTCAATAAAAACCAAAATCAGAAAATGGTCACTGAGCTCCATTATATCCACATTTCAGTCACTGAAAGTTAGAAATATATATAATTGCTGTTTGGATATAGTAAAGTTGTGTTTAATTTAATCTAATTATCATGTTCATGTGTAGATTCTTAATTGTCAATGAGTCACAAAGTGTAAAAGCTAAAAGGAAATGAGACAGAGGGTTGATGTTTATGAATTATCTAATGTAATGTTACATACATTTAAATTATAGTTTCAATTATCAGTGACCTAAATTAAATATTCTGTGCTCACTGGGATCTGTCTGTAACTACTAATATCTGCTATATTCTCATATTCTGTACTTTTGAAGTGACCTTTCACAGAAATAAAAGATTACACCACGCATGAAGCTCCTCTCCTCCTCCTTCTCTGCTGTTTGCAGGCCGTCTTGTTGGCTCAGGACATCCGGGACAGGGAGCGAGGAGGTCGAGCTCAGATCGGTGTTGTGGAGGGAGGACATGAGCAGGACTCCCCGGAGCTGATGAAAGCCATGACGGCCGTGCTCGGTCAGAGAAGCGGCTCACTGAGGGATGCTATTCCCGACGACAAACCTGAGCAGATGCAGAACGCACCAGTCAGACTCTACCAGTGAGGATTTCATCTTAATCTGCTGCATTACTTCTACATTATGTGTTGAATATTTTGAACATAAACATGAATTCTCACACTGTTTTTCCTCAGTGTGTTCGAAAACAGTGGGAATCTGGTGGTTCAAGAAGTGGCCACGCAGCCTCTGACTCAGGACCTGCTGCGCTCCTCTGTAATTGTCTCCTAACCTTCAAACATGCTCTTTAGACTCTGCTATTACAGAGGACAGTTCCTGCTTTATTGTTTCCCTTTCTTTCACTGTCAGGACTGTTACATTGTGGACCAGAGAGGCTCCCGTGTGATGGTGTGGAAAGGCAAACAGGCCTCCAAGGAGGAGCGGCGAGAAGCTCTCAACAGGGCAGTGGTGAGTTCACTTAGTAAATACCCTTGATACCCTGTGATTATTTCATATTATGTGTCTCCTCTGCCTTAAATTGTCAGTAATTATCAGAGTCATGAAAGATATTCGGCTCATCTTTTCCAACAGGGTTTTATCAAAGCCAAGAACTACCCAACCAACACCAGTGTGGAGGTGATGACCGATGGAGGAGAGTCTGGGATGTTCAAGCACTTGTTCAAATCCTGGAGAGATAAAGGGCAAACTCAAGGTCTCGGCACCGCCTACAGCGTCGGAAAGATAGGTAACCTCTGCATTACCTGTGATTAATTCATGTCTGAATCAGAGAGCTGAGAAACTACATGTTCTAGTACACTGGAGACCTTTTTACACTTATTTATTTATTATTATCATTGTGCAATATTAGATAAATAAGATGCAGTAAAATCAATAATTAATACTTTACACTGACAAAGTTTTTTAACCATTAAATGATGAAATAATACAAAGAATGTTTTAAACTCTGATATTTATGATTTTTTTTAACTTCCTGCTTATTCATTTTTTTATTAATTTATTTATTAACTTTTTAAATGACTAGATAAATATATTATATCCTAATACTGAACTCGTTTGGCCGATACAGCAAAGGTGGACCAAGTGAAGTTCGATGTGATGCAGCTCCATGCTCGTCCTGAACTGGCCGCACAGCAGCGCATGGTGGATGACGCCTCTGGAGATGTTAAGGTGAGGGAAAAAATGCAGAAACACCAAACGTTAAATAAAAACAAACTAAGGCAGTACTAATATCTGTGTGATAAGACAAAAAACACTGAAACTGTTTAAAAACTTTTTTGTAAGGTGTGGCGTATTGAGAACTTGGAGCTGGCTGAAGTGAGTCCTCGTACTTACGGACAGTTTTATGGAGGAGACTGCTACTTGGTGCTGTACACATATCGAAGATCAGGCAAGGAGCAGTACATACTCTACATGTGGCAGGTCAGAACTGTTACAGACAGAATACATTCCTGTTTTTACTCTTTCTGGCTCTGATGAGTTAAGAGATAATAGTTAGAGCTCTGTATTAACATGACTTCATGCCTGCTGTACCTCAGGGACTTCATGCCAGTAAAGATGAGGTCACAGCTTGTGCCTACCAGGCTGTCAACGTTGATAACAAGTACAAAGGAGCCCCGGTGCAGGTCAGGGTGGTCATGGGAAAGGAACCTCGCCACTTCCTGGCTATTTTCAAAGGCAAACTCATCATTTTTGAGGTACAGTTTTGTTCTCACTGATGCTTTTCGCTAGGCTTGTTGTTGTGTGTGCAATTGTAGTAGAAGACTGCTTTGAGGAGTTATTACAATGAAACACAACACAATAAAGATGTTTTATTTCTCAAAGAGACAGTGCTTAGAAACATCAAAGAGAAATTTGTCACACACTGTAAGAATACGGCACAAAAACACTTTAAAATTGCAATTAAAAAGCAAGACAGAGAGATTGCAAAGAGCTGAATGTTTGAATATTTTCATATGTTTCAATCTCTGCATGCATGGTATTTATACTTACTTACTTTACTGTGTCTTTAGGGCGGTACAAGTCGATCTGGGGATGACAGCTCTGACAGAGGAGTCAGACTCTTCCAGGTGAGAGGAACTAATGAGCTGAACACCAAGGCCACTGAAGTGCAGCCGAGGGCCTCGTCCCTGAACACCAACGACGTTTTCCTTCTGAAGACGGACAACATATGCTACCTGTGGTATGGAAAGGTATGTGCTTTGTTGTGAAAACCACAACAAGCTGAAGAGGCTTGGCATGAACTCCTCTGCAGGGAATGAGAATGTGAATATGTGTTTGCGTGTTTGCATTTTCACACAAATCCGTGTTTGTTTGATGTGTGCTTCGATCCGTCTCCAGGGCTGCAGCGGGGATGAAAGGGTGATGGGGAGAGCGATGTCTGATGTGCTGTCCAAGCAGGACAAGCAGGTGGTGATGGAGGGCCAGGAGCCAGCTGAATTCTGGGTAGCTCTGGGAGGAAATGCTCCCTATGCCAGTGACAAGAGGTAAACACACACAGCAGCAACATCCCACCTTTGAATCAGGCTTTTTGTTACACTGTTATTGATTTAAAGTCAGATTTTAATTTGACTTACATGCATTAAAGACAGGCCTTGATTTTCCCTCAATGTTTCTTTTTAATCTATAATTGTAATGTATTTAATAATGCAATAGCAATATTTACAAATAACTGATAAACAAGGACTTTTCTGCAAAATTCATCTGAACAGGCTCTTTAATCACATTTAAAAACATTAATAAGCTTACATTTAAATCTGCATGGATTATTTTTATATCAAGGTCAGTGGAATATGCCCAATGTCGTCTAAAGCCAATGAAATATATTCTGCACAACCCCACGCCCCGGCACACACGCGCACACACACACAGCAGATTATACAGTTGTGCTGAAAGTGAGCGTTGTTTCAGACTGCAGAGGGAGGAGCCCGCTCACAGTCCGCGGCTGTTTGAATGCTCCAATCAGACGGGTCAGTTCAGGATGACTGAGGTGGACGACTTCACCCAGACTGACCTGGACCAGGAGGATGTCATGCTGCTGGACACCTGGGAGGAGGTGAGAGAAGAAATGTGCCAGACTTCAAGTGGATTTGTGTGAATTCAAGAAATACATCCTTTGACCATGAACAAATAACAAACAACAAGCTTTGAATTATTATGATTCATTTGCTTGATGATGAGATCATTTCTTTTAAAATTATTACTGATTAAAAAATCTAAATTCTTAGGAAAAAAATACTTATTTCAGCTGAAAATGTCAGGTTCAGACTCTGTAAGCAGGTTAATATGACTAAATATGTTGTAGGTGGGACATTTTAAAGCAAAGAACTTAAAACTTACCCACTTTCTTGCTGAGAATAAATTGAGATGTTACCACTTTTATGCCTCAACAATAATTTGCAGTTTCAATCTGATGGAAAGCTTATTTCTTCAACCGAAGGACTCATTCACTCTGCTTTCGGTCTGTTTGCTAAGTTTCGTGCTGTTTAATCTGCAAAAACCTCAATATCTTGGAGACATTTTTGTCTGTAATTTATAATTTGATTAATTATTTACTTATTTTGTCAGTTATAATAATTCTTATCTCAGCTTACGTGAATAAAGTTGAGAAATGAGTCTCTGCATGTTGGAACAAGGAAAGATAAGTCAGATTGTGACACCGGCAGATTTTTTTATTAGACCTCATTATAGCACAATAAAATGGTTAAGGATTCCATTTTGAAATAAAATTACCTGATAAGAGGAAGATAAACAGTGCACCAAACCTCATAACCTTTCCTGTGTTTTCCGTAAAACATGAGACAATGCGAAAGTTTCTGTAAGCTGTAAGATAATATGTGAAATAGCTTTCTCAAATGTTGTAAAATAAAAAGAAACTTTACATGGAAATGCTCAAGCAAGACACTAAGTGGAGTGTTTGATAAAATGATCATATCTCTTACTTTCCTCCTTCCACATTGAATTTAAAATGCTCTGAAATGGAATTTTCTTTTTCCACTTTTTCCGAATCCCCTCAGATTTTCTTGTGGGTTGGAAAACTAGCCAACCAGTACGAGACGAAGGAGGCGTGGGACTGTGCGCAGGAATACCTGAGGACCCACCCAGCGGGCCGCGACGTCGACACACCCATCGTCTTTGTCAAGCAGGGAAACGAACCGCCCACCTTCACCGGCTGGTTCAACGCCTGGGATCCTCATAAGTGGAGCGTGAGTTTGCTACAGCTTCCCTTTGATCTCAGCGAGAGGCACTCGAGTGCTTTTAATACAATAATGCAGCATGAACATGGCATGCACAAATCCGCCGTATTGTATGACTGTACATTTCCATTACATCAACCCCGATTATGAAGAAGAGACAAAAATATCACATGAACACTGTGAATAATTTTGTGCGAATGAATAATTTCAGAAGTTAGAAAGAACGCACGGTCACATGTGGATGATTTCATGGATTGTTTGAAGATGAAGATGACCTTGCATGCTCACTAATTTCTCAATCCTGGCTCACTTGATCTTCTCAACAGGGAGGCAACTCCTATGAGGAGATGAAAAAAAAGCTGAGCGATGCAGCATCTCTTTCACAGATCACTGTTGTAAGTGATTGACTAACAATGATCCCTGATACAAATTGACTTAATGCACTGATATCAAAAATGCAATAACTACTTATGTCTCTATTGTGATACGTAATAACATCACTAATCTGTGTAATTGTGTCCCAGTTTTGATGTTTTTTTCTCGCAAATGTCATGTAAGAATCCTCCAAAAATACTATTTCATTCACTCATTCTCCACGTCTTCAGGATCTGAAAAACTATGATCTCAACAAGAGTCCTGTTGGGAATGGCGGGGCTGGTAACAGGTCTCCAGGAAGGGCCACGGTCTCTCCCTCGTTTTACAGGGTCCACGGAGGTGATCTGTCCCCCAAACCCTCAAGTCCCTCCAGCCCCTCTACCCCAAGAGTCCAGTCATCTATGTCTGTGAGCCTGTCCTCCCCCTGGTTTCTAGCTGGTAACACTATATCCCCCTCTGCTGGAAGCTCGGGGAAGTATTTTGACCCAGAGCTCCTAATCAACAAGTCTCCCAGTGAGCTGCCGCAGGGAGTCGATCCCAGCCAGAGAGAGGTGGGTGCAGAGTTATGGATCTTGTGTAAATGGCATTAAAACACTGAATCCTTACTTACAGTGGTTAAATATTCTATAAATGCTGATTAAAGTCTTTTACTTTTGAGTATCTTCCAAATTCAATGTTCAGTTCAATACAGGCTGATTAACATGAGATTAAAGCTGCAAAGAGATGCAAAATAACTACAAGGATGCACAAAATGACAACTTTAGGAGGTGCATACTAACCACAAAAGACATAAAATTAACACAGTAGACACATAACTATTATTAGGATTCAAAAAAACTACAAAGAAGAACAGAATAACAACAAGGACATAGAACAAACACAATGAAACAGATGCAAAACAGTGACAAAGTGATGTAAAACAACTACAAAGATGCAAAACAACAACACAGAGACACAAAGTAACTACAGAGAGACACTAAATAACTACTAAGAGATGCAAAAATTATGTCAACAAGGCACAAAACTGCAAGAGATGCAAAACAACCACAAAGAAAACAAGAAAAACAATCAAAAACAGGCACGAATGGGTGTCTCTTTGTGGTTGTTTTGTCTCTTTCAGTCTGAGTGTTTTACTCTCATGTAAGGAGGGGTGTCATGCCTTCCACATGTCGGTGCCAAGGGCCCGACTGTCTCATGATCCTCCTGTGGCTGCCAGGATGGCTGTGACTCAGTGGGAGGTGCTAGGCATGTTGTAATTAATATGTGTGCATCCTGATGTAATAACCAAAAGTGTACAACAGAGGTCAGACTAACTGTTTTCTGCTCCCTGTGCTCCGGTTGCAGGACTACCTGTCCGATGTGGATTTTGAGAATCTGCTCGGATCGAGTCGCGCAGCTTTCGAGCGGCTGCCAAAGTGGAGGCAGAATGACTTGAAGAAAAAAGCAGGACTTTTCTGAGAAATGTTGCCGTTGGATTAAACAGAAATGTTATGAAACCTGTCTCACTGTAATGTGCAGAAACTTATTTGTGAGAAGAACCAAGGCAGCATTTTAACTGTGGTTGAGACAGACATGAATGATGAAAGCCTAGATAATTTAACCTTAATATATTTTTTATTTTGTTTCTGACAATACTGCCAACTATCAACAAAGTTACTGTGATTAACATTGTTGACTAGATTTAGCTTATTTGCATGACTTTAATAAAAAATAAATCCAATTTCAAAGACATGACTTACAGTTTAAACTAAGATTATTTATGATGTCCTGCTCCATATTAATCTATATTTTTTAATGTTTTATGTTGATTGTCAAGTTCTCTCAGAATGTTATTGTTGCTTGCCATGACTGAATCATTTATAAATGAATAAACGCACAAAACCTTCACTTCGGGACTCTGTTGGTTTTATTTGGGAGAAAGTGCAAATGCAGTTAAGTGACACAACATACTGAAAGCACTGAGAGTCATGAGTTTGTCACAGAAAAACAGCTGTAATAGATTGAATAATACAATACTGGATAATAAAGTGAATTATGGTGAATTATTGTTCAGTACGTTTAGAGCAGATTTAGATATGGTACAGATAATGTCATATGATCATCATGTCAATAGTCAAAAGGAATTATAAAGCATTTTAAATCTATTTTAAAATCGAAAACAACATTAACAAATATTGTGGAGCAGCCGTCTCTGCGGGACAGGCTGCATTCAAAATGACAGAACACCGAAATACATGCATACAGACACAAATGTGCCTCCGTCACAATGAGCAAAAACATTTGCCTTTTGGTTTCATACTGATGCTTAAGACTCCAGTCAGCAGCATCATCACTGTGTTAAACTGAAAAAAAAAGTCAATCATCCATAAAACACTAACACAGTTTGAGTATTTCTCGCTTTGCTTGCTTAAAGCAGTGTTTCCATTAGCGTTAGATTTGTATGACCCTTGAGGGAAATGTGAAGTCTCATAAAATCTCTAAAAAATCAAAATACTAATCAGCCGATATATCGTCAGCTGGAGTTCACAACTCGTCCAAATACTACTTCTCCCTGAAATGGCACACAAATGGCAAATTTTTAAAATAATTTTTAACATTTCTCTCTTATGCACATTTTCATTCACTTGTGCTTTGTGGCCATAGAGTGGAGCTCTTTCACCAAACTTTTTTTAAAAAAGCTAAAATTAATAACAGGAAAGAGTTACACAGACTATGGTGAATCAGCAGCTGCGGCATGGCAGATGCCAAATGCTTCCTTTATCCTTGGAAAATCCTTAAAAATATTTGATAAATTATTTAGCTTTTAAACAGGACAAATTTCCTTTAGAGTTATTTTTTTTAACATGCTGCTGCTGGCAAAAAGTTTTTTTTATTTTAATAAACATGAGCCTACTGGGCATCGATGAGCATGAGATGCACAAACAGTCCTGCTGAGCAGATGACGTCTCCTCTCTTTGTGAGCAGTGGCACATGGCGATATCCTGTAAAAAAGGAAGTGGCTTTTAGCTTTGCAAGCATATGTCAAAACCACTTCATACATTAAACAACAACAGTTATAAAACAAAAATGGAGTCATATGATTTACACACAGTTGTAAGCAACTCTTGTCATGCAGAAAATCAGAGGATGACGCATACTGACACTAAAGAACAGCAAAGTTTTGCAAAGTTCTTAAAAAACTGTGAAATCTTGATTTCTCCTCATTTGTGTTTCATGCTGTTTGAGCTGGACTTTCTTACCGTTCTGTATGCTGGTGAGCGGTAGACAGTACTGCCCGATTAGATCATTCTGGGATGTTGAGTCATAGTCCTCCACCACAAATCGCACCATGGCCAGTTCTGGGATGTGGATGTCAAACTGGAAACTCTCGTTCCACATGGGGTTGAACCCTGCCGGGGTGGATTTATTGTTCAGTTGGTGCAAATCATGCCATAAAAACTCCATTTTGAGTCAAAGTGTGTGACACTTGCTCTGGGGGAGTATGGGAACATTTAGTGTGTGTCCATGTCTGAGTCAGTTTGTGTGTGTTATGCTCACCATTGTTGTCGATGTAGTGCGTCTCTTTGCTGGCATTGTCTGCAGGGGCACCGTAGATCTCCACTCTCACCAGAGGGTCAACAATGGATTTATGTTTGTCCTTGTTAATTTTAGGTAACTGCTGAGCTGAGATCACCTTTTGTATTGAGAAACAAAACACAAACACATAAAATTGTAACAAAACAAATATGGAGAAAAACAACAATAAACTGCACCAACTAAATGCATGGAAGCAGACTGCTAGCTTAGAGGCACTGATGTAAACAAAGCAGGCGACAATGCCTTCGAAAGAATCGCCTTCGCAAATAATTTATGAGCATTTAAACTGTCTGTTAGGCCTCAGGGCTGCACATGAAGGTTGTGGATGTAAACAGAAGTTGCACACAGATGCAGGGAGAACAAACAAACTCCAGCAGAAACAGAAAAGTCAGGTTTGCACCCCGTAACCTTCATGCTAGGCAACAGTGCAGATCATCGCACCACTGTAACACCCTGAACAGAAGTTTTCTTGTTTGCAAAAAAGACTTTGAAGTTTACCCTTGACCATAAGTCCTTTTATTTAGTTTTAACCTAAAAAAAATCTCACCATGACATGAAAGGTCTGCTTCTTCAGCCATGGCCCTTTGGTTAGTGTTTTGGGATCAAACTGGGAGGACAGGCTTCTCTGAAATTCAGGTTTCAGGATGTAGCCACAAAAACCGTTTGGAAGAAACCGACCCTGGTTTAGGTGCATCTCCTTAGAGGGAGTCTGGAAGTTCAGTGCCACTAAAAACCAAATCAGAGAGAGAAGGGAGTGAAAATCATTGCTTCAAATTCAACTAGAACACTTAATATAATGATGGCTGGAGTGTATAGGAGTGAACAGCGGCGTACCGATCTGACAGCCAACGTTCCACATGGGCACTGGGTTATAGTTGGAGGAGTCGGTTCTGGAGCCGGCTGGGTAGATCCGACTGAGTTTGTCCATGTTGTGATGGATGTAAGCAGTGGCTAGAGAACACATTAAAGCACCCATGTTTGAACTCACTTTAAAATTACCGTAATCCTCTGTCTTGAGAAATCATAATCATGTTTATAAGTCATGCAGTGTTTACCTGAAGTCTCAGCCAGGTTAAAAGCTTTGCTCTCCTTAAATGATGACATCTCATAGAAGGCTTGGCTATCCTTTGCATGTTCAAAGCCATTAAAATGGACACTCTTGCAGTAGATGACTATGTCTGAAAGCTGCTTGGCAAGTTTGATTTTTGACTTCTAAAGGGAGACATGATAGAGAATCTCATTTCAAGACAACTTTAAAGGAAAATATATTTTTTAATCTATTGCAAACGAATAATAAGCACTTGTCACACCTTTGGTTTGGCTTTTTGACCGTTTTCTTTACAATCTGCAGCCTCATCCTCCTCAGACACTGTGTCTTCTTCTATGGTGTTGCTGTTTTTGAAGGCAGCATCCAGCTTGTTCAATCGCTTTCCCTTGATGATGAATTTTCCCTTCAGCTCCTGCACAAAAACAAACCAACATGCGTCTGGATGAGTTGTTATGCAACTTATAAACATAAAAATAGAGATATAAATATTCTGCAGTAATGTGGCAAGTAATTGCTAAATTCGGCGAAGCATAATCTTATTTTTCAAAGAGCATGTGTTATTCTTGATGCAAGTCACACCCTCTTCACAGCCAATGATAGAGAAGAAAATGTTGTGTAATGCATAATTATAATTTCATTTGAGGCTGACAATGCTGAAGGCATTCATCCCATGGGTGCCACATTTGAACAAGGCTGCCCACAAGGGTTCATGAATGTCACTGAAAGATGATTCGATGTGATAATATTTCCCCTCTTTGTGTCTCTCCTGATAATGAGAACTTTTTTCAGTTCATCTGGGAGTCATAGATGTTCCTTCCTATCAAAGATATTCTAAGTTTTAAAAAGGGACAGCTATGGGTAAAATAAGAGAGATGTAAAAGAGAAGAAAAAAAGCAAGTAAAGGTCAAAACGCCTATTAAGGAGAGGCAATTACGTCTGAGAGGTAGGTGAGGCAGAGTGTAAACAGCTAAAATGAATGTGTGCATTCTCTGCAAAACCTGAGTGCAAACACTACACACTGACCTCTTTTCACCTGCAAATGAAATTCAATTGGTCAACAGACTTGCTTATCAAACAAAATGTCCTCTCACCTACTGCAGACTTGCACACTCATATTTTGTACCTACTTATTAGTTAATCAGCAAATTCTTTCTAATGGCTCACGTAGACAAGCTGATAAAATGCAAAACTCTTAGGAAACTCCTGTGTACCAAAATCTGGTTTATATGGTGCTCACAAAACGGGTGTGATTTCAATCTTATCAGCTTCCTTCCCCAGACGAATCTCATAGTCAGGTTTCAGTAAACAGGAAAGTGGAAATATTTGGCAGAGCTGCACATTAACTTGGAATTTTTAGGTGTGATCTCCCTCTGGTATTTATTTGGGAGGGCTGTGTTATGTAGTATGAGCCAGTGAACTGGGGTTAAAAGCCAAATACCTCAGGTGAGGGGAAGTTGGTGGGCATCGTGTTGCCGAGGGGCTTTGTGACCAAAGCGTCACCCAGGATGCAGATCATGTGATGAGCCATGAGCTTCTGCTGGTCCACACTGCAGTGGTTTTCCAGGGACAAGATCACTGGGTACTCAGACGTCTGGAAAAAAACAAGGAAACAGTCACACACAGTGTTTTTCTGCCAAATTATCTCTTGTGCTTGAACCGATTCTGTTCAGAACCTCATCCTTTGGTACTTATTTGAGTGAGAACATCAGGAATGTAAATTAAATGACACATCCGGTCCCTCAGATGATATATTTCACATACTTTGAAGGCGTAGTCCTTGATGGCTTTGATGACGTCTCTGAAGAGAACCTTGGATGTGAGCGTGTAACCGTGGTAAATCACAGGCTCACCGTTATCTCCATCCCAACAGTCCAACTCTACACAGCGACAGCTCTTCATCAGTGCTCTGAAAGGTTAGAAAGATCCTTTATGAAAACCCACACACTGCCGGGATGACTCCTACAAATTATACATCGTAGAAATGTTTTCAGGAACTATGCTTGAACTTCCAGCAAAGGAAATTGGTGTCAGTTTTGGTTTCTGTACCACAGTTTCTGCCCTCTGAAAAGTATCTGACGTTGCACTTTTTAAAAGCCCAGGATCAACTGTGGTCGATGAGCAGAAGTGCAAAAAGTTCCTTTAGTGTCTGATAATTCAGTCAAAAAGGATGATCTGTCTGTCCAATATAAGCATAACAACTCCATAAAGCTCAGTGTTAAGCAGCTTTTTTATAAAAGAAAATAACACAATTTGCAAGATGGGCTAAAGCTGTTACCAGGAATTAAGATCAGTTTCCTCTTAGTTAATCTTAAGTACAGCATATAGGTTAAAATAGATACCTAATGTAGGCTTCTGTGCTGCTGGGTCCTTTGAGCTGGTCCTCCATCAGGTACGTGTTGTGTGAGGAGGAGATGTAGTAATGGTTGAGGGGCTGGTTCATGTCCTGATACACATGTTTATGAGTCGGGTTGAGGATGGACCCTTCCTCTTGGTGCAGATACATCAGGAAGCCATCTTTGGTCATGCGCTTCTTCTGCTTTGCTGGTGGACAGAGAACAGACGGACACCATGAGGAGACATGACATGTAGAAGGTGTGCTACAGAGCTACTGATATTCTTACATAACTTACACTTGCTATTTAACTATGTCCCCATTCACCCCAAAAGACCAATGACTGTGTTTCCGAGTCGACCCTACCTGTCCCATCCACCTCGTATTTCTCAATTAGCTTGAGAGCATCCTCCATGGTCACGTTCTCCCTCTGCTCATTCAACAGGAAGTTGAGAAGATCTCTGACACTCATCTGACCTTCTGTTTCAGCGTACTTCCCATAAATCACATCTATCTCCTCCCGCTGCGTCAGCAAGTCATAGAAGTGCTTGATCTCTGAGCCCTCCAAGGCTCCTGAATTGGACTTGTCACATTTCTGCATAACATGAGATGAGACGAAACAATTTAAAAGATATTAACTTTTAAGTTTGTCAAGCTATGCATTTTATGGATAAAGAACATTGATTTTAAAATGTGGATAAGAAGGATTCAATGGCTCATAAATTAATTTTCTAAGATATTCACCTTGAAAATTTCCTCTGCGTAGGTGTCGTCCACTTCAACGTTGATCTGACGCAGGAAGTGCTTCAGCTCCTTCAGGGTCATCTTGTTGTCTTCATTCTTGTCTGCTTTCCGCATGCAGTTGATAAGCCAGCTGGCATTCAGATGTAAGGCTTTTGCTTGCACATATTGTAACAAAGCAGACATCTAAACTAATGCACTGTTTAAATTTTCATGAGGTACAAGGTTATTCATTTAAGACCTGTAATTTTATTCGATGTGTGTTCTAAAATAACCGACAGAAAATAACATACGTGTAAATACATTTTCCAGTTACAGACGTCTTTAAGGATACTGCTCACTCTTCTGCTGGCGGCTGAGGTTGCGCATATTCTTCATGATCTTCTCAATGCCGTTGACCCATTGTTTCGCCTCCTCCCCGTTGGATGCCATCAGGTCGAGATTTTTCTTGCGGCCTTTGAAGATGATGGAGAAGCACTTCTCCTCAACACTTTGGTCGGTGTGTTTATTGAGGCCCTCAGACTGTCGGCCTTTGCGCACTGAATCGATGTCATCAATAGAGACTGTTTGGAGAGGTAAAGGGTTATTTAGAAACTCTGCCCTTTGGTGTCGACAAGGTTTGTTTTTGATAATAACTGGTGTTTGCAGAGCTGAAATGCAGCCAGAGAGAAGCCTGAACAAGTCTGATCAGTGCTTTAATTACATGCTATAATTGCAAAAGACATACTTAGTTCATTTAAAGGTCAAATCAAATAGACTTTGATATGCTTCATCACTTTAGGATTCAGAGTCAAGCCTTTATCTTAAAGATTCATGAACAACTTAGCCGGTGGTGAAAACTTACAGCCTGAATTCCAAAAAACCCAATCCTTGATTTGATAGAGAAGTATTTTCAATAATAAATTATTAGACTGTATTTTTTAGCAACTGAAGTCCTTATTGCTTTTAAGAATACCTCTAAATGTCAAGAAAATTTGTTGTTAGTTGCAAGATGATGTTGATTTTGCTTTAAAATTTCAACCAATTACCTCTTCTGTTTGCACTGGTTATTAATTAACAGTTTTTGGAACCATTCATAGACTAGTTTAGGTTTGGTTCCTGAACACAACCATAAGTAGGCCAAGCTGGAAGGAAAACTTGATAATCTTTTCTCAGAGGAGTCACTATCTTGGGGCTGCAGACTTTTCGTCCTGATGGGCAAAGCAACACAGAGTACCAGAAACAGTTTTTTAATCTACAGGAAGGCTTTTGTTTCTGTGTGGCAGCTCACTTCTGCAGGCTTCACTCATTGGGCACCAAACAACAGATAAAAACACATTAACTCAGCCTTCATGCATGCTGAATGTTTGGAGAATAATGGCGCGGTCTCGACCTCTGCACATGACAACAATGAAGTTTATCTTAAAGTAAAAACTAATATGGGGCTCGTAAAGCCTCACAAAGCTCCTGAGGGAAACATCTGGATCTTTACCTCTAAATACAATATTATGTCAAGTGAGTTAGCTAGCGGCTAAGTTTATCCGCCCGGTGCTTCACTGTAAATCCGTTGACTATAAAACCAAAACAAAGAACTGAAAAGTACTTAAGTGCTTGGTAGAGATGAGGGATACTGCAGAGTTGGGTGTTTCCACTGTAGTTACCCCTTTTACATTACCTGTAGTAATTTGATTACTGCAGCATTAACAGCATGAATACCTTTATAGAGTCCCACTTGCTATATTTCTATTACTTTTCCAAATTCAACATTCCAGAGATATGG
The DNA here is from genome assembly GCA_029783645.1 of Ctenochaetus hawaiiensis. NCBI lineage: Eukaryota > Metazoa > Chordata > Actinopteri > Acanthuriformes > Acanthuridae > Ctenochaetus > Ctenochaetus hawaiiensis. The sequence continues at coordinate 8,908,081 of JAPZDY010000013.1, read as the reverse complement.
GGGAGACAAATGGAAAATTTGTTGTTTGTGCCAAAAACTCTCTTATCTCTTGCAGAAATGACAAATCTGGAGTGTGGTGTGAGATATGAACACATACAGCTGAATTCTTTCATACAAAATATTCAATATGCAGCTATCAGACATGTTAAATAACAACAGTACGTTTCTATCCTGAATTTTATTTACCCAAAAACTAAAATTGAGCACTTTTATCTAAACAGTTTTCATTTAAGTCCCGCTGAGGCTGTCTGAGAGATGGTCTCTGATCCCTGCCGAACAAGCCAAACACATTCCTGTGAGATTTGATTACTGTGTTTAACAGCAGTTTGATGCAATCTGGCCTCCCTCGCTCTTCTTGCCTCACTCTCACTCAGGAAATACTGCAACTAAGACTAAAAAATATGCATGTCATATACTAAAGGTCTCCACACACACATCCTGTTTTTACCCATACATCGGGGGCCAGCTCTGTTGTCAAGCAGCTTAATGTACGGAAGAGCATGCACGGCCATGCATGATGTAATCACGCTAAAGGGCAACAGACATCCCTTGTAACAAAACAGCAAAGACCACGGGCTTAGCTAGGAGGCCATATGTTGTAGCTGGGTTACAATCACAGTGTTTCTACCCTTTAAATCCCCGGGTTTAAGGGTCTAATGAAGAGCAGCTATTGTCCCTGTAGGAACTGGAGACTATCTATGGGCAGGATGGATCTAAAGGTCAGCCTGCTTAAAGAGGAAAATACAACAGTAAGGGGGCGTTGTGGTGAAACACACCCAAGGCTTGGTGCTTGTACACTCAGCTGACTGTTGAATGAACAAATACCTTGAAGGCATCAACCAGAAGAAGAGTGTGTGTGTGCACATTAGCCCCAGAAAAACAGAGCTCTGGAGAAGAGTTTAGGGTTGTGAATTTGGATCACGTTCAGAAAAGAGCCGCTCACCACAAAAGTCCAAGTCATGTCATCCGTGTCACGCTGGCATTGCTAAAATACCAGAAAAAATGATCAGACAATGAGATTATTGTGGCGGCCAAGACAAAGTTCAAGCAGAAGTTTCTAATACTCGGCAATGAAAAGGGTGTTTCCCGATGAGGTGGAGTGTCTTAGTCATATCAGTGTATCAGTAAGGTTGCTCTTGAGGTTAATATTTAGCCTGGAGTTTGAGTTAAGAAATAATAAGAAGCTATAAACAAAGCAGACATTGTGGAATGGCATGCAGAACAATGACCAGCTCATTATCCTATCTGTTTTGCTTTGATGTGGATATCGTTTAGTCAAATCCTGATCTGATAAGTCTGCAAATATTACGACTAAAGGACCAGATTTTCTGGTAACCATCACTTTTATCTCTCTGACAAACAGCAGACTGACAGTGATTTGAGGGGAGGACCTACTGAGGCATGTGTGTCATATTTATGGAAGAAAGTAAAGCTTCTGACTTTTTCCTCAAGTGACCCTGACAATGTGTTCGTGCATGTGTGTCTGTGAATGTTATCAAGACAAACGACAGTCAGTCTGTGTGGGAAAAAAGACAGACCAATGAAACAGAGCCTTACAGTCTGTTGGGACTGATGGGAAGTGACCCACAATGGAAGGATTTTCTCTCACTCGGTTACATTGTGGATGATTTACAGGCACCATATCTCAGTGATGTTGGCGCACCGCCCAGAATCTGGACGTAGCATTAAATAGTGTCAAGTATCAAAATATTGGCATCAAATGTTTAATCAGATGTTTTTCGACTTGAATAAGGAAGCTTCTAACTTCAGACCAACATTTCCTGAACTTAATTTGAGAAAGAAAATGTGTCATCGCCCTGTTTTCTACTGTACCATTTGTTTATAATGAACTAAATACATTTCATATACAGTTAAAATCATTGTTTGTTGTGTTGTTTTCTTGTTATCAGTAGGTTCTATATGAAGATGTTATGGGACATAATTTACAGCAATGCATGAAGTAATTTTGTAAGTTTGGTTCCAGGGGGAGACACCATATTTGCCTTTTGGGCCCTAAGCTAAAAAAGTGTGGGAACTGCTGGCTTAGACATGCTGCCGTCGTGTTTATTAAGGCAAAGTTCTTATTTGAAAGTCAAACATCAAGTTGTCAAACCTGCAATAACTTGTAGATGTAGAGGCAGCCAAAATAAGTTACAAAAACCACTAACACGTCATTATCCTTTAAATATATAATAGCAGTTTCCTGTATGGTGGGACACAAAGAAACAGAAAGAAACAGCATTTATTTGTTGTTTTTCTAAAGTTTGGGCATATACAAGTCCAGTATTCACCCACTTACTCCTAAGGGAAATATCTGGCTTTCACATGCTAAATGATCTACTATGTTCACTAGGTATTTGCTAACTTTTCATGTCCGTTTGGTGCTGTATGGGTAGAGTAAAGTACATTAACTGCAGCTGAAAACAACACTGGGAAAGCAGTTTGAGTCAACCAAAACCATGAAGCTGCAGGCTGTAAAACCCACCCAATGTACTTAAAGCTGCTAAAGTCTTTCTCTAGAGAAACTACAGTCAGGCAGCGACCACCTTCACATACAGTGTCATTTGCTGCATTATTTATAAAATAACCGTTGATTATAGCCACTTAAAAATAAGGCTCTTATTTCTAAGACTAATGTTTTCAATAAAGTGTTGTTTTGGTATCAATACCAAGAGTCAGACATAAGACACAACTTTTCTAATGCTTCCCAACACAACATGCATGTCCAAAACATTGAGTCAGGTCAGCATGAGCAACGGAGCAGGGATCTGTTTTTATAGCCAGAGACAGACATGCAGGGGTCCTGTGTAAACAACCAACGTAAACAGCAGCAGACTCTATATTATAGGACTGTGACTGATAACAAGCTTTATGCACAACTGTATGGCAGCAGATCTGTCTCATCCAACAAAGTGGTACAGACAGTACGTGCTGTCTTCACACACTCTCTTACCTCACGTCAAAGCTCTTAACAGCTGTCTGGTAGCTGTGGTTTGCTAAAGCCCACAGGAAAGTAATAAAACATGCGAGCTTATTTCCGTAAACAAGGAAATGCCTGCTAAGGCAAAGCCCATCTCTAGGCCAGTTTGGTCATATTTAAAAAGCAGCTTTGACACAAATGATCATTCACAAGACTGCATTGTTCACTATCACCTGTGTATGTGCGTATCTACTGAGTCTTTATGAGGAAAATAAAGCACACTGCTCAGGCTCAGTGTTTGCTCTGGGCTCAGGCTCTGGGCAGAGGTTATCAGGCCTGGTAGCAGCAGCCGCCTCTGGGTTGGGAGATAGATCAGAGTTAACAGAGGCCCAGACGACTGATACATACATTCACACCCTGACAGTGGCTCACTGAACCAGATATCAGAGGAAAATAATCTTTCTTCCACACACACACGGACAAAAATATAGTCAGGACTCACACTGGTATTTTCCAGTCTGTCTCTGGCAGCAGTATAAGTCATTTCCATTTGACTACCACTTCTCAAGTATTTTGGAGCACAAGTGGGATTTGAAGGGTGTGTTTGTGTGTAAAGCAGCAAGCTATTGTTGAAAGGTGAAGGAAGGACTCTGAGTTGACAGAATAATAGTAGAAGGATGTATTGTTCATAATGACAGTGGGATGAACTGGTCCAAGTAAAATAACTTGCAGAATTCAGAGGAATGGATGTTTTATAGAGCTTCTCCACATTTTTTGTATATTTAAATTTAAAAAATTATGCAAACACATGTAACCCAGCAGCAAACGACACTCACAGGTCTGGTTTCGCTTGAATGTTTTGTGGGATTCATGCCAAAATGTCCTGCAGTCTTCCTGTAGCTTGAAGAAGCGACTCTTCTTCCAGGAGCTCGAGCGAATCTTGAGCAGCTCCCCGCCGATAAGCAGGAACTGCAGGTCTGCATCGCCCTCCAAACCTGCAGGAGGGGCAAAGGTGGAGAGAGATCAGACACAAAGCTGATATACTTAGATAATCTTTCATGTAATTGCTCTAGCAGGGGAAAGTATGAGTGTGTTATTAAGAGAAAATTTGTTGATAAGCTTCAGACGGACAGCCTGCCATTTCCATCGGGAGGGATTCTCCATGCACTACCATAAAGCTGGCGTGTGTGCAAGTGTGCTACTGTGTCTGTAAATGTGTGATTGTAAAGCACATTCAGTGTTCAATGCACTAGGAAAGCCTTATACAAGTGCAGTTCATATACCATTAAATTGTTTTTCTGGCTGATATCACATTAAATGCAGATAAAACATATTAGATTTTTCAGTATATTTTAATTTGTACTAATTATTAACTTTGTAACAGACACTTGTACTTTGAAGATAGAGATCTGAGCATAGTCAGCTGAAAGGAGTGTAATCTGGTCACAGTCATGGTGCGCTCAGCAGTTTACAGCACAGCGTTTCACACAGCATTTCTCAACAGATGAGCACTGCCTTATCATTCAAAGAAGGGTGTGTGACATCTGCTGAAAGGATGATTCATAATTAATGCACAGCTTTAAGCCACAATAAGCTCACAGGACGATGTTGGCAGGGCAACATTTATTTATTTTCCACCTGTGCAGATGTGAGGCAACGTTTGTGTTTGTCAACGCACATGAGTGGGACTTAACATTACGTGCAGCTTTCTTGCATAAAACATGTTTAAAATGGTATGTAACACAGAGCAGTTGTGTACAAATGTGTCTCCTCGCAGGGTATTTGAGGATAACTGCTCACTACGACCCAGCTGGGACTGTGTCAGGGTCGTGGGCAGGACCACAACATTACAGACATTTTTTCACCCCAGATCTCACCACAAACTCACAGTGGTTGTTTATGAGCTTTTGGCCTCCCTGCACGTAGGGAGGAGGACTTCAGCAAAGCAGCTCCACAGCTACAACACAGCCTCTGCTCAGTCAGGCTTTCTGTTCGCAGCTTAAGCTTCTACTTGTTTGTCATTCCCCTTTTTTTCTTGTAATCTACTTTTCCGTGAGGATGAGGTGCACACAGCGGCTTTATGTCATAAAAAGAGAACAGCCATAAATATGTGTCTGACTCGTAACACTTCCCAAAATCATAAGAAGTGAGTCATACGGTGCATTTGGACGGTGTTTGTGAGAGTTTTCTTTTTCCTTTTTTGCCAAGCAATCAGTTTCAGATGCCAAGTTGGTTAAGAAATAATCTTGAAACCTCAGTAATACTGCCTACACCCTCTGAGACAAGCTAGGGCAAGAAGACGACAAGAATTAAGGTGAAATAACAGGGAGCCATAGTGAGGTAATGATAAGGGTTCACACACAAGCTGCGTGGGAGTTGCTGCCTTGTCTTAAGGTACAAAATAAATCTGCATTTTTGTTTTGGAGTATTAAAATAACTGCGGTTTGAGATTTGCTGAAACGTGTCACAAGGACAGATGCACTATGTCACTAAGATTGACGTAAACAAAGCAAGCTTGTGCAACAGGTTGATGCAATAATAAAAATATCGACTTGTACACAATAGCCAGAATCACTGCATCATGCCTTTGGAAAGCCCTTTAACAGTACTGCTGTGCAATCTTTCAAAATGACTAATAAACCATGAAACTGCATTGCCAAGTTGAGTTAAATGAGACAAATGAGAGTCAGATGGCACAGAAATGACTAAAAACACCACAGAGTAGTTTCCCTCTGTGCCTTAAGTTGTTCTAAAGGTTTTAACGCCTTCCTGTGTTTTTACCTTTACTGACAGTCAGCAAAGGACAAGTAATTTTCCTCTCCCTCCTCTGAGTTCTTATAATAGCTTAAAGGAAGAATTCATCGCTCCAGGCAGTAAGAGTGCCCACAGAAAGCCTCTTCATTACACTGCATGTCACCAGCAACACAAACAGGCGAGTTTCATTGCAAGGAAACACATGATCAGTGATTTATATCGACAAGATTAATCCTTGCTATCTAAACATAAGTGTAGGCTGCCTGTGTGTGTGTGTTTGTTGGCAAAATAACCCGTGCGCGCGTCACGCTGCCGCTCGGCACGTAAACTGAGGCACATTTGCACCTTTTGGGGGGGACTCACCTAGGCGTTTTCCATTCTCCTGCGCAACTTTTCTCGCATGCTCCTGAGAAATCCGCTCCTCGGATTTTGTCCTTTTCGGACTTTTTAGACAAGACATTGTGGATTAACTTTTCTTTATTTAAAAAAAGTAAAAAAAAAAAAAAAAAAAAATGTCCTGTCGGTGTTTGGTCTGCACTCGGTGTGGACGAGAAGCAGGCACCACGTAGTTCCCCCCTCATGGGGCGGGTCTAAACTCATCTATTACACTGTTATATTCCCTGTGCACAGCCTGGTGAGGACTTTAAACTATCGGATCAAAGATCTGTACGGTCTTGAAGGTAATGAAGCCCCTCCTTGAAAATCTCATTTGTGTTAAAAAAAATAAACATTATTGAATGAGGACACCTTTGATTGGCTCAAGATTTTTAGAAAATTACTTTCAATCTTGGTTCTTTGTAGCAATAACCGGGATGTTTCCCACTGCTTTAAGAATGGACTACATGATGACTTTAAATGCACGCTGCATTGTCTTGTTGTAAAGTATTTTGGTGCTGTCTTAGATAGCAGTATTGTATTTACCTCTAAACATTGTCATTAAAATCTAAAAAAAAGAAGTCTGGACTGTAAATCTTGTCATGCTTGTGAATCCTCAATGAGCTGTGAAATAGCGCCATCCCATGGTGGACATGTGTGACATTGAAACCTGGATTTGAATGGCCATGTAAACTTTTTGGGTTTTCAACTCTCGAGACATTTGACACTCGATTCAAACGTTTCCGTGTTTTGTTTGAGGTTGATTATAAAACATCTGCTTCACTTGTCTCCTTGAATAATTTGCAAGTCAACCATCACAACCACACCAAAAAAAGCATTCTGTGGACCCACGTGACACCTGCATATTTTTGGTATTCTTCCATTGTGTGAAACGTGATATCGTCCTTGAAATAAAGAGATGTCACCAAAACAAACCGGTGCCCCCACCCTGAGCATCTTTTGCTGTAAATGAAAGACAAAACGATAATCTGATATGTCAGTAGCCATTTGGACGGTCCATAAATTAGGAACCTCTTTTGTCTGACCCTTATCCTAAAAGCATAAAAATAAAAATAAGATATGAAGTATTGCACTTTTTCTTCTTTTCCATTGTGAAAACTGCTCTTTCATACACACCCTTACTTGAATTTCAGAAAAAAATACTCCTCATTTCATCCTGAATGGAAAACATTGAAACATTAGAGCTCTGGGATGAAGTTAGCGCATTTAAATAGTAAATCTTGAATCCGTGCGTCTCCACACATCTACTCACCATGCTTCCCGGCTGTGCCATTCAGCTCCATTCTGAACTGAGTCAAAATAAACCAACGTGCGCCGAGTGAAAGTCCTCTCTCTCCACCAGAGTAGTGTCGGCTATATAATGGGAGTTATCACAACCATAAAACTTTGTGTATTGGTCCTGTGTTGTTAAATATCTAATGAGTCCCCATCTGCTGCGACCCACACAGTGCGCAGTTCATACCAGCCCATCAGGCTCTTATGCGCCCTCAGTCCACACCCACTCCAACACCGGTTTGACGGGTACAACACTGTGCTTTCTTCTTTGAGTCTCATTCAGCTCCCTGTCACTGGAAACTGCACATTTGGGTGGAAGTATATCAGCACAGCCTGGAAATAAACACTTAAATCTTGATAAGATAAAGTTGCATGGAGCCTTACTATATGAAGTGTTTTGAATTTTCTGGTATTTAGGCTCTCAAAAGAATGATTTGATTTTTTTTTAGGGTGTTGCCCTGCTCACACTTGCTATTAACAGTCTCAGGCATGCTCAGGCCTCTCCCATCTACCTTTCACACCGTAATGTGTCACAGTGCATGGGATGTCTACAATCATGTAATCATCATTGTAATACCTACTGCAGCATCTAAGGCTATCAGTTGTTGCTTGAATGTCAGCTCTATGTTTGGCTGTGTGTTGATTCAAACAGAAATATGTGCTAAAGCAACAGTGCAAAACTTAATGAGAAACTTAGGTGTTGGTTGTTGTGAACACCTAACCCATCTTGTGCAAACACAGAAACACTCTTTTGGATCACTTGTAAATAATCAAAGAATTCTTGGAATTTGTGGCGTAGTTGTAGGCGTCACTAATGACAGGGAACATTAAAGCAGTGGTGGGCAAATAGCACTTGTGGATTGGATGCTCCTGTTCATTGTCAGAATGTAATATATGAGGGTGGAGACAGATCCCTCTTTGTGTCTCTCTATTATCAGCGTCTGCCAGCTTGTTCTGAACTCTCATGCTAGGGCAAGTGTTGTGAAAAAAAACAGCTCTAAAACAACTCTGTCTGGCAAAGCACGAGGCGCTACAAAGGGAGTCCAACAATTGCCTCTTTGAGAGTCCAATTTGAATCCCCACATGAGCTGATCAGCATGGTCAAATATAGAAGTCTTGGCCTCCTAAACAAGACGAAACATTGAGTTCAGTTTGTGTTTTAAAAGCCTTAGTCTCTATGTAGGAACTAACCTTTTTGCATGAGGCCCCTCAAGACTTTGCATGACACAATTTACTAAAACCATCCTTACATGTACCTTTTCAGTGTCTGTTTGTAAGAATTGTATGACAGTACTTAATAAAGAGAAGTCCTATAACAAGCAACACAGAAAATGGCACAACTTATAGGACGATACAGTAAGTGTTTGTCATTCTTTAATAAATATACACTGCATCTAGTTTCATGAGGTGGTCTTGTTCAGTGTGTTGGCTGAGAGTCGCAAATGCAATAAATGCAATACAATCAGGAAATTACTTGCTCAAAATTATACTTGTTTTTAATTTGAACATGAAATTGTTGATGTAAAGTTGGTTAAAACTTTACATCTGAATATTATTGAAAATAAGTTCCGTTACTTTAAGCTTCTTAAAGTTTTTGTTACATCCTAAATAGCCTACCACTATTTTTATGAGATTAATTCACGTTTTAGTGAAATTTAAGACTGTGAAGAAACTTAAGTTTGTTTTGCTGTTCTTAAATAGAGCCGTTAAATGCATCTTTATATCATATCATTTTTATATAGCACTTTTATAGTTACTGGCTTCGTGTAAAAAAACGTGAGGAAAGGCATATTACCATTATTACCAGTTGGAACTGCCTCAACAACAGTGAAAATATACAAAATTAAATGCTTTGTGGTCATAAAAATGTGTTTGTTTGTTTGTTTTCTGGGGAAACTGTTGACTGCACTTTTTCTTGCTATTTCCTGCCTCGTGTCCAAGAGCGGATGGGCTGTCGCTATGGCAACCACATATACACAAATATGGCGGAAAGCAGCTAACATAAACGGTTTTCAACTAAATTGACTTCAAACAACTGTTTAAGATAGTTTATGTGCTGTGTTTATGTTTGAACGGTTAATAATTCGTGAAACGTCTTTCCAATGCTCATATCTGTCTGTGTAACAACGCTGACTTTACGTGAAAAAGGAACTCAAAGGTCTTAAAGTCAAATGTGAGTTTTTACCATGCTGGAAGAACAAGAGACAAGAAAAATATCGCAGTTTGAGCCGTCTGTGAACAGCCACAAACCCGCATCGGGAAAGTCACAGGTAACGAACACCTTCCGGGTATACAGCCAACTTAACTTAGCATCATACATACTTACCTCACATTGTAAAACCTTCTCTTTTTTTGTTAATTAGGACATTTCTCATGTATTAGCAAGCATTTTCAAGGATCTCTACACTAAAGACATCATTGGGAAAGACACTTTGGCCAACCTCATTAAGACAAAGAAGGGACAAAGCAGCTACCATGACAGATATGTTGAAGAGCTTCAACAGGTGACAGCACTGTTGCTAGTAAAGCAAATATGTACTACACGCTTATATGACAATCACACTAGTCTATATTATTCTTATCTAATCTTTTGTCCGACATATAGGCTCATTCTGAATACAGTCGGTGTATAAAGGAGGCAGACATGCTGGAGAGGCACATAATTCATGCCAGAGCTCAGGCTGCTGCCACAGAAAGCTTGGCATATGAGAAACTGAAAGAGAAGATGGGTGACACTTATGATCACAGTGGCATCCTTACAGGTGAAATGGACTGTCATGGACTAATATAAAATGTTATATTAAACTGCTTTGCTGTTTCACTGAACTGCACACTATGCTTTCTGCTGCAATACATCTCCATTTATTTACTTTGATTAAAGCAGGGGTGTTATAACATTCTTCACTTAGTGTTATTTCTTGTGTCTATTTTCAGTCAAATCAGCCTTTTCCTGGTGTGTAGACAACGATCTTCTCAAAATGAACAACTTGATTTCCCCCCAGGACTATTTAGCTACACAAAAACCACGAGTGGAACCACCAGCAGCAAGTACATGATCCTCTTTGGGACTCACTCATCTTAAATTATTAATGATCTGTGTCTTTTGGCTCATCATTATTCTTATCTTGTTCCTGTTAGTAAAATGCAATCCTGCCAAACCCACCATTGCCTACACCATGCACGTGTCTAGGGAACCACAGGATGATGGTTATACTCTAATTCCCAGTCCAAAAAAGATGGTGTCAGAACTTAATGAGTCAGATCTCAGTCTGACCCTCGAATCCAGCTCAGATACCTCAAATAGGAAGACGACTCTCAAGCAGGTGAGGAGACAGAAGCTCATAATTAAATTAATTTGTACACTGTTTTTGCTAGTAGGATCAAAAATTTTGATGCCTTCAATTTACATGAGTAGATAATTACCTGAGAAAGAATAAAACAGGATGACACAGGACATCGAAAGGGCCTTGAGAAAAGGCATTCCCTGTGTTTTTGAAAACTGATGTAAATGATCAATCTGATTTGGCAAGCTTGAGTTTCTCTGGGAAGGAGGGAGACCTCATTACATTAGTGTACTTTAAACACCATGAAACTCTGTCAATATATATCAGAAGCTGAACCAAACCAAATCCAGACCAAAGTGGAAGGATGAGCCGAGTGCAAAGGATCGGGCAGAGGGATGGGAAGTTCTTCAGAAGCTGAAAGATCGACACAACTTCCTACGCAACCCTCGCTTCCTGCCTCCAAACTCACAACAGGGTGGCACATCTCTCATCCGGCCTAGAACCAAAGTGGGGAAGATGGAACATGTTAGGAAAGGGATGGAGGAGCAAAGGTACCTCATATCTGTTGAGTGTCATTATTTCATATTATTCACAATAAAAGCTTATAAGGCGACAAATATAAAATGGCAGAACACTGATATAGTGGGTCACATATGAAAATCTTGTATAGGTCATAGCCGATAAAATACAGGAGGTTCAGGTCAGACAATGCCTCTTTGGTATTAAATGCAAACACAAGTGCCCTTTACATCAGTGCAAAAAGCAGAGCATCTTTTGTGCTGCAAGAAATGAGTAACTTGATACTCTTCATTCATCGTGTTTTTCATTGTAGAGTAAATATGCCAGCCTGTGTTTCTTGAATGTTTTATAATATTACCTAAATAATGATGTGTAGGTTAAATCAAGTCAGCAAACAGAAGCATCAAAGCCTTTAAAAAGTCGCTGTCACTTGATATTGTGGGTAGAAATATTTCAGGCTTGCAGTTATTCATTACATATGCCTCATTACGTACAGAGACACTGTGAGCACCCAGTAACACTGTATTCATTCATCTTCAGAAGTAGTTCCTATACTCATAATTAATTCACCCTAGCAAAACCCCCAAGACATCAGAGTTGATTATCCCACCAATTATACTAAAAAACCTCCAGACAAAAGAAGTTTTTGCCTTCTGATTATGGAATTACATTCTTAATCAAATCAGGCCTGGGTCACCTACATTAGCATACAGATTGATTCTTGGCAAACTTGTCGAATGCATTTTGACACAAGCACAGATCAGAGAAGCCCATCTGAATGTGAAACAAGACACATCCTGCATGACTGACTCATATTTTGCCTGTGGATAAAACCACAGTGGGAGACTATATAAGAAACATTTCGCTGCTGTTTTGTGAGCAAGATCTATGTGTTTAGTGTTGCAACTCTGCAACCTGTCTGACTGTAAGTTGAATAATTAATAGGCAGCAGCAGTATATTAAATAATACAGCATTAACTGTGTACATATGCATGCAGAGTGTGTCCAAAGCATACATCACTTTTTAGGGTACCAGACAGTTTGTGCTGGTTATGTGAATCATTTCTGTATTTGTGTATTATAATTTGTCTCTTTGCAAATGCTTTTTAAGTTGTAGTCCTTGGAGCTCTGTTGCCCACCATATATATGTATATAAGTGCATGATCCTGTTTACATTTAGGTTACTGTTCACAATCTGTGGATGCTGGTGAACATAAATGTAACAGTAGAAAAGTTAGTTTGCCAGTTTTGGTTGAAAGCGTCCTTAAACAAAAAACCTTCCTGCTTCTGTCACATTAGTGCACCTCAAGCTTTGATCCAACCAGAAGTCAATAAACTGTTTCATCTCCAGAAGATGGCGACCGTAACAAAAATGTTTCCTCTGTGGTTTTGTTGATATAGAGGCTAAAACTGGCAGTGTTGGCAAGTTACCCAGCTCACTTCCTGTGAAACTGGCTTTATTGAAAACAACACAGAACACTCAGATGTTGTTTTGGTGCTCTTTCTGCTTTTAAGCTCCACTGATGATCCTGTCCCAGTCTTCCTAGCAAGGCCCTCAGTGGTGGTTTTCACTGAATATAGTGTTGGCCAAGTTTATGAGGTATGTTAAAAAGGTCCAGCGACTTGTGCTGAACAATTCTATTGAAAAAAATTCACAACAATCAAGACTACAAACTGTTTGTCAATGAGATGTTGTGCAGTAACATGCCCCATCCTGTTCTAGACCACACTGGAGCTGAAAAACTTGACTTCTGCAAGCCGTCATGTCCGAGTCATCCCTCCTACCACTCCTTACTTTTCTATTGGCTTAGGTAAGCTGTGTCCTTTGTTCTGATTGGCTTATACAGCCTTCTTATACTTGCTCCTGTTTGTAGTGATGAAATCATAAAATGTGCCAATTGTCAGTGACTTAATTGAAAAGGAATGCCAAGAGTGTTTTGAGAAATAAAGTCATACTTCTCTGTAATACCAACATTGTTTTTGTATTCCTCTGTTGCTGTTGCAACCCTGTCTGTATAACGCAACGTCTGCTATGTAAAACATTGAAGTTGAAGAAGTCAAACAGCATAAAAATGAATGTATTCTTATAAGCGATGGCAGAAGGGATTGATCTTCACCTCTGTTTTTGCAGGGCGATTCCCCGGTGAGGGTGGCATTGTTGCCCCAGGGATGAGCTGTAAGTACACAGTGCGCTTTGCTCCAGACTCCCTAGGGGACTATGACGACTTCATTGTGGTTGAGACCCAAGTTGAACCCCTGCTTGCAGTGCCCATCGCAGCCAGACGACCCCCCCCAGTACTCACATGTGAGTCTCATTGTGATCTACTAACCTTTTGTGACTGTTATGCTCTTCTGTGTACTTTCTTTTACCATGCACTCTTTAAATGTTTTCCCCTGGTTATTGAGCAGTACCAAGAGTTCTGGACTGTGGTCCTTGTTTGATTGGAGGAGTAAAGTTTGTTGAGTTCCTGTGCCAAAATGTTGGTCTCAGCGCGGGGACCTTTTGCATCATCCCCAAGAACCAGTGGCCAGCTTCAAACCTCAGGGTAGAAATCTATGACACGTACTTTGGATAAGATATTTATTATACTTATTCTTTATATTTAAAAAAAAATCCTCCATGTGTTTGATGGGACTTCTATTTTTAATTTTTTTATGTAGTCTGTGGTAAGAACCTACTTCTCTGAGCAGCCGCCCTTTGCTGTGAGCCCATCACTTTTTGTGCTGCAGCCAGGAGAAGCCACTGTGGTGGAGGTGAGTGTGCTGTGGAGGTCAGTTTAAATAAAGCAGTATACAAGACCATGTAGATGCAGTTCCTCAAAAAAATCTGTATTTTTAAATATATCTATTTTTCAATGTTTGTATGTGTGTGTGTGTATTTTTTTGTGTATGTGTGTGATTGCAGGTGGTTTTCTTTCCCACCACGGCTGAGAGGAGCTGTCAGGTTTTCACTGTGGTGTGTGACAACTGCCAGGTGAAAGACATTTCAATCGAAGGTGCACCTTTTCATGATCAGAGAACTTTCTCTGAGTTTGGTCTATAAAAAAAAAAAAAGATTCTGTGAATTACTTCTTTGGATGCTGACCTCCCTGCCTCATGTCTATATTGTGTGTGCTGTGCAGGTGAGGGCCAGCTGATCGCACTTGAGCTTGTGTCCGTGACTGGAAAGAAGGAGCCGCCTGTAGTGGGAGAGATTCGTGACCTCACTGCAGAGCACTTTGTCCGTTTCAGCCCATGTAATCCTCAATCTGTGCAGGAGAAAAGACTCATCATTAGAAACAATGTGTAAGCCTCACACTTTCATATATCATCGCTGCAAAGTACAAAATGACAAAACAGTATCATGTTTTTCACATTTTTTAACCTCATACCTCTCAACAACATCATCAAACACCTTGTGCTTTATTTGGCCTCAGAAATCATTGTGAGAAAGGAAACCACTCTAAAAGTGGAGCACTGGGATTCAAGCCTGAGTGTTGGCAGCATTCACATTGCTGAAGTGTCCTGGGATTAAGAAACTCAATACATTAACTGCAAGAACAAGGGCTGCTACTCGGTCTTTGACCTGGTGCTGTGCCCAAGTAGAAACATCTCCCCTTTAGGAAACATTAAATATATCACATTAGATAAATCTCTCTCTCTCTCTCTCTCTCTCTCTCTCTCTCTCTCTGGGGCTGAAGCCACTTGGAGCTGCCTTTCCACTGGCAGATCATGAAACCCAACCTGCGCCCTCTGCTTCCAGGGGAAACCCCAGAGTCCTCCCATATCCAGTACCACCTGGCCACAGACGATGTTTTCCACATCAGGCCCCTATCAGGAGTGCTGTCGCCCTGTCAGGAGGAAGAGTTCCTGTTATCTTTTTGTCCCAAAGAGGTACAGAGACACAACAGGACAATCAGGGGTTTATTATATCGCTGGCTGAAAACTATTTCTTACATTTTGAGTCTTATTTTTCAAAGCTACACTTCAGAGAAGAGTATGTGCCAGAAAGAAACATTTCAATTATCCCATTTAAAACCTTTTCTCCAGCTGAAGGATTACCACAGTGTCTGTCACTTAGTCCTGAGGGACGTCCCTCGATTGCCACCAGAGCCCAGTGACAATGGGTAAAGTTCCTGTGCCTTTATTTAACCACATGGTGTCTACTGTAAATATTACTATGCAAAAATATCACCATACACAAAGAGCTCTGTCATCATATGTGAGGTTTACTAAACAGAAGCTCCTCTGGTATACCTTTCATCTAACTAAGTGTGTGTTGGTTTCTGTATGTGTGGAAAATCCAGCATCCTTCAGCCTGTACGAGCAGGTTCTAAGGTGAGCGACGTCATCGTCATGGAGATAGAGGTCAAGGGGTCAACAGAGCCATACCAGGTCCTACTGGAGCCCTATGCTGTTGTGATCCCTGGAGAGGTTTTTATTTGCACAACCACCCGCAGGCCTTTTAAGGTTATTTAAGGCACTTTTTCCTCATGCTGACAAGTTTGTATCGAATCATTTTGTGCCACAGTTACAGCTATTCATTGAATTTGTTTTCTGTGTACCAGATGTGGAACCACAGCAAAACCTGCATCTTTTTTCAATGGGAGAGAATGAGCAGCAGCAGTCACATAATAGAAGTAGAGCCCTCTACTGGTAGAATAGGTTTGTAACACAGTATAATGTTAGATAACAGAGAAAAATCCTCCTTAAACTAGATTTAATTGACTTTGTTCATATATTGTAAAATATTTCAAAGAGTTGATTTATTGATTGATTCATCCTTTAGAGGAAAACGAGTGCTTTGATTTTGACCTGATTGTGACTGGAGGGAAACCAGAGAAACTTGTAACCAGTGTGGTTTGCCACATAGAGCACCATCATGAGCCTGTCACTTTGGCAGTAGAAGTCTCTTTTAAGGTAGGAAAACATTACAAACACATCATATTAAGCATCTTCACAAAATGCATCAGTGTTTCGCATTAATAACTTGTTACTGTGACACTCCTGGAGTATACTTTGTGACCTCTTTATGCTGATCATGTGATTAGGGTCCCATAGTGACACTCAGTGTGCCCAGTGTGGACTTTGGGCTCCTGAAGCTTGGGGAGCAGACACAGACCACGCTGCTCCTCACCAACATTACACAGCTGGAGGCCTCCTGGATGCTGATGGAGAAGCAGGATCACCAAGACACACAAGTACTGTGCAGTGCACCAATAAAGCAACACATCTGTGAATAAAAATAACATGAAAGATGCAGCTCATGTTTATACATTTATTACATCCTCAGTAATCTCTGTTGCTTAGATCTTAGTGGAGCCATGCAGAGGTGTGCTGCCCCCTTTGGCATCTTGCAGTGTGGATGTGCTATTTATGCCTCGTTCCTCCCAGCGATATGAAGCAGAGCTGGAGCTGACAGTGGAGAACGGAACAGGATGGTAAGAAAGTTTAAAACTTCACTGTTCTTCCCTTAAATGTTTCCCTTCAGATGTAAACACTTAATCAAGCATTGTATTTGAAGGCAGCTGGAGCTTAATGATGTCAGTGACAGCGTCTTGCTGATAACAACTAACACTACCTGTGTGTTCGCTGCAGTCACCTTTCAGTGCAAGCAGATGTTCAGTCTCCTCAGGTGTGTCTGCTAAACTGTGAGCTGCTCCTCTCTGAACTCTACATCGGAGTTCCTGCCAAGTCAACCGTCACTCTGTTTAACCAGACCCTGCTGCCCTCACACTTCAGCTGGATGGTATGCTTAAATCACTACTTTTGAACATTTTATCACCAAATACTGGTATCAGTATCAAAGCAATCCTGATTTAACAGCTAAAGTAGTACTTGGTGTGATTTTTACGCTTCCTCCACCAGGCTCAGCTCCAGGGTAAACAAGCTAAACTGTGCACAGCCAGTTTTGACCCTTCCTCTGGTACTCTGGGGCCTAACACCAGCATGGAGATCACAGTCAACTTTATCTCTCACACAGATGTAAGTGCACCAGAAAATCACATGACTCGACACTCAACATCCTAGTATGTGAAAGAGAAGAAGGCAATTTATACTGCTGGCTAGAAGATGCACAGATTCTATAATGAACAATGTATTTTTAATGATAGTGTGGTGGCAAATTTGTATGCTTCTGTAACTAGTTTGTAGCCTCA
>JAPZDY010000013.1:8880151-8890696 GCA_029783645.1 Ctenochaetus hawaiiensis | reverse complement strand
ACTGCTTACTGCCGTGTAGTTCTGTGTGGTGCTTCCTTCTCTAGAGAATAAACACTTGGTGCATGCTACCTTTCCAGAAAATTTCCACAACAATAGTTATATTTTAAAGTTGTTTGTCTTTGTGTCCAGCTGGAGCTGAGTGAGGTGGCCGCTCTCTGTGAGGTCCAAGAGATGAACTCTCCTCTTGTTCTTCGCATAAAGACTTCCAACATCAAGAAACTGAGTGTGTCCTACTCCCTGCCTGGTGTTTGGTAGTAATCTCGTTTACAATCTATTATCCAGCTCCACTGACTTCATAACATAATTGTCAGACTGATATAACGACTCAAACTATGGCAACTGTTCTTTGCTTTTAGCTCTACAGATGATGAGAGCCCCTCGTCACTGTTACTTGACTTTGGAGATGATGTCATTTTGAAGAGAGCTGTTACCAAGCAGTTACTGATAACCAATCAAACTGCTATTCCTGCCTCTTTCACCATTGAGGCAGAGTATTTCACCTGCCGTGCCTCAAAGCCAAATGACCAGTCAGAGAAAAGGTAAGAGAGCTCAGTTGCTGAGCTGAATAATGGATCAAAGAAGAACTTTACTGTCCTGCAGATATGACAGGGGCTGCATTTTTAAATTTCAGATTCACGTACGTCAAGAAGCCGCTTCACTCAATCCAAGCAAGGAAAGTGGAAGAGAAAGCACATGAGGGTTGGTGTACACACTTTTTAAAAGTAAGCAGATTGAGTACATACACCTCAGACTCTGACTGTATTCCTGTATCTGTTGGCAGAGTTCGTGAGCAGCCTGCTGGCTCATGGAAAAGGTGCATCTTTCTTTGTTTCACCAGAAACTGGGATGCTGGGACCTTTCGAGAATCAGACTGTGGACGTCACTGCCTACACTGAAATGTGGGGAGAATACAGAGATCACCTCATATGCAAAGTATGATGCTAAAAAATGGGATGTAGCAGATGTTTAGATAACAAGCATAATTATTTCCATTTGAATCCTCTACATTTTTTGTAAACTAATGAATAATGATGGGATGTAATTTTCCTCCTGCAGGTGGGGGACCTTGAGCCTGTGCTCATTCCCATGCAGATGACGGTTAAAGGCTGCCCACTCTACTTCCAAATGACAGGCCTGCGCCCAGATGACCAGAACCAGGGACCGATCATACAGTTTGTACCACTGTCCATTCCTTCTGCTAAATCTGGTATCATTAGTGTGTTTTTTTAATAATATATTATTTCCATTGATTTGACATTCCTGTTTGCATCACTAGGTTTGGCACTCATTCATCTGGAGGTGACACAGTGTCTCGCTCTTTTCGCATCAACAACCCCACCATGTTTGGTAAGTTTACTCATAAGAAACCGGTTCAACAAGTGTGTAGTAAACCTGGGCTGTGTCTTGGCAAGTATTTGGCAACGTGATACGCATTACAACATGAGGTTTATGGGCACCGCCACATGTCTCTGCATGCAGACTGTCATTTGAAATTCAATACAGTGTTTTTGAAAATTGGTACAATATTATAAACATAATATTGTGATATTCAAGTGTTAAATTTTCTAACATCCCTCATAAAATGGCTTTTATAGTTGTTTTGAGTCACTATCCATTGGAGACCTTATTAGTGGAGATAACATGACCTCAGAATGAAAGTCATCCCAAGTTTGGCATTGTGGTCTAAAAAGTGAGCTCCATAGATGGATTACAAGGTCATTAGTTCCCACAGCTGTAAACTTATGAATGACGTGTAATATTTGCTTGTTTTCTGAGATAAGGCTGTGTTATTAATAGAACTTTGAAGGTTTCCTTTCACATTGATTGTGCAATGACTATGATATGGCTTTTATTGATCAGTTCATAAGTTTTATTTTAATTAAGTGGCAAGTGAATTCCTGAACTTGACTGATGGAATATGAGTTTATCTATTAGTCAATTAGTTAATTGCAACCGCTCTCCCCTGTTGTTTTTCTTAATCTAAAAATAATCAGATCATCTCATCTAAATCTTTATATGCTGCCAGATATTCGCATGGACTGGGAAACATACAATGTAGACCCTAATGACCGTAAACTGGTGGATCTCGTGGTAGCATATGGAGAAGCTTTCCCACTTAAAGATGCAGATGGCAACGAGGTGTTGAGTGGAGCATTGGGGATTTCTGATGGGAGCATTCAAACTGCCTGGGAGAGAAATGAGACCCCAGACTCTGAGGGAACGAGCTCCTCCCTCCAAAGCACGACTGTGAGTGCGTTTATCATCTCAGCACAGATACACAGACGTAAACTTTAACAGCTTATCACATTGCCTCTGGGAAATCCCTGTGGTTACGATGAGCTTTAAACTTAAATGTCTGGATTTCAGGACGAGGAAGAGGAGGATGGTACATTTGAGGATGACAGTGAGGAACAAGAAAACTGTCTTTATCCCTCTCCTGCAAAGAAAAAACTCTTTTCTGCCCACATCAGACCCCATGTGGGCAACCTCTCAGATTACCCATACTGCATCACACCTCAGCAAATAGTATGTAGATTTGATTTCAGCCATATACATCCATTTTACCTCTCAAACACTGCTTTTAGCCTTATAAATAATGGTGGATTTCTCTCTGGTGTTTGTCTCAAGGTGATTCCAGCAAAGGGCAGCTGCACAATCCATGTATCTTTCACTCCTTTGACTCTTTTCGAGGGAGTTTGTGAGTCCAGATGTGTGGGTTTGGCTCTGGGCTTCATGAGTCTGGACTCTGAGGTGACAAGCTCAATCCGCTAAACAGTGAATCTGAAATCTTGGAAAATACAACCAGTAGATGACTCTGACACACCCTGAATTCCCTTATTATTGTGCTGTGTGTGTTTACAGATGGCTGCCTGCGTCCCTGGCAAAGTCGGAAGAGCTCAGGGTTTGGATTTGGAGCCTGTCAGAATGGATCTACTTGCAGTCGTTAAACCTGCAGTGTGAGCAATTACATTCACACTATTTATGTCCTCAGAACCAATGCATCCAATTCAATTTATGTTCCCTAAATTGAAATTAGCTGAGGTTAAGCAAGAGCAGCTCAGGGGTGGTCTGATTAAGTTGCATATCTTCTTCTTGGCACTCTGTTGCTGCAGGCTGTTAGTGCAGATGGAGGAGGACGGGCGGGTGCTGGAGTTTCATGCCTCAGTCTGTGATTTACTAAAAGCTGAATCAGAGAAGGAGGTTGGCTGAAAAAATCAAATTCAACTATTCATACATACTGAAGTGCAAGGTATCGATCCAAAGTGTGGACAGTATTTCTGATCAGCTGTGTTCAGATGTTGTTTTTCTGGTTGCTTTTCTCCGTAGCCCTCAGTGCGTGAATTTGACATCACACAGACCTTTCAGCTACAGAACAGCTCCGAGATGCCCATACACTTCAGGCTGGGAACCCCACCTCCATTTTTTGTGCTCAAGCCGCAGCCAAGAGCTCGGACAAGCACCTCCAGCAGCCCACCTACTGGTGACAGTCAGTTTCTGGTGCTGAAGCCACAGCACAGCATGCAGGTGAGGAGAGAGGCGGTCATGTTCTGGATTATATATACTGTTCATCTTACTTTGACTGCTTCCTGTTAGAGGTTTGGAAACTCTAATCAGAACCCCAACATTTTTACTCCAGATGCACTTCCTTATGTAACCTTTTTTACTTGGCTTGGAACCATAAAATAGGAATGCACTAGCTCATGCATTGCCAGTGACTGGGAAACTATTTGGTGTTCAGTGTCTTGCCCAAGGACAGATGGACATATGGACAGCAGGAGGCGCAGATTAATCTGCCAGTCCTGCAACCAACTCTTGAGCAACATTCACCCATTGATTTACACTGTAGATAAAGTAGCAGAAGGTTTTTGATCTAAAGACGTTCTGTTATCTTGTTCTTGTACTCTTTTCTGTGAATACCAGGTAAAAGTTGCCTTCCACTGCTCCATGTCTCTTCTGGACCACGCAGATCAGACGGATCAGAAAGTCCCTCCTGAGGTGACGCTGATCCACAGTGCAAGTGGGCAGAGGAAGCTGGAGTTTCAGCAAAACCTCCTGATTCACTACAGCAACAACAGCATGCAGGTCAGAGACTGTGAATCAATAAAATCAGTGTATGAAGAAGAAAATTTAAAAATACTGTTAAATTGTTTGTAGGTAAATTTATTTCCTCTCTGCTCCCTGCAGACGGTGCCTCTCTGTGCCCACTTGGCTCTTGCTACAATAAGTTTGTCTGCTGACAGCATCAACTTTGGGTTCTGCTATGTGGGACAGACACAAACATTGGCGGTCAAACTTTACAGCCATGGACCCCACATGTACTGGAAATCACTTATAGGTAACTACTAAGCTGTTTTATGTAGTTTAAACTGCAGGTTTTACAGTGGCTCTTGGGTTTGTTTGGCTCTTGAATTTAAACACAACTTGGTTACTAGCTGGAATTATATATTTTTTGTACATGCAGTCTTTGAATTGCCTTTTATTATACATACTTGACCTTGCTCTTTTTTTTATGTAGCAGTAGGAAAGCATCCGACTTTTCTTCCTCACTATAACCAGTTTGGAGCTTTTCCAAAGTTGTTTAAATAAAATTAGAGAGTTTAACATCAGATCGTTGCCCACTGCTATGCAGTAATATTCATATTTACAAGAATTATGACAAGGATGTCACACTAAAAATATGCCTGCAGTGTCAGTCATGATTCATTGTTCCTTCAGGTACCCTATGTGCCTGTGTGTTTTACTGTATGTGTGTGTGTTTGGGGGTTCAGAGTCAGATGAAGGAGACTCTCATGTGTTCAGAGTGAATCCAGACTTCGGGCTCCTCAAGTCCAAGGAGCTTCATGACGGCAGCTGCAGCCAGTCTCTACAGATCAGCTTCACTCCCAGGCAATAAACCACTGATACAATGTCACACAGGGATTATGATAACATTGGGATAAAGGCAAAACATATATTAACATATTTAAATTGTACGTGTTACAGTGAGATGAAAGAGTTCAGGGCCGTTGTGGTGATCCAGTCTCCTGTGGTGAAGGCCCCCCTCACTCTGCAGCTCCAGGGAACAGGATCCTTTGATGAAGTGTACAGGTCTAACTACAAGTCCTCATAACATCACACTTTTTATCCCGCTCTCCTTCAGTCACTTCATTTACTGTCCTTTTTAACAAGAATGTAAATAAATATAAGGAAAAAGTTGTCAGGTTTCTGTTATTTTACTACACTTAACTACACCAAAGCTCATTTACTTATCGGTTAATTATTAAATTGGAACAGTGTTTTAAATCAAGACAATTAATAATGGAAGGAAAGCATCAAGAGACGTGTTGGAACTTAGATATTTATAAGATCCTCATTTAATTACAGTCACTCAAACTAACTCAGAGTGTTTACATATTAAAGAAGAATTTGTGCATTTAAATATTAATGTGAGTAGATATGACAAATGTATTTTAAAAAACACTAAATCACCTGCTACTTTACATGTATGTTTCATAGAGCTGTTTGTACCAGAGGCACCATAGCATTAGTTTGGTGGCATGTGAGTATAAAGTTATAGAAACTGTGCTAAAGTCCACACAGTTTCTCTGCAAAATGTCCATCCATCTATCTGTCCAACTAATTTTTATTAAAAATCTGAGGTTGGGTTGCAGTGGCAGCATGCATGAAAGTCTTTTCCTACTGTCAAGGAAATAGAAGACAGCAGCAGTTCCCATTTCAGTTCCCATGGATATTTACACGGTGCTATAAGCCCTAGAGACAATTTTCAGATCAAGAAAACCACAAGAGATGGATACTAGGAAAGCCTGTTTGATCACTGATCCTGGATGTGTTTTTGTTGTGGGTTTATATGTAACGAGGCTTGTTTACCTCCAACACATGAACAGCAGCTCCATAGCTGTACAGCAAAAACCTTCTGCCTCTGTGTTTTTTGCTTGTCGAGCTGTTATCACCTGACTCTAGAGAGGATAACCCATGGCAGTGTCTCCTCTCTTGGGATTCACCACTGGGAATCTTAGCTTTATCCTCAGGAAATCCTTCATAATCTCTGAAATTTGACTTATAAAAAGAAACCACTTCCTTGCTATTCTTAGGTTTTTAACTTGACTGCCAAAGGTCTCATTGATTTCCAGCAGGTCGATTTCAGCCACAGTTCGCCCTGAGGGGAAAATTGATTTTTTCTTGAAGACCCTTTTAGCAAAGTGAAAAAATAAAAAGTAGAAAAGAAGCCACAAGGATAAACATGAGTAGTGATTCCACACATGCACACATACACAAAAGCGTATCCCAGTGCTGCAGGGAAGGCAAAGGCTGCTTCAGTACACATAACATAAGGGGAAATCTGGCATAACAAAGGCTTTGACTTTAGGCCTGCAACAAGCTGGCACAGGTGCTTCTCCATCCCTCACTTGGCTGGAGGTCGCTATGACAGAATGTATGTGTGTGAACTGCTGCAAGAGATTCACTCGTGTGTCAGTTCGTGCATTACGACAGAAGCATCACCTGCTGTGTCAGAATTCACTTCAGCGCACTTGAATTTACATGAATCATTGTATGAGTAAATATAAAGACCATTATTTCAAGTGGTTTTGAGGAATTCTGCCCACTGAAGCTGCAATATGATGAATTTCCTCGTAAATTTCCATATTTATGCAGCAATGTGCCCCAAAGACGAAGTAGAATTTATATACAAATGTGGATATGAAAAGTGGTTGTGCTGTGAAGTAGACATGATGAGCTACTTTGTTCTCAATCTCAGGTTGATGCACAGAATGACAGACAGGTGCCACGTCAAAATAATATCCTCCGTATCAGTTACTTTGTTGTCCAACTAATCCACACAATGTGAAAGCAGTGTGACTGCTTTTAATAAAACTGACTGCAAAGGCGTCCTCCTTTTCTCCAGGGACCCAAAATCTCTCTGCAACACTCTCCAAAATGATGCTGCAAAAAAAAAAACACAAAACACATGTGCACACACACACACACATGCACACACACAGCCTGTTATTGTTCATAACAGCTGCCTGTGGAGTTCATCTACAGCACAGTTTAGCAGTACAGGCATCTACAAGCATTGCAATTCCACAGAGGGATGCAAATGTCCAATTGATATTCATTGCACTCAAGCAGTCTTACACAGTGCAAGGGCATGTCTGATCACAATAAAACAAGAGCTGTGGGGAACTAATCTGAGGAGAGTAATGCTGGAGCCAAGGTCAGCAGAGCGTTTGTTATTCTGATGATCAGTCTAATATGCCAAAAAAGAGGAGACAGGACTGCCTGGGGTCACATTTTTGTGACCATTTTAAATAATTTTGGTAAACAGGTAGCCTCCTCTCCAGCTTACAAAGCAGTCTGATGGGAGAATATACTGTTAAGATGTGTTTAAGCTTTTCCTGAGTTACAGTACATCATGTTCAGTGTAGATTTATATTTGACAATGATGAGAATATGTGTATTTAAAGAATAAATTCACATTAAATAGATGATTTACCGTCTCAGCGGCTTAAATTGAGGCTGGAGGAGCTCTGTCTGTTGATGGTAGACAGGCACAATCACTATAAATCCTCTGGGATCGAGACAGAGCAGTCAGAGACACTGTGGCTCCACTAATGAGGAACATTTGTTACTGTGTGAAGCACTTACTGTACAGTCACTCCATCCTGCCAGTCTGGCCATCAGGCGCAATGCTCACAAATACTATAGGTGACTCAGATGCAGATGTACTGTGTTGAAACACCTGGTTGCTGTTAAGGAGGGCTCATTGAGTGACAGCCAACATCTGACAACATCTCTGTCCCCAGCAGCCGATCAGCTGTGGAAATCAAATTCTGTCATCTACATTACTTGTGCATCTTGGGGAGATGCATGAATGCATCCAAGCATTGTACGCTTTCTAAAGTTGTTTTTTTTTTTTTTTTAAATTGGCAAACCTATATCCTTAAATTTTGTGTTATATCTTTTTGTGTGGCTGTCCTCAAACCAGTGACAACTATATTGTAGTTTTTGCTTTATTACACTGCAAGACTGCAAAAACGTCTACTGAAAAAGCACATGAAAATGAAAAATGTAGGGTGTATTTCGTAGCGATGTTCTCTCAAAAAATCATTTAAAAAGTAGAATAAAAATGCAATTAAATTCAGATTTTTCAATATGTGGCAAATCTGACTTCTATCTATCTATCTATCTATCTATCTATCTATCTATCTATCTATCTATCTATCTATCTATCTACAATAAATAGATAAAAAAAAAATATTTGCCTGCACATTTTAATTAGTGATCAAGTAAATTAGATTCTTCAGTGGTGTTTTTGTCACCTTAATGTGTTATTACCTTGTACTTTTGATTGCATAGTGAAGAATAGTTAATAGGCATTTGGGGCAGATGATGTACTTATTCCAGTTGTCCACGCGGGGGCGGTGCTCCCCTCTGTTTGGCGCCGCCACCTTGGAAACGCACCACCGGAGAGCGTCAGCCACTTCCTGAAGCTCACGTTGTTGCTGACATCAGAGGTTGACATCAAACTCAGCTCCTCTCTGTAGTGTGTGTGGAGACAAGCGAAGAGCAGGCTGGAAAAAACTTTACTCTGAACCGCATCAAGCGTTGCAGTTTATCCGTCTCTGTGTTGGCGCAGCTCTGGATTATGCACCCGGGAGAAGAGAGGATCTTTCTGCCTGAATAAAAGCGTGTGTTTGTAATTTCTGCTCTTCAGTACAGGGCACAGTTTCCGGATATCAGCCCACTGTTTTTTGGGGAAGATTTTGCTCTGCATTTGTTTGGATTTGTCCGTCTCTTGCTGTCGTTTGCCTGTCATAAGTTCAACTCGCCGATTAATTCGTCTTCATAAACCTTGCAGCCACAACTACAACATGAAGACATATAGATAACAAGGTAAGAGTCCATATTGGAGTATTCCTTCATTTGTTTAGTGCCACTTACTTAGATCTCTGCTTTTAGACTGATGTTTCCTGTTTATTGCAAAATATAGCAGAGTTGCAGCCACTATATATTTTTTAATTTTTTACTTATAATCAAACTCGAACATGTGCAGCATGTTCACTGGCGGCAACATTACTGAACAGGCCTCATTTGAAAACTGCTACTTGGAAAAAAATCAAATGTTTAAGTCTGCTTTTTTAGTATATTTGAATTTGCTTGAGTACAAACCGATTATCAGCCTAGATTTTGGTGCTGAAAGATGAAACACTTGTTGATAAACTCATATGTTGCAGTTTGAATAATGGTTTTAAATTGGTTATAAATGGTTAATTTTAATGCCAATTACCGTTTCCCCATGGTTTTACGAATGTTTTGTGCTCTACTTGTCATCAGATAAGCATAAATCATATTTATAGAGGTGTGAGTGATGGTTGGAAAGTCACTGTCATCCTGTGTGTTTCCCTTCATGTTCTGTATCTTTTTTTTTTCTCTGTCAGTCTCCCACACCTTTGTGATTCACAGTGACCAGTTAAACCATTTTTTTCTTTGTAAGGAGAAATCTTTACCCTTTGTCTTGATAATCCTTCCACATGTTTTGCTCTCCTCCTGCTTCCTGTCCATTTCTATCCAAGCATTTTGAAAGTATTTGGAGTCCATGCTGAGGCCGTCACAGTGCTCAGTGATGGGGATGCTGAGGAGTGTCATCGAGCAACTCACCTATTATTCTTGCAATTGCAGACCTCTGAGACAATCCGCCAAATTAGATTTTAATGAGGCCATCGTGTTCATCAAATCAAATCCGTATGAACTGCCCTCACAGGAGTCTAAGCAGCAAACTCATGGATGGGTTTATCAGCACATTGGCGTGCCCCGAGGGCTCAGAAATAGCCTTAAAGTGAGAGTCAAACTGTCGAGTGGGAACCGCCCACAGATATGGTTGGTGTGCCTCAAGCAAAACAATCCATTTGGCTGATAAGGACTGGATCCCACAGTGAAAATGCCAGCCTGAGACAGAGGTAGCCCGTTATTAATTGGGTTTTGATGGGGCTAATGAAAAAAGGAGACTTAGAAATGAATTTATCATAAGCTCTATATTGTTTGTTACGTGCTTAAAGCAACATTAGGTTGAAATTTTAAATGGAACATTTTGGGATTTGGCGCCCCCACAGTTCATGAGTGCAACACGGCTGTTGTGAATACAAAGCCAAGGTTTCTGCAACAGTATTGTCACATGTTACATATCTGATAACTACGAACTAAACTTGGCAGCATTATAACAATTTTATGTCTTAAAAAGTTGTGTTTGACGTAAACGTGCATGATCAGACATTTTTGCAGCGCTAACTAGCAGCTACAGTTAGCGGCAGTAACAGGTTACATCAGGAAATTCCATAAATCAAAGACAGTTGAGGCAAAATGTCAGAGGCTAAAACAGACAGAACTTTCCTTAAAATATGATCCAGTGACACCAAAATCAGAGGTAGCTGGTAGACGAATCTCCATAAATCGTTCTTCACTGCGATCCTGCCCACTCCCTGAGGCTACTTAGAGCAGAAATAAGCGAATCCGGGCACAGAGTGATTGTCAAAAAGAGACACTGTT
>JAPZDY010000013.1:8848593-8880051 GCA_029783645.1 Ctenochaetus hawaiiensis | reverse complement strand
TGCCCACTCCCTGAGGCTACTTAGAGCAGAAATAAGCGAATCCGGGCACAGAGTGATTGTCAAAAAGAGACACTGTTCACTGTTTTACAAGTCTGTGTACCATTGAAATGATTATTTTTAGGTTAAGTGGTCACATAATTTTCCCTTAACAGAGTTTCAAAGCATCAAATTTCATTCTGATAAAAGGTTTTGATGAAGCATTTCGCGACCCTTGTTGTCATTCTTGAAATGAGTGTTACAAAGTGTGTCAGGCACTGCGGACTTCACTTATGCAGGTTGCATCTCTCAACAGCCCACTTATCAGGAGATTGTGTTCATCCATTAACTCTCCTTAACATCCTGCTGTCAACTCTCAGCACAGTTTTTTTTTTTTTTACACCCGCTCCTCTCTGCGAGTCATTAACTGAGTGTCTTAATCAGCACGACCTCATCCTCCTCACGTTGTCCTTTAACCGAGGTGTGTGTGAAGTCATACTATCATACGCTGGATTCACAGAAGCCTGACCATTTGCCAGACACCCACTGACCAGAGGAGCTGGAGGTGAAAGGTTACTGTGACTCATATAAGAAGGCTTATTATCTTGCCTTGAGGGCCTGTTATGGACGTTGCCTGGTTACACTAGCAGGCAAAACAAGTTTGTCACTAGGTGTGAGAAAGTGTCATACATTCTTAACTAGCTTGACGCAGGATTTTCTAGACAATACATTACTGTGCAAAGCTTAGCAGTCAGCAGAGATGTGTTCAATGAACAGGTGCTCTGGAAATCCTCATTTCCATCAGTCTTCGTTTATTCACCTGTAAAGCTGAAGTTTGTAAGAGCCAGATTCGGCTCACTGGACACAAAGAGCCCAATACCTGTAAAAACCGAGCTATTAACTCCAAGCAGTTCTCTGTGGAACCATTAGAGAGCATTGTGTGGAGGTACAGAGTCAGGGAAGAGCACAGAAACCATTTAAATTTTCATCACTGGGACAAAATGTAAGATGTATGGTACCACCTCTATGACTCCTCCTAAAACTATCAACCGAACCAATCTTAGGAACAAAAAAAGGTGAAGTAATAGGTAACTATAACGAAAGTGCTTCAGTCCTCTGCAGAGACGGGAGAACCAGGCAGAGGGGCAACCATTTCTGCAGCACTCATCACATCAGGCAGAGCTTTGTGGGTAGATAGAAAGCTAAAATGAAGCTATTCTTCAGTAAATCACTAACGAAAGCCCGCTCAGACTTTGCCAGATGGCACATGCACGACCCTGACCATGAGAGGAAAAAGACTGTCTAGTCTGACAAGACAAGAAATTGAGCTCTTTGGCCTGATTGCCAAGCACTGCATCTGGCACGAGCCAAATACCAGCCACCTGGATGATACATCCCTACGGTGAAGCAGAATAGTTGTGGCTTCGTGCTTTTCAACAGCAGAGAAAACAAAAAACTTAGCCAAGTTCTGATAAATATTTAACCTTGAGGAAAAAAATAATATTCAGTGTGTAGAAAATTGGAAGGATTCACATCTTAGCTCAGCAAAATTATAGAAAATACAGGGGTGACTTCAGGTTTTTCAGTTATTGTCTTTGCTCTACCCAGATAAAAACCCCCTGTGAGTTGGCCTAAAGATCTCAGGTTTGAACTTCAAACTTTCTAAACAATGTGACAGAGCCTCATGTGGATTGAAGAAAGACTGACACTGCACAAATACAGGTGTGTAGAGCTTGTTGCGGCACACCCAAGATGACGTAAATCAGTAACTGCTGACTGCAGCGCTTCTGTGCATTTGTACTGACCTGAAGAGCCTGGTGTCATGTGTGGAATTCAGGCCTTTTTTATGGTTAAATATGCGAAAAAATTACAACATGTTATTGCACTTTCAATATGGAGTACTCTGTGAATAAATTGTAACTTTTATTACTTTTAAATTAAGCCTGCTGCAGAGCTTAATGAGGAGAAAGCGCAGGAGTCTGACTGCTTTGCGAAGTCAGTCTGGGTGGCCTTTCTTTATCTGTGAGAGTGCAGTAAGGTTCAGCCCCCTCCTCCCAAGAAACCAAGAGGAAGTTGTCCTGATTGAGCTTTGTCTGCACGGCTTGTCTGACCGTAAGGACAATGCCATCAGCAGCAGCAGAGCCCGAGCGTGCAAGGACAGCCGGATACTAGACAACAACACGCTGCCGGACTGGACTCATATAATGACACTGAGGACAAGTTATGTGTGAAGAGTTATGTAAAAAACGCTGTAACTGTCCAGGAGTCCTTGTTTTTGATTGGGTTCCAGTGTATTTGAATGAAATCTGTATGTAAACAAATAAGTAAAGCTGGTTGCAGTTTGTTTTGCAGAGAATGTTGAAGAAAATCAAGAGGGGAAGCTCTTAAAAATTAAATCATGAAATTGCTTCTGGATCTTGTATTGTTGCACTCACTTAGCATCTTGAATATCTAAAGCCCAGAACCAAGACTCTCTTCACGGATAAACCTTTGGTGGCGAAGCTGCAATACTTACTTTCCTCTTCCTGAACCACAGCAGTTTGACATTCGGTCTCATGAAATGGGTTTAAGTCTATGAGCCGTCTCTGCATGGCTGCATTTGGGTGGAGAAACACAATGAATAAATGCGCTTGTAATAGCATGTCACTGCATAATGGAAAAGACAGCTTACTTTACAGATTGTGCTTAGATTCCTCTCGGGGAGTGAAGCGCGGTTCTACTGATCCGGGGAGTGGATAAATTGTAGATGGCAGGAGAATCGCTCCTTCACTTGGCTATTTTTAGAGAGTGTTGTGTGGTTGATGATAGTGGCAGACAGATCTACTTATCTCAGAGCTAATAGAGCCATCACTTTCACTGAGGAGGATCCTCTTTCACTGGAGTCTGATTGGTGCCAGTGGATTGAGTTAACATAGTACATCCAGCTCCACTATTTATATACTGACTACTCTCTCTTGTGACTGCTCAATGCCTGGAATTTTGTTGCTTCAAAGCTGAATCGACAGTTTAGAGTCTTAATTGATGGTAACAATAATCTTTAATTGCAGCCATGAATGAAACCCACAATTGCACTACAGAATAAAGAGATAAATGACACTCTAGTGCACTTCCTATGAGTTGAAACAAGGCATACAAATGTATAAATAATGGCATCAAATCAAAAGAGACACATAAAAACACAAGCACACAACTTTTGCCAAAGAAATAAAGCTAAAAGAATAAAACAAACTCAGATGTTGTGTACTTGAAGGATCAGTCTATTAATTCCTGTTTGGGATTACTTGACTAAATGAAAGTAGATGAGAAATAAAGGAAAGCTGGCAGAAAGAAAAAAGAACAAAGCTATGTGGAAATGATCACTTTTCCAAAATGAAAGCTTCTGTTAGGAAAACAGCTGATGCACATTCCAAGTTATAATAAGCAAGCAGATTATTAAATCAGTTAGCTTGATGTTGCATCAAAGCAGCATTATCTGAGTAAATCTAGGATGAAATCAGGCATGACTTCTTAAAAGAGAGAAGACAAAATAACAGCAACACACTTCCGTCCTTGAAAAACCAAATAACCCCAAAATGTCAGCTGTCTGTGAGCTACGAAAAAAACGACCTTGCTTTCAGTTTTGTGACCATGCACTTCTCTAAAGATCCATTTTTCCCCTTTATTTGTAATAAAACATAGATTTAGTGCCAGATGACGGGAAGAATCCTCTTGTTGTTTTGTTCAACGGCGACGTTAAGCCTCTTGTCCCATTAAAAATCTTGGATCTCTTCTCAGCGATAACTCCTGGGAGACAAAGCTAGAGGAGCCAAAGTTATGATAAATGAGTGCTGAGGCCCCACATGGAGTGACGTTCTTCTGCCCACGCTCTCCTACCACCACCCACAAGTCCTCAAGCGCTTTCCTTCCTAGGAACCCCTCAGTTTGCATAGTGTGCAGGAGGACATGCTGTATTGTTTTATTTCCCAGAATGAGCCTGAATAATGCCTCTGACTCATGTTGCCACTGCTCAGTCTTGGCAAACGTTCAGGGGACAGGACAGCCCCTCCACTGACCTTTTAGAAAGAGTAAGTCACCTAAATATCCGTTGCTCACTTATCAACCCACACTTCCTGCCGGTGTCGCAATTCAGACAATCTGCCGTGTGTTGTGACCGGCTCGCTGTCTGCTCGGGCCTGTGATGCATTATGTGTGACTTCATAAATCAGCCGTTCAGATTTATGTTGTTTGTTTTTATTTTGGATACAGCATTTCGAAGGCCTGTGTTGTCATGTCAACATTACGTGAATGAAACAATATTGTCACAAATCTGAGTGGGCACTTTGGTTTTATCTGTGATGAATTACACAAGTTTAAGTTTCGAGAGTTAATTTTTACACTTTTAAACTTCCTGTCCAGCTGTTTTTTTCATCTCTGAGGTCCGTGAACAAACAGGCAGGTGATTCTTCAAACCAATCAGAAAAGACCTTTACTGTCAAAATCAGATTCCAGTTGCTTAGAAATAAAATATTCTTTTTATTCAGAGGGACCAAGCTGCTCTGATCCTTTCTGCCTTCCATCAGTGCATTGCTTTGGTCCCAGTGCATGTCCTCAGTAATCAAAACTCTCCCAGATGTCTCGTCCTCTCCACCTACTGATCTCTGTGATTCTCTTTATGGACTGTCTCTTTTGGCATCTTGTGGCTGTTATGGACAAGCTGTGCTGGAGAATGGAAACCCAGCGAGCCCAACAGGCATGTTGCAGAGTTTAGAAGTTGACCTGAAATGGCGATTCCTTGGGACTCCGCTCGAGTGATGTCAGACATGAGGTCATACTTGCTGAGGCCACCAGGCAGCTGGAGAGCAGACCTTCCACTTCTCCACTGCAAAAGAAGGGGGGAGTTTCCCCTCGGAGACCTACAGCCAACATCACATTGTTTACTTTGTTGGAGAGTGATGTAACAAAGCTGAAATAAGTTGGTGGATATGTGCGCATGCATATACGTGCATGCCTGCAAAGTCTTGGCTGTGATTCCTGTTCAATCAGTCCAATAAAAATAAAATTGTGGTGTGCGGTTTGAGGAGCACAGCTCTGCTTTGTCTGGCTCAGACAATTCCCCACAACCCTCGTCTGAAATCCCATCCTCTGCTGTCCTCTTTTTAATTAACTTCCTCCGTCATGTCAGCACAGTCCTCATACTGTGACAAAGGAGAGGCCTCTGCCAGAGAAACATTGGCCCGAACGGTGATGTTATTCATATCTGACAGTGAAGTGCGTCACAGCGTTCGAAGCACTTCTGGATGTGGGTAGCATTTGTAGGTTTGTCTCATGATCTAGCGAAGAGACAGACAGCCTTTTTTCTTGGAGGACGTGTGGCGGCAGAGCAACAAAAGCAAGTGGCGATTAGCATTTGATCTTCAACAAGCGGGGCTGTCACAGCGCCCGCCTGCCAAGGAGCGTGTGGAGAATTGGGCTGGCGATCTGTGGGCACCAGTAGCCCGGCATCCCGCTGGGCAGAGGGGCGAAACAGATGGGCCATCTGGTGACTCGCTGGCACAAGACAGGGGCTGTTCTGTTCCCGTGTGTGCGTGTGTGTGTGTGTGTGTGTGTGTAGCATCAACAGACTGGGCCACGTGGCGTTAGGAGACCACCTGTCTTGTGGCTGCTCTTCATCTCTTTCATGTGTGGTCAGCAGCACAGCCGGATACATGGAAATATATATACACCCCTCTCCAATCCTGCTCTGAGCTGCCTCGTATCAAAAGTATATCAGCTGTACACACTGATTTGGTTTTACATATACTCTAAGTTTACACACATCCAGGGCTCGTATTGTGGTGTATTCAGTTTCTCAGATGCCCACTCCACATTTAATCTTTCAAGTTTTAGCTTTTCAGTCCATCAGCTCTTGTGATTTGTGCCACTGACAGCAGTGTACTGAATGTTCCCATGTACAAACTCAGCTGGCGCCCCACGACTCTGCCCCTCAGGCTGTAAATTGCTCTGGTGGCCATCTTTTGTGCTTTTATGAAAAGTTGTCTGGCTGACACAAAGAGAAAGTATGAGTGTCTCTGCAGACAGGCTGAAGCGTTTGCCTGCGCTCAGTGTTTGGGACAAGTACACAGTGGTGCTGGCTTTAAAAGCACAAGAACACATGCTGCATGGACACTGGAGAGCAAAAACAAAAAGTAAATGATGCTTTAAAAAGGAAAAAGACAAATTATCTGGGGAGTGTTGCTTTTATCTCTCCAGAGGCTCTTTAGTATTTTTCCAGAGTTGATGTGTGGCTGTACAACTTTATATAAGCTCTGTCCTTCATTAATTTTGTACTTTTAACATATTTTCTGTTGTGTTTAAATGTGAATATTTTCTCTGTTTTTCAGTATTTTTCCTAAGCAAATATTGTATAGACACATACTGCTGTCCCATTAAAATGTGTCCCTTTACCACTGATATGTTACATTCATACAGACTCCCATTGTAACCAAGCTGCTTCTGAATGGGACTAAGCAATTAATCATAGAGGACTTTTACATTTTCTGCAAAAAAAAAAAAAAGAGCGTCAGATCAGCAGAACTGAAGCATTGTAGTCAGACTGCAGTATCCATACCAAATGTTTGTGCAGCCATTGGGACTGTTAGACTGTCGCCAGTGACAACAGTGGCTGTGATACTGTGTTGTCTGTGTGTATCTACCAGCAGTCTGAAGCTGCTAGTTCTTGGATCACTCAGCCGTGACAACCAGTTAACTCTTATTAATAAAAAAGTTGCAGGGTATACTTAAAATGCCTGGTTGTCATGTGAACATAAAGGCTCAGACAGCGTTTCAGTATCCTAATTAAAAACTTTAGGCGGCTTTTATTTATCATGTGGTAACAGGTTTCTTTGTGGTATATGTATTCATTCATACATAAAAGGCATAGACGTATATACTTTCGTACTTCCTCTTTCATGAGCTTTGTTCGGAAGCATATTGTTGTTTCAGCTTTGTTTCCTTTGTTTGCATTTTAAAGCAAGATTATGAAAGAAGAAATAGCATATTGTTCCTCCTACAGCTGATAAGTTGGATTCAAAAGCAATAGCACGCTTGCTCAGTTTATTACACTCAGTGGTTTATGCCCAGGCAACCGCACTTACCTGGTATGACCTGCAGCTCACACAGACTGCTATTAGCAACAATTGACAAGCTTTGGGTTGGTATTTCTGCACAGCTGACAGGAGATAATCTCCTGATCTGTTGACTTCTTTGTTATTGTGATGCTGCATTTAGCTAATTGTCATATGTGGATGCAGTTGCTGCTCTGCAAAATGAAGTTCCTCTGTGTTTACAGTTGTTTAAGATCTTCACTTAAGTTCTGTATAGCACTGAAAAGCCTTTTTTGGCTTTCTGAAACCTGCAGCTTCCCTTTGGTCAGCCTTATATGGCTTAGGAATTGATGCATTACAGGGGGAATGTACTTTAATATCACAACTTAACAGTGCTGCAGCAGCTTGTCTTGTTCCTGTTCCCCTTTTGTCTTGCCTGCATTCAAAGCAGGAAAAAAAAAAACAAATGAGTATGAAATGTCCACATGTAGCTTAAGACAGGATGTAACAGTTATCTTTAAGAAAAATCAGCATTTCACTTGCCTGCAGTCTGAAATGATGGTTTGATATACATAAATAATGTGAGATTTATTCTTTTTGGCAGTGGTTTACTCTGCATAACAGCTGCATTTCTCCTTTTTCTTTACTAACCTTCTTCAATCAAAGGAAAAAAAAACAGCTGTCAGAGGTAAAAGACTCTTTTCCATCACCTCATTATGAGATGTGACATCCGCTTTTCTGCTCTGCGCTCACTAACTTACTGCATAAAGGCTTTGTCTTTGAAGTGCTCATGGACTTCACCTGAGGCCGGCAGTTCGGCAAACACCCACGCCTGCCTCGCTGCTGCACCATGGGATCTCAAGGACACAAGGCTCCTCCATCATCAAACACTGAGGAATTCCTCCACTGCTGCTGGCTTGTGGTTCT
This sequence comes from Ctenochaetus hawaiiensis, assembly GCA_029783645.1. NCBI lineage: Eukaryota > Metazoa > Chordata > Actinopteri > Acanthuriformes > Acanthuridae > Ctenochaetus > Ctenochaetus hawaiiensis. The sequence continues at coordinate 8,872,087 of JAPZDY010000013.1, read as the reverse complement.
TAGAATGGCAATGAGGAGGCATCGGGGCATTGACAGGATTTAGATGGCTTGACTTACCAGCATCAAATGCAACTCTTGGCTGTCGTGTTGTTATTTGTCTGCCAGGAGCTTTTCAAAAGAGGATGTGTCAATCTCAGGAGACCATTCTGGTTAAATAAAGATTCAATAAATAAATAAGAGAAGCTGTGGCATTGATATTGGAAAATACTCTTTGTGTTTAAACTACCACCTGCGTCCTGTTTTGTCATTGTTTTTGTGCAATCACAGAAATATTATGTGCACCAAACCGAGGGAAAGTGGCACAGTTCTGGAATATTGAACCCGAGTTGTTTTTGTTTTTTTGTTCCCAGGATGAAATCTTCGCATGTAGAGAGAAGTTGAGCTCAGCGCTCGAGTTCAACAGGGCCACTTCCTGATGATGACAGTAAACATGGGTGAGTAGTATTTGAAAGCGGGTTGCTGTACAGTGCATACATACAGAAACCTGCACGATAACAGGGAAACGCACCAACATACACACCTCTCACACATCCTCTGGCAGGAACAGTGCAGAGAAAAATAACATGTATAAAGGCGGAAGAGTGTGAGGAGGCTGTTAACAGCTCCAGATGGCTTGGTTTATACACACTTGTGTTGGTCTTTTTCTTTTTTTACATTGTTGTCAGTTCAAATGTTGTTTTCCTTATTTCTAATACATTGGACACACAATTTTGCACATATAAAGATTCATACACACGCACATATATCACCAATAACAATTCAAAGTATGCATGATTTCAGTGTTGCCCATTTATTTATATTCACACCCACAAAGCCTGTGAATACACATATGCAGTCCTACCTCTGTGCAAAACCAGCCACCCTCAAAAACACACACACATGAGCACATACAAATGAGTTCCTCCATACAGTGCAACTCAAAAATAGACTCTCTCTCGTGATATATTTGCATATGTACTGCACAGGACCTGTAGGCCTGGAGGAGCTGTTATCTTAGCCTGTTTCTATCCAACATCCCTAAACAAAGCTTAAATGTTGAATCTGTGATCTGTTCTTACCATTCAAAACAACACACAATGTGCCATGTATTATAGTTACAGTGCAGTGTTTACCCCATGTAGTTTATTTTTAGCCTATTTTTACTCTGGTCCGAAACTATGTTGCCTTTGTTTCCACAGATGACGGTCTCCAAAATGGACCCGGACAACACAGGAACTCACAAGGTAAACCCTAGTTCAGCATTTGACATTTTGAAAAAAAAAATAATCAAAGCAGATGAGCATAATGTTGCTTCTCTCATGTCTTTGCATTAAGGAGATAGCTTAGCATAGCTACAATAAAGACCTGCAGCAAAGTAAAACAGCTAGGAGGCTCTGCCCAAAGTTTAAAAACACACTAACTGATAGTAAGCAAGCTAGCCAGCTTTTAGAGCTTCTTCCCCTTTTGCAATAGCATTTTATTGAGTTAAATTATGAAATGTTACATTTCTAAAAAGACAAAATGTTAAAAAGCCCCGTGCAGAGAAGAAGGAAAAAAGCCCTGGTGTTGTGACTGACCACTGTACTAGCATGTTCCTGTTTTGCTAGCTTGTTCAGACGTAGCAGTCTCTATACGTCGCTAAGTGTCTGGTGTCGTATGTTTTGTGTGGGAGAATAAAAACTTGTTTTTCTTCTTGTGTGTCCGTCAGTAATTTTCAGAGGTGTATATTTTAGACTGTGGAGAAAGCCAAGCTAGCTCTTTTCCCTATTTCCAGTCTTTTGGCTCAGCTAAGCTAATTGCCTTTTGGCTTTAGCTTCACAGTTCATGTGCAAACAGTTCAACAGTGTTAAAAACCTAAAGAAAAAACTGTTATTTTTCCAAAATGTCAAACTATTTTTAAAAGAATTCAGTACAATTCACTATACACAAAGCCCTCTTTAGGAGTCATTACATTTCCATTACAGTGCTGTGCCGTGTGTGGAAAACGTGCACTGGCCAAGCGAAGGAATGGTACAGCCTTTATATATAGAATTATGCTGTTTGCAGACATTTGCAAATAAAAAGACTCTAGGCATAGATCTTGTGCAAACATTAATTGTGCAACTTTTGTCACACACCCATTATACCCTGCATTACATCAGAGCCAATATTCTCAGTGAAAGATTAACTTCAGTGGTTTTTATTGTTACACCCATTAGGTACTTAATTAGCTGTACAGTAGTTTCGACAAACAACAAGGTGTGTAGAAAGTTCAGAGTGTGCCTTTCTTATTATAGCTGTTGTGTGTGCATGTGTGTGTTTGAGTTGTGCATAAGAGTTCGGCCCGTGCTGTTGCAGAGTGAGGACACATTTGGCTCCAGCTGCTAATCCTGCCGGATGCCTTTGCCATGATGTGTCTCTCGGCACCAGGAAATCCCCTCAATGTCTTCATTCAGGCAGCCTGCCTCACACACACAATCGCTGCCTCCCTTGCACTTGCACTCACTTTGTTAGTCTGCAAGTTGCAGTACTGGCCTCTTAAAGCCACTGTTGTTCTTTTCACAGTCGTGGGGCTATAGCCTGCTGCATCTTCAACTCCAAACTCTTTTAGCCATTTTGGCTTTAGAGATCTGTGCTTGACATATACAGTTGTGGGAGAATAACTCTTTATGTAAACTATCCTGAACTGGAATTCCAACTTCATTGCACCCACTGCCACTTTCACACTGCTCAGCTTTAGCCTGTGAAAAAGGAAAGATGCAGAGTGATGATGCAATGCCCAGCAATCAGCCTCTATTGTGTAATCCCGCTCGCACCGCTCAGCTTCCTGGAATTCCCCCTTTTCTTATGCTAGTCACATTTTACCCCAGACCCGAGAAAAAGCACGGGAAATGAACAACAGGTATCTCAGACTATCCACATCCACCAGTAAATTACCAGTAATTATTAACCATTCTGAGTCACGTTGACATAAGGTGCCTCAAGTTCTTGTAGCTGGTTTGTGAGGCAGCTCCTGGCAGCGATGTGTGAGCTGGTTGCTTTCCACTGCGCTGGTGGTTAGCCTTGGCTGGCCTCAGCCTGGCAGCAGCAGCCATGGAGCGGGCCTCAGTGATGTAATAACTTCATTTATAGGCGGCCACCACAGCCGGATCTGTACGCCACCACGCATTTCTCACACTCTCACTGCCCCCTTCGCCAACCGGCCCTCCCGCTCTTCCCTCTCTGCTGTTATCCATAGGTCACAGTACAGGCCCCAAACACACATTAAGACACACACACACAGATACACATATGCAGGCCTCTGTTGTTTGTTTTGTATCCTTGACTGCCAGAGCACAAAGTAGTCTGGAGCTCTGAGCCTGTGGAGGCAGGACTGAAACGAAGTTTGTCACCAGGGAGACAGGCGGCGATAATTAAAAAAAAAGATGGAAGTGGAGTTGAGTTTAATTATAAGATTTTAACACATGTTACAAGATTATTAAATTTTCTCCCAAGTGGTGCTTGAGTCAATTAATTGATTAGTAGACCAACAGTGAATCAATTTAGGAACCATTTAGGCATCATTTAATTGAAGGAAGAATCATAAAATTGAGTAGCAGTAAAAAAATTAACGTTTGATTTTCTTTTTTTGTGTTATTGTAAATTAAATATCTGTTTTGAAAATAAAGCAAGTGAGCTTTTTGATGAGGTAAAACATTACAAATGTTTGTCTTTGTGCTGTTTTTAATCAATTCTGTGTAGAAGAGGACCAGAAACTATATACATTTGGTTGAGTGTCTCACTTTTTTTGGCACTGCAGTTATAAATAGCACAATACAAAAAAAACATGTTAATTAGTTTCAGTATGGTCACAGATTTGCCATGGAAATGCTCTTTACCGTTGTGTCCATCTTTGACTGATTCAATCAAAAATCTATTAATTTCCTGATGTGGAATAATGTGGTTAACCCAGCTCTTTATTCCGAATAGAGACAGTGACTCAGTTCCTTCCTGTTAGGGGAGTACAGGCCTGGCCGAGCTCTTAGTCATCCACCACTCCTGACAGCTTATACTTTAACAAGCGGTCCTCCTCTGCCTGAGTCCCTATAGGCAGCCTCAAGTTAGCACAGGATATATGTGTGGTTAAAAGACGTGTGCGGTTTATTTCTGTAGAGGTATGCAGCTTGTTTACGTATGCAGGCATGATGTCATTCTTTTATCGATTGATCACTCTGGTTACTTTTAAACTAGATCAGAGATGTAGACACCAGAAGTTGCTCACCTGTCTCCTATATATCTTATCTTATCACCACCGAACAATCCAAGATTGTTGTCTCAAGATTTTTACTACAGAAAAGAATGTGCTAATGAGACACAATCGCAGCATGCCACTGTGATAAGAAAGCCTTTTTATTTTATTTTTTATTAATTATGCTTATTCACCATCATTTATTTTTTTATTTGATGCTATGACATGATAAAGCGTCCAATAAGTTGTCAGCATTAATATCAAGAAAATCAATCCTCCGCTCGCGCCCTCTTTTTCGTCACTGTTTGCACTGTGGGCTGAGAATTTGTGGGTGTAACTTTTCTTATTGCACTGCCTTATTTATCTGAAAATAGAGGGAGTGTGCCAGTCATGGTGGAGGGGGGGAGTTACGTGCTTCATCACACTCCTGCTGCTATATTGAGATTGTCAAACAAGACTTCCACCTCTGGTTGGTGGTTAGCTGCTGGTGTGGTTCAGCCTCAGTTTATGTTAGCTCGCTGTCTCAGAAAGTCAGAGGTGAACCTTTGTGGTTGCCAAGAGAGCTTGCAGAAGTTCCAGTGAAAAGTGAAAAGCAGAATGTTGATCTAAGTTTTTAAAGTGTAACCTCTAAAGGAAGAAATAACACATTCTTCTTGAGGTAAAATCAACGATAAATTGCACTCTTACTTAGTTCAGTGCACTAAACTTTTCTTTTTTCTGCTTTTGCTTTATTTGGTCTGCTATGACCAGTAGCTTATCATGATGATGGCTAATATTTGCTAAAATAAGCTAAGTTAGTTAAATGTTTGTATGTCAGGCAGATGTTTGTGGTTTTACGGTTTTATTGTACTGATCAAGATTTGGGTAGATTCACAGTTTGATACAGTTGTGTCATCTTGTTCAGTGGAAAATTAATTGTTTTAATTATTGATTACTAATCTCTGAGCCCCTGCTGCTTTACACAGAAATGATCCAACTTCCTTATTGTGACAGACACAGTCTAAATTTAGTAAAAGCAACCATTGATATTAATTCGTAATTGGGAATTGGGAATCAGCATCAACACATACCTTGAGTTGAAGGTATTTAGTGAAAAATCAGAGCGGTATCTCTTTAATCTAAGTGTGCAAGTTCATGTTTTGAGTGTGTGTGCTGTGTCCGCTGGATGAACCCACAGGACTGGCCCACTGTCGGCAAACAGCTGGCCTTAAGAGCTGTACAGTGGGAACGAGATCAAATGACGTCTCAGACCCCATCTGCTCCCTGTGTTGCTATCACACTTGCTTCGTCAATGACATTCCCGGTGGTCTTTTACACACACACACACACACACACACACACACACACAGATCTCTTCTTATTTAAGAGAATGTGGTCCATCCTGCAGGTGCTGTTTGTGTTGCGTGGTACACACCTGGCTTGGTTTTGCTGTGAACACATTTTGTGTCTGTGTGTGTGTGTGTGTTCTTATAATGAATGCACCCTGGGCTTATCTGAGAAAACAGGCAGGAGCCGGGGTCAACGACCTCTTCTTTATATTGTAATCACTGCACTCAGATAATTGGTTCTATTAAAGTCTCTTGATATGGTAATGTCTGACATGCTCATCTGCATGATTGCCCCCTTTACACTCGAGAGTATGTTGTCAGTGTGTTTGTGAGTGTGTGCGGCAGAAAGTGTGAAGTGGGAGAAGAGAAGTGAGAGATGGAGAACTGGTTGGAAGCTGAGCATCAGTCTCTTACACTTGTAGGTTTGCTAAATGAACTTAAAGGGTTTAATGAACACAAAAGGCCTGTCCCCTTCAAGGCGAGATTTATGAATTTTAAACACACTTGACTTGCTCTTGTTAGACCTCCATCAAGAGTCAGTAAGCTCAGCTCTAGTTCAAGCCTGCAGCCACTTTCATTCTCAATCAGTTTTTGACAAAAGAAAAGATCAGTCTTTGTCTGATTACAAGAGACCACATTTGAACTAAAGAATTATGGTCCTTAAATGGAAAATGAAATACTGAAGTTCTTAGTAAGCTCTGGGCTCCTCACTCGCAACCACATTGTCTCCCCTGACGTGCACTCATTGCCACACATGCTGCATTATTAAACACTTATGCTCTTTCACAGAGAATAGTGCAGAGTTTGAAAGTTTATCCACAGTGTCAGAATTTCTCATCTAACTCACGTCTAAATCAGAAAAGTCAAAGATTTGGCTCGAGGCTGTTGCACGAAGTAAGCCTCTCTTTTTTTAGGTGTCATCTCTTTTCATAGAGAAGATATATTGTTATGATGAGGTCAGAGAAGAACTGCTGGATTCTTTCCATCAGTGGAAACTCCACAGATATGATCAGAACAGGAAATCACCAGCCAGGTGTTGCCTCATCGCAATCTTTGAGCCAACACAAACTTCATTGAAAGTCACAGGACAAACCAGATTTTGTGTTACTGTCTTTGGTGATTGTCGTTCATCCCTGACACGCTGCATGTGAAGGAACAGTCACATGTACAGCTTATATCAACACTTAAATCAGTTTACACATCTCTAGGGCAGAATAATGTGCAAAAAAATCATATTGGGATAATTGTGACAGATTATAAGATTTGAGTCATGATTTTAGTGGGAATGGAAACCATATAAAAATGATAATTCTCTGAGTTTTACTGGGGTCTCAACCAAGCAAGTATGTCCCCTTACGCCTGAAGAATATTTACTTCACTAAAGTATCTCTGTATTACCACAATGCTCGATTAAAAAAATAAAAAATCAGCATAGATGTCCAAGTAAAAATGGTCATCCTGAGTTGACCCAACTCTGTTGCAGTTCCTTTATTTATCGTCAAAGGACTGAAAGTGTTTGCTAATAACAATTTTTTTGTTTGTTTTTAGAAGACGAGGAGGCGCTTAACTCCATTATGAAAGACCTGGCAGCGCTGGGTCGCTGCTTCGCCCAGCACAGCAGCCACAAGCCCAAGAACAGAACCCTACTCTACAAACAGGTACACTCGACATCCAGCAGCACTTCATTTTAAGTGATTCTACATTTGAAATCTATTTCCTAAGTACTCACATCAACCACTGACCATTAATAGGCTTAAATGATGGCTATAAAAGGGTTTGAGAGTCTTCACTGAATGGGAAAAGAAACTAAGTGTAAATGATGTCAGTAAAATTTAATTTTAAGGATGTTTTTTTGCAACGGAAAGCCAAAACGTCAACAGAAACTTCCCAAACCACTTCTGCATGTACCAAAGAGTCAAAAACTTAGCTCCAAAAATAGCTTCACGAGATTGCAATCATTAGTGGCATGGTTGCAGCATGCAATTGAGTTCATTTAGCTATATTTTGATAAAACAGTGAATGATTGGGACATGCTGAGTGTATGAAAGGACGGAGTAAAAGTGGATTGGGCTGCATGAATAGTTTCTTTATGAAAGTTTTCCTTCCTTCAGTTGGAATTGATTGTAACGGACATGAATTCAGTCTGATCACAGCTGCCGTTCTTCAGGACAGAGTACAAACTGTAAACTTTTTACAGGCATCTTTCAGGTCTGCAGTGGGTGAGTGTAGGTTTTTTTGGTTTGAGTACCACATTAAAGCAGTCTCACTTTCTGCTCAATTACTGTACATCAGCAATACACAAGTGAAGCACAGCAGTACCTTTAACCTCAACTGTCATTCAGGGTTTACATGCAAAAAGATCCCCCACCATCGCTTCCTTTCTGACTCTTTGCTGGAGTGACACACTGCCAGCTGTCAAAGTCAGGTGAAGGTTTGGCCGTGAGTGAAAGGAATCTAATTTGAGCACATTGTACAGACACTAATGTGACAGTGTGCTGCATTCACACACTTATTGGCATGAGGTATTCTAAAATTAGACTTAAGGAAGCAGATTTGACAGCTTGCAGTGTATTGTATATAGCTGTGTGCTGCAGGTGCACACAAACAATGCAAATTAGAGTGCTGAGTCCAACCAGCTTGTGCCCTGACTGGTCTTTGTTAACAAAGCAAAGGCAGTTTCAGGGTGTACTGTTTAGAAAAAAACAACACTTTCATTCCCAGAGTCTCTACCTGCAAAGATTATGGTATGGTTTATGGCCTATCACATGTTTATAACCACGGAAGATTAGTTTAGAAATCACTGGAAATGATAAATTGGCACATTTCAGGGCAGCTAATCATTCTTCCTCATGGTTTCTGTACACTAAAAATTAAACTTCCCCCCAGGATTTAATTTCTCTCAATCACCTTGTGCCTCTTTCTGAAGTCGTTTCCCGTGTCTGCAAGCTCCCTTTGTGGAATGATAATTGGCAAATCCTCTTGAAGCTCCAATGTTTATGATGACACATAAACAAACAGTGAGGAGCAGCGAGAGTTTCCGCTGTGAATGCTCTTTGAGTCGGGGTAAACCCCCTACTTTTAAGCCAATCTCCTGCGCTGATATGATGTCAGTGTTGGTTTATCACCATGACCTCATGCAGACTTGCAGGCTCCTCCGGATTCCTGCTTTTTTATAAATAGAAAACTAAGCTTGTGCAATGCCATCTTTTGAGTTGATAGGCAGTGTTGTCTTTTGTGTTTCAGAGCAAAATCAGCAGTTGCAACACAAAACGTGTCATTGCTATCAAGCTTTTTGTCACTTAAATTCCTTGTCCAGCTTGTTGCTGTCGTTTAGACTGTAGCCTAAAATCCCACGTACAACCATGAATCATTTTAACTTTCCACATTCACAACTCCCCTCTGTTGTTATTTTTCCTCTCAACAGGATTTAAGAGTCAAGCTGGAGCATGAGAGAGAAAAACGGTATGTTGGAACCTCCGTATTGTTTTTTCTGCTCCTCTGTCCAAGCCTTAACTCTTCAGTTCGGATCTATTTTGTTTTGCTTTGCCATGCCTGGGATTCTGTGTTTGAGGGAAATCACACTTACATGCCAGAGTAACATAAAGAGAGGAAAAAATTCCTTCTTTGACATTTAGCCACAGCCTTGTGTTTCATACACAGACGGGGGGGGGGACTAAAGCAGAAACAGGGCCTGAGAGAGGGAGTGAGCAAAAAGACATAGAGTGCCAAGAGTGTCAGTTCAGTGTCCAGTCTTCCAGGCACACCCCGAATTAATACTTCATCGTCTGTGTTTTCTTGTGCGTTTCCCTCCGTCCTCACATCCTTCACCCTGCAGCCATCTGTCCTCCCTCACACACCACCACAGGCCTCAGAGTTATTCAAGACGCAAAGCATGGTTACACTCATACTGTCTGGAGACGCTCTCACGAGCAGTTTTTCCACCAAGGTGCCTTACAGTTTGTTTACCACGTCGGAGCACTTTGAAATCTAAGGCTCTCTGTATAAATAACAGATCTTTTGAAAGGGAGAGGCTTTATTTGGTGCTGAGCCTCACTTAGTCTACACAGGGACTGCGGCTTCATCCTTCCATGTACGGATGCTGTGTTAGTCTCAGGCCCTTGTCTGGTCTTTAGCATTGCATCTTGGGAAAGATCCAAGTTTGCAGACATAGTTTGTCCCCATTAAACCTTTATTCAACAACCAGCAGAGAGCCTGAAGTTGTCCAAACAACTCCTCGGGGGGCAAATGACAAACACAGAGCGTTCTGTTGCAGTGGAAAAAAAACACCATAGGGAGACTGACCAGAACCTACTAGAATAATTGCCTTGATTCATCAGAATATAGACCAGTGGAGCAGACACTGGTTCAGCGAGGCTTTGATTAGAAAGCCACAGGCTCACAGGAGTGAGGAAGAGAAGGGAAACTGCACGCTCCTCCAAAAGAATACGGCTTCACGTTGGGGCCTCTCTCGCTTTTTCACAGCCCTAATTGGCTACTGCTGAGGAAGAGACTAGTTTTTCATGTTCCTGTCTCTTTGCGTCTTTGCCTCCCTCTGTTTCTCCGTCTCACAGTCTCTTTCACACAAGCTTCCCCTCACACTGCACTGCTCTCCTGGAACAACAGCTCACTCTGGATAAACCATTCACTGTTTTCAAAGGCAACTCTTTCTTATACATTTTTTTTATTCACTCTTTGAATTCACACTCTTTTTTTTTTCTGCCGCGTTGTTAGTTAGGTATTTCCATGTTATGCTTTTCTGAGCTCTGACTGCTTACAGTTTGATTCAGGGCCTGTTTTGGAAATCAGTAGGATATCCTGAGTTTGTTACCTCAAGGAGTAAAATAATAATATCACATTGTAGCATTAGCATGACTAACATATTTATTTATTCAAAACGGCTGTAATCAGCATTTTTATATTAACAATAGGTCACATTATTATGTTTATATGTGAAAGAGGTCACTCATAGTGACAAACCCAAAAAGACTTATCACACAACTCACTCGCAGCGTTTTTCAAGACCTTTACAGAATGTTTTAGCATCTTTCAGCTTACGCTTTTTGTTTTCTGGTCCCCAACTGTACTGTTTTTGTTCACTTTTAATCTTCTTACCATTAGGCAGCTTTTCTTTAAATAAAACAGCTCAAAATTCCCCTGTACACCATCTGCCCAGTACCAAACAACATACAGTAGCTGGTTTAGCTGGTCATCACAGTGGAGCATTCAGCAGTTAAGGAGCCCGATACGTCTCTTAGGTGGTGTAAGAGAGCAATTACAGAGCTATAAAAACAAGTGGATATTGAACTTACATTCATTTGGTGGACGCAACCATGCCAGTTAGCAATATTAGCTTTAAATGCGATAATAAATCAGTGTTTCCAGACTTGTTTCCACTGCACCCAGGTAGTAAAAAGCATAGATAATGCAGGTTTAATGTTTACATTTTCATGGACAAATGCATACCATCGACAAAAACAGCATTACCAGAGCATTGATAGTTCAAGCTAGCTGGTAACTTCTTTCTTTAACTGGACTTTAATGCAAATTCTCACAGCTCAGTAACAAAACATATAAAAACTTAAACAAGCAAAAAACCCTGAACCTGATTATGAATTTCACCACTTGATGACGCTTTCTTTTATTTTTGAGAACACAGAAGTAAGATATTATTGGCTTTTTTTATCAGAAAACTTATTATTCAAGTTGCAGCCCCAGCGTTGTATATTCTATCTGAGCAGCGTCCACAGCACTTGAGGTATTCGGAGTCCCTGAGTCAGGATAACCGTGTTGTCTCTCCACAATGGAATCTAATTGGATGGTCTCTCTTTTTATTGGCAAGCGCTGAAGGTTTTGGGGCAGGAAATAGGAGCTGTGTCTCTCTTCCCTCTGGCTCTGCCTCAGGGTCTCCTGCCAGAGAGTGAAGGAACAGAGCCAGACCCCTTTTTTTTTCCAGTGTGTATGTGATTGTGATTGTGTCCATGAGAGAAAGGGAAAGAGAAAGAGAGAATGTGCTGGGTTGTGTGAAAGCATTCTTTTTTACCCTGCAAATCGGTGTGTCCACATGCTCGCACAGAGGAAGGAAAGCCATATCTTTTTGGAGCAGCATCCTCATACCCCTGACCCCCCCCCTCCCACCCCCCCGTTCACATCCCACCAGCACTTTATCAGACACATCATCGAGCGAGTATAAACAGAGATGGAGAGCGTTTAGCTGTAGCGCTGCTTGCCTCTGATCTGCAAGCCCCCCTATTCCCAGAATCCTCTCCTCAAACGAGGGAACCAATGAGCAGTCATTAAGATAGGCAGAGCTTTGGCCTCTGATGAGGAAATGATGGGATGAAAACAAGTCCCTTTATCAGGATACTATAAAAAGATAGTGGGCTGCGGATTCTTCAAAAGCAAAGAGTGAGGGCAGAGAGAGAAGTAGAAGAAATGCCTGAGAGAATCTCTCTCTCTTTCTTTTCTTTTGCCTTGTCAGGTTGTCTATTTTCCCTCTCACTTGCTGTAAATATCTCCGCCACTCTGTATCTTTCACTCTGTCACTCTTAAAAAGAAAAAAAGAAAGACACACATCCTGCTGCTTTTGCTGCCGCTCCAGATTTTTTCCCCTTTCCTCTCAGGAAGTTTCCCATCTGCCTTTGTGCTGGCTTAGTGGAGAGGCCCAGTGGTGTTGAAACAGTGGCCGATGCACACACTGATTGGGAAGCACACTCATGCATGTAGGGTTTTTACAAACATGCACGCATCCATATGTACACTCGCTGCAAACACCGGCTGATAAGCTCAGATTCGGACAGACCGACAAAGTGTGCACACTCAGTCATACACGTAGGCGTACAGCAGATAAGACATGCATGTACGTCAGAGGGGGTTACTTCGGCGCTGTCTGTTTTCATTGCCTTGATTAATGCCCCTTAAGCATCAGCTTGCTCATCTCCTTGACCCAGCTGACCTGCCTATTTATAACACTCGTTACCATGGTAACATTGTTGTAAAAGGACGTAGACTTTCTTCCATGACCATCCAATCCACACGCATGTTAGAAAACTATAGAAAAATAGAAAAGAACCAAATCTATCACATCTGCAACTATATTTCTCTTCTTTCTGCATCTCTTCTTTCTGTTCTGTTCTTTAAAGAAAAAGTTGACTTATTCGACTGAGTGGTCATAGCTGCAAGTTAGCCGCTGTTTTGGGCTAGAATTTGTGAAGCTAGACATAACACTGCTTCTGTCTCCGACCTCTGACCCCGCTGCTGTTCTCCGCTTCCCAGAATCATCCCGTTCCAGAGGCCGCTGAAGATCAAGGAACTGCTGCAAAAAGTGACCGAGGCCTTTGGCCAGCAGATGGACATGTTCTTCATGGAGAAAGAGGTACAAGAAATGTTTTAAGATTTTTGGCTGCTGTTGAATTTGTTAAGGAATGTCAGAAGCGTCACAGAAATCACCTTTATCTGAGTTATACTGCATCATTTTTGTGTTTTGAAAGAAAAAGTGTCAGCCAGTATCTCAAAAATGTTTTAAGTTTTATTTTAAATATCACCACTGATAAACAAGGCTTTAACATGACAGCATTTACAGTATGTTCTGCATGTACTCATGTTTTTACATGCCATCACTGCGAAACAATGGTGAATGAAAGGTCATGTGCTGTGTGTTGTCTTTTCAGCTGTTGCTGCCCCTGAAGACCCAGGAGGACCTGGACCAGGCTGTGCAGACCCTGGGCTGCAGCTCAGGGACAAACGGTCTGCTCAGGATACTGCTCAAGACCCCTAAGAACAATCACGTGAGTTTCTAACGACGTGCACTGATTGAAGACATGAACTGGTCATTAAAGGGACTTTGAATCCCTGTCCACACATCCATAGTGTATTTAGTAAAAAAAAAATTTTTTTCCTCTCCTATATTAAAAAAAAAAAAATCCTTTCTTAACAAGCACTGTTAAAATTGGAGCCAAGTTCAATGAAAAACACAAAGACATAAAGAACCATTTGCTGTTATGGTGTTAAAAAAGTGTTTTTTTTGTCATCAGCATTTATTTATAGATACAGTAAGTGACTTATAGTGCTGCACATATTTGATGAAAACACTTAAATACCAATTTTGACTTCAAAGGAACTCAAAATTGAGAAATTAAGGGAACTTCCCTCACTGATGACGTAACTGGACGGGACGGTGATGTAATGTTGTCCTCACTTCCTCTCTTGATGCCGTTCACTATCTCTACTCGTTCCACTTCTTACTTCCTGTGTATATTCTCTTCGCAGTATCTACAGGTGAACAGCAGGGACAAACAGAGCGAGATGAGGTCGTCACGGTCACTGGGAGATCTGAAGGGCTCCCTGCTTAAGGGCAACGAGAGGGTGCGCAAACACTCGACAGGTGAGCTTGAACGTAGAAGCACACAAAGAAACAAAAAAAAATCATGAGCTAATCAGAAAGACATTACTGCTCAATGAGGAGTCATTCAGAGAGAGCAACCAAATCCTGCTGATATCAGGTTTCTTGTCCACCTGCTAAGGCCTCAAGAGTGGCTTGTCAGTGTCAATTTACAGCCGAGTGATGCCATAGTCATTGGAATGTTAATGGAAAGATGAGGCTCATGCTTTGTCAGAGGAGAAAAATGCAAATTGTAGGTGAAAGTGACAACTGTAACAGCCTCAGAGATGTGAGGTTAAAACAAGGACAAGTTTCTGCTCTCATACCAAGCAGCTCTCTGTCTGCATCTTAACCTTGATGAGGTGGAGATTTGATTTTGAAGGTGTCACTGTTAAAAGTGTTGATCCTTGGATTTTAAAGGCACAGTTTGACTTACTCTTATTGACTCTCTTGCTGTGAGTTTGATTAAAGGACTTTAACTACTCTCATAACTTTTAAATATAAAGCCACTGTCAGTGAACAGTTAGCTCAGCTAGCATAAAGTCCAGCAACATAAACACCTTGATTAGATTCCTTTTTGAATGTGAAGATCTTAATGTAAAATTTGTTAATCCTCGTATTTTAAAGGCACAGCTCCACATATGCTTATTGAATTTCTTGCTGAGACTTATATGAGAAGATCTTTACCACTCTCATATCTGGAAGCTACAGCCAGGAGACGAGTAGCTTAATAGCATACAGGCTTGGGAGCAGCTAGCTAGCTTGGGTTATGAGCTGGAGACCGCTGTGGTGTTTTTCTGTCAACATATGGTTGAGTTGTGGCATAGCACATCTTTAACTTTTTACTAATCCAATAAACAACATGTTATTTGGCAAGCTTTAAGACATTTCTCATACCTAGATAGCTGTAGCTTAGCCTAGCTAGTGGCTGCAGCTTTCTGTTTAATTAACTATTAAACAGATATTAAAGTGAAACCGATCCTCTCGTCTAAATCTTGGTAAGAAAGAAAACAAGCCAAAAAAATGTGTAAGTATTTCTTTAGGACAGACATAAGTCTTCTACTTTCACATCACACTCCAGAAAACACGCTACACTGTTGTCCCAGTTCGGTCGTCCCTCATGGCTTGTTTGGTAACACAGCGTGAAGGTTTATTTGGCTCTGTGAAATAGTGAGCTCTCCCCCGTCTCTCATGTGTGAAATCTTTTCACTCTTCTTGTATCAGGTCTATCCAGAAAGTTCAGTGTTGCAGTCATATCTCATCCCTCAGAAACGACCGACACTCACGTCTCTGTTGCATTTGCATTTTTTGCATAGCGGCAGAAAAAAAAAAAAAAACACTTTATGATCGCTGTCAGCGCCAATCTTTCTCACATAGTCCCAATAACATCAGCGCTGTCACCGTCCCAAGTCATATAAATTGTATAGAATTACCCCAGCCGGCCGGCCGCGGAGTCAGAGCGGCTGAGGGACAGAAGTGGAGGGAGTGGTGGCAGATGAGAGGTGACAGGAGAGCCGTCACAGTGGATGGTTGAGTGAAGATGTGATGTGAGCCCAGGCACCTCGATGACATATAGCAGCAAGGAGAGAGGACGAAGTTTTAGCTTTCAGTCAAAAACTATACCGTCTGTTTGGACCGTTCATATAAATCTTGGCACCTATTGGCCTTTTGTACTTCTTGAGTTTTGCTGTCAGCTCAGCCAGCGACAGTCAGACTTCCAGTAGGTCTTCTTGCTGTGTCAAGGACAAGTGCTCAGTCTCCGCTGCAGCTCAGCCGGGAGAGTGTTTGTCACAGTAATTGAGGTTAGAGGTGGCAGCAATGTGGTTTAGTAAATCATTTTTCGTAGTCCTGGCATGGTTGAACTTGTACCCATGAATAACACTGTGATGCCATTTTCTCTCCTCTGCCCTGTTGCCTTCATTTCTTCATCATCCTTCACTTTCACTCCCTCCTGTCCTTCTCGCCTGCACTGCTTTCTTTCTCCTTCTGTTTTTTTTTATTAATTTATTTGACATTTATCCTCCTTCTATGTCCTTAATTCTTTTATTCACCCTGTTTTACTTGCTGCTACCTGTTCTTTCTCCTTGCTCCACCCTTTCAAACTGTTCACAGGTTCCCTGCACACAGGTCGGACGTCCCCGCCTCCGGGCAGCGTCCCCGAGGAGCAGCAGCAGATCGCACGTCAGGGCTCCTACACCAGCATCCACAGCGAAGGGGAGTTCATCCCCGAAACCCACGACCAGAACGTAAGAGCATGTCCACAGGAAAAAAGACTGTATATTAGGACAATAAAAGACACTCTTTTGATGATTGGTTAAAGATGTGATTTAATGTTAAAATCTGTTGAAAATGAAACAGAATTTGTTAAACTCTCTCACTGTGAGTGGCATGCTATATGAACATCCCATAACCTCAGCAGTCCTGGTCAATACACAGGAATGACTTACTTCCTAACCTTCTAATTTTGGTCTTTTAAAAATATTTGGCTCATTTTATGGTGTTGAGGCGTGTGTTAATAATACAGATGTCTGACTTCTTGACTCATTTGAAGGGATTCCTCCTCTCTGCTTTGTAATAACTTTCTATAAACATCATCCATTATTTTTTAACTTGGACATCTCAAGAGACTCGTGCTTGCCTCGGCCTGAGAAATGGTCATTCATTTTTAAATATCTCTGGTTGAAGAGAGTATTATTTAACTGTTACTCAACTGTTATTTTAGTCCAAACTGTTTTAGTATCGACATGCTAAAAGTTCTGCAATCCCAGTCAAAGGAATGGCTCGCATGGGCTTCAAAACCCTGTAATTTGGCTCTTTTTAACGTTCTTGTCCAGCAACTAAACAAGATAATTTACTTTGAGGTGTGTTTAAAGACCACAAAATAGGTCTGAACACTTGAGCTCTTTCCCTCTCTAGAAGTCAGTTGAAGAAATAAAGCTCTAATCCTTTTTTCATTATTTTTAAGAGACACACCTTAAGAGTGTCATGCCTGACAGGGCCACTTATGAAAGGAAAGAAATCTAGAAAATAATTCTTTTTGAAACATTTTGGGCTGAATGAGAGTCCCCTGTTTGGCTGTTTGGTAGTTTGAGGAACAAGTTTATTTAAATGTTGTTTCCTTCCTGTCATCCATCATTGTGTGTGGCCCATCGTCGCATTCTTTACAACCATGATAAATCATGTCTGAGGAAACAGGAAGCTCCCAGGATAGAGATTCTTGGAAGTTTCTGAATTTTAGCAAAACCAGCCACCCAATGAGAAACTTTCTAGGCAATTGTGTAACATTCTTTAACACCCTGAAAGAATAGTTTTGAAGTTTAGCTCTTTACTCAAAACAATTAGTTGCATCTTTTCAGTAGACCTGTCAAAGGTACGCAGCACTCATGCCTCTTTACATTCCTGTACTCTGCAGTATTTATACTCTACCTGCACTGCCTCACGTTCTCTCCCTCATGATTGTAAGCTCTGTGACCCTCAATTCCTCTGTGTTATTATATCTGTCAGATGCTGGATCCCTTTGGGAGTGCAGACAACTCACTGTCAAGCAGCTGTCAATCAATAGATCAAGCCCTGGACAGGTGAGTCTCCATGCAGTGTGTCGTTTATGAGCCTTGTCTGTAGAGATTTATATTGATGATGTGCACATTCACAGTGCAGTCCGGTGTTATTAGCAGAGATATGAGATGTGGTTTGCATCACAGTGTTCTTGCCTGTTGATACACTTGGATGCGATCCTGCGTGTTGCAAACGCACACACACACACACACACACACACACACAGATGCAACCAGATGCTCTCAGTAAAGTTTGTAAACTGTGCTAAAGGCCAGCAAAGCCCCCTGACCCTTCCCGAGCCACTTCTGTGGAAAAAAGGAACTAGGTCGCTTCGCTGTTGCCATGGCGACAAAACTCTTATCTAGACGCCTGGATTCCTCCGTTATCATCAGAAAGAGAGAGAAACAGGCAGCCTGAGTGGGAGACATTACAGCGTAAGGCAAGAACATGCTTGGAGAGAGGAAAAATTGAGCCAGAAAATGAAACGTGGTGAAAGAGTGAGAGTGAAGTGGAAGAGGGGGGGAGGCTGAAGAGTGAAAAAAAAAATAAAAAGCCTGAATGTGAATCAAAAGGGGAAAGTAAAGTGAACAAGAGTGAGGTTGAGATAGAGAGAGAGGACGGAAACAGCTCTACCTGCACGAGGCTTATCTGGGCTCCAGGCTGCAGAACAATGGCAGGAAACGAGTGCATGGAACTTTTCCTTCGAGCGGGCATGCGTGCCCCTTATCCAGGGTCTCGTGGCCTCGCGCCGCCCTGCGGTCAGCAGAGACGTCACTCTCGGTTGGGTCGTGAGGGCAGGGCTGGCCACAGACGGGCCAGTTTGGGTGGGAGATGGGGGGTGTTGCACACAGACATATTCAATGGCAGAAAGCACAAGTTCAGCAATTTAGCACCACAAACTCCACTTGCACTTTCTTATTATTGATGCAGAGAGGTTCTCAACATCCGGCTTATCTTTTCTAATTCAGCACATTGTTGTTTAAAATCACTCATGACTAAAAAGGAAAGTGTTTTGAATGCGGAAGTCATTTTGAGGCATTTTTGTGCTGCTTTTCACTCGAGCTTGTCTGAAGTTTCACACCAGCAGCTGGTAGCCAGACTCTGTTTGAAGATAAGGGGAAATTACTGGCTGAAATAGCGAACCATTTTTCAACTTTTCCCCCTCTTGTTCTCTTGTCATTTCAGTCCTCCTTTCTCGCAGAACAACCGTGACAATAATTACCTGAACCTCAACTATGAATACAAAGGTAAGAGAGGCGAAATCTGCAGCACTTCTCAAAACTGCTTCTTTGCTCTCAGCTCAGACACTACAGAAAGATAAAAAGGGGTGCAAAAGCTTGTTCATTATTGGAAGTTTTATCTCTTCTGACATGTTTTTGATTCTACGGTTATTATAGCTACACAAGCAGTGTGAATAGGAGTGAAAAAAAGCACAAAAGCTCTGTACTCGTGGCTCCTGATTATCTAAAATGTTTCCACTTTGAAAATGCGCCCTTGAGATTATTAATGAAGAGGGAGATGGTGTTATTTGATGGTTTTATCTGGTAGTAAATACTTAAAATTACAAATAGGTGAAAGATATTTAATACCTTGGCTGTATTTCTTGTGTCTCAGGAGAAGATGAAGGGAGTGGGATAACTTTATCTTCCACACACTCTTCTGTGTCCATCTCCTTTTCCCCTTTGTCTCTCTCGGCCCATCTCCCCTCTTCCCCTGCCTTTTTTCAAACTCCAGCCCCTAATAGACATCGCTGCTTTCCTGTCTTTTCATGATCACTTCCCTTCTCTGTCCCCTCGTCTTTTGACCCTCCCTCCCCCTTAACTCGTCTAGTCCTCGTCCCTCGGCTCCCTGTCTGTCCCCTTTTTCCTTCAGAACGCAGATCAAATGGAGCAGGATGACAGATAACGCCACACTAATCCTCATGAACAGAGGAGCCACAGCGGCTCTCCCAATCTGGTCATTTCTTTCTCTCCTGCACCCGCCCCCGAGCTGTAAATTAAAAAAGGGAGTGCTGCACGTTGTGTACACAGACCAGGAGTGTGGGAGCTTCATATAGCTGCAGCAGCACTTAAAGATTCGGGCACGCATGCATGCACGTGCCTGCACACACATATTCACGCTCTCCCCTCCCAGATGTAAAGCTGTGTGGCTCTTCCTGCTGAGGGCTCCAGTATTTGTTTACCATTCCCTCTGAGTAGATTTTTCCTCTCCATCCCGTGCTGCCAAACACAAAAAATAACTCCCGTCTCCATGGGATACGGCCACAAAAACAGCACGAGGGGAGGCAGTCATCTGACAGAACAGCTGCTTTCAATTGCAAGTGGCTCCGCTGCTCTCCGTTCAGTGTGTGTGTGCTTGTGTGTGTGAGAGTGTCAGCGCTTGCCTGCGTCAGCAGTGCTCCCCACCTGCCTTTAGTTACTGCTCCACTGGGTTCAGAGTTAAAGCTAAGCTAGCACACATGAGCTGTTTTCAGTTTCTGTCTTGGCTGCAGCGAGGCGACACAACAGCTCTGTTCAGTGTGTGAAAAGCCGTCTCCCTTTGGACTCGACTTTGATTTGACACGCCAGGACGAGCAAAAGCAGTGTAGTGTCTGTGGTGATCAGTAAAAATGTGAAACTCTTTCATCTCGATCGGGCGTTGATGTTTGTGTTTCTGACCAGCTCCAAGGAATCAAACCTGCATGAGCAAACTTGACATGTGATTAAAAACAAAACTGTAAATTGAGGAGTAGTGTAACTGTAAAACCAGACTTTAATTGTGATGTTGAGGCTGGTTTTAAGGCTTTAATGACGTCTGAACTGACAGCTCTGCCTCATTGCTCCCTCCTCAGGTCGCCATGGGAAAGGAGGGACTTTCCCTCGCCAGTTCCAGTTACCCAATCGCAGCAAGGATTATGGAGACCGTAAGAAACCAGCTTTTCTAGAGCAATTACAACACCACTATCACTGCCCAGATTAAACAGATATGTTTCTGTGTGTACAGTCCACAAATCCACACATCACCACCACCAGACATCTTAAGTGTCTCCTTCCCACATTTCCACCACTTTTTTAGATAAAATATTTTTAAATATTGTTGACTGTACAGCATTTTTTTTTCTTCTCTGGGTAGATTTGGTACATTAAGTGCTGGCTTGCTGTTCCAGGCAGCTGCTTGTAATTGCTTACTCAGAGGCTAACCTTGGCTAGCAGTGATTTACGTTTCCCTGTGGTGAACCCGAACTTGTATAAAAACACAGCGCCCTGCTTCCTGTCTGAGGGGAAGTGGGCCTGAGTGGCGCAAGGCACTCGGCTCTGGCTGCCCTTAAGTCTTGGCCAAGAGCTCGCTTTCTGCACAACACCTGTAAAGTAACTGTGTGAGAATCTTTGACAGAACAAACAAAAGATGCTGTGGCCTTATGTGTGTTTGCACATAAAGTCAATAAATACCTCTTTTTTTATGTTTTTAAATGTGTGTTTTCAGGTCGCAGGACACTTCCGCGCAGCTTCATGCCGCAGGAGAACCTGTTTCAGCTGGTTCCTTCCAGTCGCACACGCAGTTATAATGGAGACAGCACGCTGCAGTACAGCGACCTGCGCTCTCTGGGCCGCCCGACTGACAAAAGCTGCCAGCGTGGTTCAGCCAAGTGTAAGTGGTCTTTTAATATCCAGAGACGGAGAAACACTAAAAAAACATTTTCACCCAAAATTGATAAACAGTCTTAATGAAGAGAAATTCTGGGCCTTTGTTGTTGATTGTGTTGTTTCTGTCTGGTTCCTGTGGATAATGATACAAATAAACCCTTACTGATAACCCAGACACGAATGAATGTTAGGAATAGTTTTCTTCCGCTTCTAAAGAGGGTCAACTTTTAAACCTGAGTAATGTTTAACTTCACTGCTCTAAGCCTCATAATGACATGTTCACTGTTTTTATGTCTTATATTTATAGTTTTGACATGAAAATTGAACATGACTGTATGAGCTTTAAAATTACAAATTTCCCACTCATTGATCTTTGATATCAATCAAAATATGTCACATACTAAGTTTTTTAATCATATAATTCCATATTTGAAATCAAAACTTTGCAAATTTCTTTGTAAGACTCTTTAATTTAGATGATGTTCTTGTGCAGAAGTTTATTATTAGATAAAACGATCATTTCAACACTGGCTTCTTACTCACTTCTTCTTCTGAAAGTAGAACAACATGTCGAGAAGTCAGGCACCTAAAAATGTATAGTAAATAATATGGTGTTAGTACTGAAAAGTTGCACCACAATATATAAATGACAAAAAACTCCCATATGGAAAAGGGAAAAAAAGATGCCAAAACAATTCTTTAAGCAGAAAAAAATCAAATACAGTGGAGTTACAAGAATTCAAAATGTGTTTTGCCAGAAGGATAGTAACAAAATAGGGTTAAACTGTTTTCCAGAAAATATTTTCCAGCTTTCCAACATGTTTTCACTTGTAGTCGTAGGTAGAAAAAGGAGTGTAATTAATGTACAGTAATACTGTAAGTCACAGCAGCCAGAATCTTCCACTCATCATCCATATGACAGACTCACATCAGTCCTCATTCAGTCCAAAGCATCTGTTGCCCAGAAATTGTCTTTGTCCTGAATCTAAGCTCAGCTCAGCAGTTTGTGGTCGGCATGTCAGTCTCCGCTGTCCTCCTCACCCACGCACGACCGAGCTGTCTAACCCGGCCACAAAGAGGCTTATTAATACCAAAACAAAGTCTCGGAGTCTGGGTCTGCAAATGTGAGAGTTGTCAAGATCCTCTCTTTAGGTTTTGACGCCTTTCTGTCGGCTGAGCTCTGTTTGACTCAGATATCGAGGGGTTTCCCCCCTTCTTAGAGGGTCTGTGGTGAGAAACAGTCATCAGCTCTGCGGTGGATACTGACGTCTGGTTTGATGAAATTAGTGCGCAGGCTGCAGACGGGTTTTGTGGTGGATTTTGATGCATGCCTGGCTGTAAATATTTTCTCAAATCGGTATATCTCAGTGGATCTGTGGGCCTCTGGGGGCTCAGTAACATAAAGAATTAGTAGTGGTTTTTCATCATGTGGTGTTGTGTTCCTGCAGCACCGAGGGCGCCAGTCAACTGGCGACAGGGAAAGCTCCTGGGGCGCGGGGCATTCGGGGAGGTCTACCTCTGTTATGATGCC
Organism: Ctenochaetus hawaiiensis; assembly: GCA_029783645.1. NCBI lineage: Eukaryota > Metazoa > Chordata > Actinopteri > Acanthuriformes > Acanthuridae > Ctenochaetus > Ctenochaetus hawaiiensis. Next base: position 8,849,487 of record JAPZDY010000013.1, on the reverse strand, counting down.
GACACAGGCCGCGAGCTGGCTGCCAAGCAGGTGCCCTTTGATCCCGACTGTCATGAAACCAGCAAGGTAAGAAAGGACACAATAAGTCACTGACTGCATGTATTTTAGGGCATAAAACTCCGTAATTATTATGATTCAAGGATAAAGATGACATGCTTTTGACTGAATTCAAACCCTTCTTTCTGTAGGAGGTGAATGCTCTGGAGTGTGAGATTCAGCTGCTGAAAAATCTGCGTCACGAACGGATTGTTCAGTACTACGGTTGTCTTCGAGACCTTGAACAGAAGAAACTCACCATTTTTGTGGAGTTTATGCCAGGGGTGCGTATTCTGCAAGACATTTTATTTGAACGTATAGAAACTTATATAAGTCACATCTAGTCATGGCTTTTTAAGTTCAATTGAGACGAACACCCACAAATAATGTCTGAGGATGTCGTATTTTGAGTTGTTTGGCTGCAGAGATAGGTAAACAGATGTTTAAGGACGTAACATCAAATCAAACTGGCCACAACTGCTAAAAGCCAACCCTGAAATGTCACCGGCTGTCAACAAACATGTCCGTGGTGGTTGAAGTCAGCAAAATGGCTCAGTTTATGAGATCATTTTCTCTCTAAATGAGCGTCCTAATGAGCTGCTGTCGCTTGTAGACCCTGTCCTTGCGCCTGTTTTTAATATTTCCTGAGCTGGTTTTTTTTTTCCATGAATGGCATTGAGCGTCTTAGTCATACATTGTCTGGAACTTGGAAATGTTTATGTTTCACTGGAGTTTTCTGGCAGAGGCAACAGCGGAGGTGACACAGCCAAGTTTGTGTGTGTGTGTGTGTGTGTGTGTGTGTGTGTGTGTGTGTGTGTGTGTGTGTGTGTGTGTCAGACACAACGGCACGGCAGCACC
>JAPZDY010000013.1:8817171-8840310 GCA_029783645.1 Ctenochaetus hawaiiensis | reverse complement strand
TCTTACTGGAGAGTATCCGGGACCTCAGGAACACATTGCTCAACAAGGGCAGGTATTTAAACTTTTGTTTGTTGTCTGGTCTCTCTGAATAATGCCTCAGTTCATGATTGCCTTCTGCTTTATTTACATTGCTGACTCAGTTCAGCTCTGTCTTAAGTCTAGCACAGAAGAACCATAATCTGTTTCTAAGGCCTAAAAGTGATCAGAAACCTCCGTCACAAGTACATTCTGTGCTGTTTTTTGTCCTCAGCTTTCTAGGATTCTACTGATTCAGATATAACAGGATCAGGACACACCTGGGCTTGCAGGAGGTTATGTTTATATTAACACTGGTGCTGCACACACCATTCCTAACATTTTTTTCCGGCCATTTGGAGATGGTGGGGGGGCAGTCCTCGCTCTCTACCCAGGATGCAGCTTGCCTGTCATGGTGTGAAGTTTTTTTCATATGCTCCTGCTTGTTTTTTTTATGTGCATGTGACAGCAACCTCATAGTAAGACGGGGTAAGCCAGAGGAGGTAGTTGCCGACCTTATCAAGCAGCTGGGCTCTGTCAGCACTGTGGCTTTCCATGAAGAGGTACTTTTAAACAGTCTCTCATATTGTAATATTTACTCCTGTGTTACATTGTCAAGTATTTTGAGTTTTCCCCTCATGCATTCATGATACAGGTAACTTCAGAGGAACTTAATGTGGAGAAAAAAGTGAAGGATGTCTGTGCACAGATGCAAGTCAAAGTTCACACCTGCTGGGGATCTACACTGTACCACAGAGATGATCTTCCATTTTACCACATGTCCAGGTAAGAGAAGATATGGCTTACCCCCATGATTGAATATCCTGTTTTAACTCTAGGGGTTTTATGAAGGATGTGGTTTAAGAAGTGCTAAGTGCTTAGAATATTTCGTGCCATTTCCTCCTGGTTTGTTAGGCTGCCTGATGTGTACACTCAGTTCAGGAAGGCAGTGGAGACTCAGAGTAGAGTGAGGCCTGTGTTTCCAACCCTTGAGCAGCTAAAGCCTCTTCCCCAAGAGCTGGAGGAAGGAGCCATTCCTACAGCAGAAGACCTGCAGCAGACAGGTGAATAATAATGTTTTATCTGCTTAATCCAAATGGTGTGTCTTAGAGGTTCTGTGAATTTGCAGACATGATAAATATGTCTGTACTGCTACAACTGGGACAAGTGCCTGCACATTTATTTTATGTGCTTATTAAATTGACTTTTGTGTGAATGTCTTTACACACTGTCGGCAAATAGGAAGCACAAATTGCTCATTTCATGCTGTGCTTCTATGGAATAAATCCACACTGCTGCTACTTTCACAATTCAATAGACAAACTGCTGAGCAAATGTTTCCTCATTGCATGCCAGCGAGAGAGCACACAGGCTCGATTTCCATGTATATAATTATGCTTTAACGATTCTGTGTCTTTAATGCACATCAGGGAGTGTTAAACATGTATGAATTCATTTTATGCTTCCAGAGCCGGTGACTGATCCTCGCTCAGCCTTCCCCTGCAGTGGTGGTGAAAGTCAGGCTCTAGCTAGACTCAAACACTATTTCTGGGACACTGTGAGTTTAACCTCCATCATCAAATGCTGATATTTTATCCAAAGCGTACTTGGGGTGTAATAACGGTGTTTTCTGTTTTGTAGGATGCCGTTGCAACTTACAAGGAGACTCGTAATGGCTTGATTGGTGTGGATTATTCCACTAAATTTGCACCTTGGTGAGCGATAATTTTCTCTGCTAATGAATGCCTGCTAGAGTTTAATGTTCCATGTAAGTAATTCCTATAAATGTTTCTCTAATGATGCTCCAATTCTGCAGGTTGGCAATGGGCTGCATTTCACCCAGGTATATTTATCATCAGATCAAGCAGTATGAGAGGGAGCGAACAGCCAATCAGAGCACATACTGGTGAGTCTGGAGTAAATAGTACTAAAGTATTAAAATATGTGAGAAACAAAACAGTGGATTCTGTATAATAGTTCTTAATGTAAAGGTATGTACAAAGGCTCAACAGCCTCTATTAAGTCCCAAATAATAAAAAATATGTCCTTATTTCCTGATCTTCACTGCTGTCTTTCAGGGTCATTTTTGAACTTTTGTGGAGGGATTACTTCAAGTTTGTAGCTGTAAAGTATGGAAACAGACTGTTTCAAGTTGAAGGTGAAATAAGCTCATTTTATCAATTGATTTTGTTAATGTGCTATGAATGAATGGAAAGCTCACTATTATTTTATTTCAGGGCTTCAACACAAATCAATTCCATGGAAAAAGGACATGAAGCTGTTTAGTGCGTGGCAAGGTGTGCACCATGTTTTTCCTCACTGCTCAGATATTTTTAATCAATAAAAATCATTTAAAGTCTTTGAAAGAGTGAATTTCAAATTATATGAATTAGGGTCAAAATATGTATCGTTTGTAATGACAGAGGGACGTACAGGAGTGCCATTTGTGGATGCCAACATGAGAGAACTGATGATGACAGGCTTCATGTCCAACAGGGGGCGCCAAAATGTTGCTAGCTTTCTCACAAAAGACCTGGGCCTGGATTGGAGGATGGGAGCTGAGTGGTTTGAATACCTTTTGGTAAGAAGTGAAGACAGGTTTTAAATCAATTTGAAACTGGTATTTTGGGGGCATTACTTATTATTTAAAAATGATATAATTAAAAAGATTTTACAAGATGATATAACATTGCATAGAGTTGAGTATTTCACTCAGCTTTAAGTTGTTTTGTTTTTTTGCTTAAATGATGACACTCACAAGTGCCTTGTCTTCATTTTCGAATTCTCCTCCAAAGATTGACCATGATGTCTGCAGCAACTATGGCAACTGGCTGTACAGTGCTGGTATAGGAAATGACCCGAGAGAGAACAGGAAGTTCAACATGATCAAGCAAGGCCTCGACTATGACGGCAATGTAAGTTTGAGAAGAGACATAAACTGTTATCTTGCCATTGGTTTATTGAAACACAAAATGTTTCTTCTGATGATGTTGCTGCATCAAATGTGAAGAAAACTGTAGAATAAGAGTCGCTGATCTGTTGTTTGGTTGCATGTCTGTCTGCCTTAGGGTGACTATGTACGGCGGTGGATACCTGAGCTGCAGGGGATCAAGGGTCCCGATATCCACACACCTTGGACCCTCAGCTCTGCCGCTCTGTCACATGCTCAAGTGAGCCTTGGCGAGACCTACCCTACCCCCATTGCCACAGCGCCGGAATGGAGCAGACATGTTAATAAGAAACCGGTGGGTTTCTTAGAAAGGGGAAGTGGAGAGTATGATTGCATAAGGCTGCTCTTGTAGTATCTTGTATGGCTGCAGGAAAAGTGGTGGAACATAAGTAAACTAAGTATTGTGCTTAAGTACAATTTTGAGACACTTCTATTTTATGTTTTTAGCCCTACTTCACCTTGTTCATTTAACGGATACAGTTAGTAGACACTTTTCAGCTTGATATTTTATCTAAAACAACAAATATGTGTATAAACAGAGTATTATTAAATATTAATTCAGAGATTCCACAAAATTTTTAGCTTGTCACCCTTTGAAAAAAAAAAGTACCAGTTCAGACTCATTGTGTAATTTTAGATGCATGTGAATTGTTTGCAGTTCCACCAAAGAGTAACTTCCCCTTTTAACTTCTTCCCACAAAGTTAAGTTTGAACAATTGGTCAGTGCTTAAAGGATCCTATTAACCCTTTATTTTATTAGAAAATCTGGAACAAGAAAAAAATGCACCACTGTTGACAATCTACCAATGTCTTAAGTAATAATGTCAACAACAGGAGACATTTTTCCATCGAAATTTTTATTGCCATTTTACTGCTAATAAGTTAATTTATGCTGGTAGGTCTTGAGTGTTCTTACATTAGGATATAAGTTAATTTATTTAAAGTATATTTATATCTTTTCAATGGCAAACTATAATGCTTAATAGTTTCAACTATATATGAATATATGTGAATATATATGAAATGAACAGGCATTGCTTTGCTAACTTTGAAAGGTTTATTTCCTTTTCCTTTTTTTTTAGAGTGGCACAGGGCCTTCACCAAGAGGAAAGAAAGGCCCGTCTCACACTCCTAAACAACATCGGGACAGAGGCATAGATTTCTATTTCTCCAGAAGCAAAAACCTGTGATCCCCCTGAAAGCAAAAACACAACATGTGGGCAGATGCTCAGAGCATGGAGGCTTCAGTAATGCAAACTTGGCCTGTTACTGTAAAATCTGTGTTGCACCCTCACATGCTGATTGAGGGAAGTTTATTTGAGGAAATGCATGAACCTACTCAAACCTGAATACTTGAACTAAACTGATCAGTTCTGTAGAAAAATAGGCCACAAAAAGTACCTGTCATGTAACCAGTTATATTTCCTGTTAAGCTGCAGCAACAGTGAAAGCGACGGTGTGGGTTTTGATACAGTCAAAAAGTTACAGTGATCCAAATGTCTGCTGATGTTTTTTGTATTGATTTTTTTCTTGCAATCTTTGTTTGTATGTTAATGCAGTTACTTTTTTAAAATAAATTTTCAGAGTTTTCCAGTTGTGGTAGTTGCTAAATAGAGTAGTTAAAGTTCTGAGTCATGTGATCTCTTTTTTTATTATTATTCAATGCTGTAAAAGACTCCTTTTCCAGCATTAGAATGAAGTTGCGATTTCAGTTTCTATTAAATATTATTAAAAGGAAGAAGGGCAAAGATTTTCAGTGGTCAGTAGAAAAGAAAAGGGAGCTGAAACCCATTTCTGTTTTATTTCTTGTTTTATTTTTCCTTCATGTCCCTATGGTGGGTCCCTATGGTACCACTACAGCATGGTATTTCACCAGAAGGTTATCATCTACAAATCTATATGCCATTTTTTTGGCCATGTGGCCAATTTGATGTCGGCAGTACAGTAATTCTCAAACTGGCAGAAAAATAACCACTGGGGGAAAAAGTCACCTGTGACATCACCAATTAGTATGTAGTTTACTGGTTTGATACCTTCAAGTCTGCATTGATTGTCACCATCTTGATTTTATGGAGCCGGAACTGACCATATTTGGAAAAGAGGACGGCGCTGAGGAGGAAACACATGGCTACAAAAATGACTGTATGACGCTTAGGAGACGGCTTATGACTAATCACGTGATTTGCACTAGCCTGTAAACATGTTGATTTCCACTCTAAAGTTTGACAATTTATTAAAAAGTGTCCGTGACGTTTCAATGGCGTTTGGAGCGAGCCTCAGGTGGCCATTCGAGGAACTGCAGTGGGAAGGGGGCGCGTGGATGACCAGATATTTAATTAAATAAACAAACAAGGTTGTGCCGATCGTGCTGACCTTAATTTTACTAAATATATAAAGCTTTTAGGATATATTTTCATCCTTTCCCTGCAATATCTTTGATACCTCGTGGTAAAAGTGGTAGATTGGGGGCGTTAAATGTTTTTTCTTTCTGTTCTCGGAAAAAAAAAAGTCCATTATCTGTGTAGATTAGTGAAGAGTTAACCTCCTCCCACCATGTGACGGAGTCCTCTGCAAACACCAGTTGACATCACTTCCTTGTTCCCGTCAGGTAAATGCGGACGCCTTTAGTTCGTCTCCACTTCAAATCACGCCTTTTCATGTTACAATGTTTCCTCGCTTAATTTTTCACTAAAAGCTCGTCGTCGTCTCGTTTTGGAAACTTTCAAACATGGCTTGTTCAGATATTGATTCAGAGGTGGATTTGGACAAGATTCCTCTGATTGCACTGAATATGAGTTTGAGGAAAAAGTTGGGACAGTATCTGAACCCCAGGAACACTGTGGCCGCGGACTGGATGGCTGTGGCAGAGGCCATGGGTTACACTTATCTTCAGATAAGGAACTATGAGGTGTGTAGGAGCCCCACAGAAACGGTGCTGGAGGACTGGGGGTCTCGATCCACGGACGCGTCTGTAGGGAAGCTGCTGTCAATCCTCACCGAGCTGGAGAGAACCGACATTGTAGAAGATCTTCGTCCTTTGATAAGTGCGTTAATGTCTTTTTTCCCTATTTATTATCTACTTTTAATGGATTGTTTCATTGCTTAAAATAACATTATAACATTAAGTACATTTCCATCGCTCCTTCTGTTCTTGTACGCTGCTTCAGGAAATGATTCACATGGCTGTTTTCCCAAATTTCAAAACGCATTTATAAACAAGATCTAGACTGTACTGAGAAACATTTGTCCAAATATAGAAATTGTTAATGATTATAATGCTGAATATAAGATTTAAGTTCAGCAGTTATTAGTATTTTTTCACAAGTTTGTCCACAAACTGTACTCAATCCACTTTTTGCAACATCTCCTACAACTTTCAATATGCGTACTCGTGTATCTCTGTGGTTTGCACTTACACATCTGTTGTTGTGCCAGATGAGAATGTGAGGAAGTATTGTGAAAGTCAAAAGAAGAAGGCTGAGCCCCCAGTCCAGGTTGATGTGGTTGACAGCTGTCTCCCTCTGACCCCAGAGAGGGTTGGTATCACCCTGGAGGACGATCCAGACGGTCTGTATTTATACTCAGTTAATCCTTTTTTATGCTCTGTTATTAAATAATTAAAATAAATAGAAGGCACAGCCACTTTGATTTTTGTCCTTAACCACATACACTGCAGTCTCTCCTCTGTCAGCATTAATCACATCACTTTATAAACTAAATATACCGCATAAAAGTTGCATGGCAATATTCTGTCTGTCATGGGAATCTTATATTTTTACTCCACTACATTTATCTCATAGCTGCATTTGCATGTAACTTTTCAGAAGAGCATATTTCATTCATGACATATAATAAGAAAGATAAAATATTATGAAGTACACAGCAGTATAAGAAGTAGCTGAAATTAGCTCCACCTCAGTCAGCTATGAATGAGAAATGCTGTTTTTATATCAATATATCTATAACTATAATCATGTAAATGTATACAAAAGATTATAACTCTCTGAATTTGGCCCTTGAGTATAACCTGAATTTTTTTAAGTACATCTTTCTGATAAAGTTTAAAAAGTAAGTTGATTCAGATAAAGTGGCTTTTATTCTTTTGAGTACTTCTATCATCAGTAATAAGGAATTTAAAATTGCAATAAATCACACAATTAAAGCGTCAAACTACTCATTGAGCTCTTGTATTAAAACAAACTAGATATAATGTATATTATGATAAAGTAATAGCTAAAAAGTGGTGTATATATGTTCTGTGAGACTTGCATCAGTGTTATTCCTTTAAAATGGAGAGAACAGATGTGCATGATGGAACAGTTTGATAAAACAGAAACTTTCAGTCCTTAAAATGTTTTTTTTTGGTTGCTACCCATCAGTTGCTTTTGCTGTTCTTTTACAAATTCCATGCTGCTGACTTTTTTTTCTCCAGACTAATATTACATCTGGTATCAGCAGTGACATACATATGCGGCTTTGTAATGCAGCTATAATAATTGGTGTATTTGCTCAATATTAAAATGGTGACATAGGAATTATTTTCTGTGATAAGATATTACACAGGAAAAGCTGCAGCTCGTCTTCTAATCTGACGAGTCATCTATAGCTCTAATCACAAATTTCTGCACCACTGCTCTGTTCCGCTTCCCTGCACAGCTCTGTGGTTCCCACCCATTATGCTTATGTTATACCTTTTTAGAGTATACATCATTTCTGGAGAAAAAGGGCTTCTACTTTTCCCAGTTTATTGTACGCTGTCCTGCAACACTGGCCTTGTGTGGATTAATAAAGTTGTGTTATTGACTGTGACCTAACTGAATTGAATCCAGGTTCCCCTGAGCTGTTCGATGCCTTCATCTGCTACTGCCAGAGTGACTTTGAGTTTGTCCATGAGATGATCCGGGAGCTGGAACAGACTGATTACAAGTTGAAACTGTGTGTATTCGATAGAGATGTCCTCCCGGGCTCCTGCGTATGGACCATCACAAGTGAACTCATCGAGAGGAGGTGGGATAATCGACTCATGCTAACATTTTTTCAGATCTACTCTCTTGATTTTGATTTTAAATTGAACTAGAAGGTTGACTAAAAAACCATTGGCACATGAGTTCAAGTGTTGTCCTTAAACTCTGGGTAGGTAGTACAAACAAAGTAGGAAATGTATATGGTATTTGTGGGGTCTGTTGATAATCAGTGTGGACAAAAAATGAAAAAGCAGAACTAAATAACAGTTCCTTTTTATTAAATTTAGATATAGAAAGACACCTGGCCCACATCCCACCATCTTAAAATCTTCCCAATGTCTAACTCTCACATTCACATCTCACAGTTATAACATGTGACCATCTCTGCAGGTGTAAGAGGATGGTGGTGGTGATTTCTGATGAATACCTTGAAAGTGATGCCTGTGACTTTCAGACCAAGTTTGCTCTCAGTCTCTCTCCCGGTTTGTCCCCTTTTTTTTGTCATGTTCAAATACTTTACCATTAATTTTTCTGACATATATCTGTGAGTGCATGTTATTTACTTTTTCTTCCTCTTGCTGTTACAGGAGCCAGAAATAAACGGCTTATTCCAGTGATTTACAAGCCAATGACAAAGCAGTTCCCCAGCATCTTACGCTTTCTCACCGTCTGTGACTATACCAGGCCCTGCACACAAGCCTGGTTCTGGGTACGGCTTGCAAAAGCTCTCTCACAGCCATAATCTTGGACCATGCAGTTTTTAATTGTGTTTAAAGTTGCCTTTTTATTACATGAAAGAGGATATTGGACAATGACAAAACATCACAGGTTCAGGTGTGTGCTTTTCAACCATGTCCTGCTGGCTTCTGAACCCAATCATTTTGTTTGTATATAGTATATAATAATGCTACTGTCAGTGTTTTCAAAGAAAATCACATTTTGTGATTTCTTGGTTGCATCATTAAGAAACTCAAGTGACACAAGGATACCAAATATTGGCAAAATTCTCACCAATCAAAGCCTTTATTATTTTATAAAAATTTTAAGAACAGCATAGATTGTGCGTGTTTGTGTTTTGTATATTCTAGATTTGTGAGTTATTTTTTGAGAAAAAGGGACATGTTTGTATCTAGGGCACAATGTGCTAAATGTGTTCTGTCAAAGCTGTTTTCCTGTGCTGGCCACTTCCTCTTACAAGTCAACTTCTAGATGAACGTGAAGCTTTAGAGGAAGAGATACAGTGATTGTGATTGGTGGAGTTCAGTTTGTTCAGTTTTTACTGACTGCAGAAATCTGCCTTTCTGACTTACTTTTCTGTTACCATGGCTGACATTTGATAGTGTATTTTTATGTAATTTTTGAACAGTTTTATAAAAAGTGAATTTATTTTACTTTAATATAAATGGTCTGTATAAAATGTCCCCCCTAAAATTAATAAAGTTTTCAGTGCCAGTTGTCTTTCATTTACAATACATACACTCATACAGCACAGTAAGTTCTGTGGTGCTCCAGCAGGTGTCGCGTTGGTGCAAGTCTTGCATTGTATATATAGAATCCCAGAGGTGGCGCTAATTGAATGCTTTAAAGAATAACTGGTCCAGTACGTTCAACACTGGCACGGAAACATCCAATCCCACAGCAGCGTACGTGGTACTGTCCAATCAGAGGACAGGGTGTTACTGAAGCGCCCCTTATTTTATATTTTGATATTACGATGCTTTATGTCCTGAGTTATGCCTGCTAGGCAGCGTTTCCCAGCGTGTTGAAAAATTAATCATGCCACCTCTGTAAAAATATTGTTGTTGTAGGACGAGTATGAGTGCTATATGTAAATCAAGAAAAAAAATGTCGTATAGTTACCATTTGAGAAACACAAATACCTGTAAGGTTCAGCTCAGGGTAAAAAACACAAATATACTCCGCCATTAATGGTGTGGCGGAAACAAAATCCTTGAGTCGTTTTGTAGCATGTTTTCCCCAAAATTTAAACACTTTGCAGTGGCTTGTGTTTGCAAGTATTATCCACAGCTCCACAGACATAACAATGTCATAAAAATGTATAAAGTTTTCACTAGATGCAGTTCATATTTTGTGTTTAACCAACACTAATCAGTCGCACTTCTGTCGCTGTATGTTTCAAACTGTCGGTTTAGCTTTAGCTCAGTTCGCCGATGGCATTTCCTCTTACTGCGGCTAACGTCCCTGGATGTAACGTAACGTCGCACACTCAATATGGCTGCCTGGGAGGTCCACATTTGCTTAGTAGGAATGCGGTAGGCGGGGCTGCTAGGCTAGTGTCAAACTTTGGGAATGACAGGAGTGCTGCAGGATTCGCAAAGAAGGGGAAGTGTCGCCCTTGTTGGCCCTGTTTGGATTACTTTGACTTCTTTTTGCACGCAGTCTTTGGATTCACCACCTTTCTACAGATTGTACGGCCTCAGCAGACTCCTCAGCCATGTCGGAGGACCTGAGCTCCCAACCCTGGTCCATCAACAAAGATGATTATGAGCTACACGAGGTGATTGGTATGTGGTCCTCTGCCATTTAGCTTAATGTATGTGTTACCCGAAAGTCTGAGAATTTGTGCTGTCGCTTACCAAAGAATTGGGGCTAGCACCGCTAACAAAATATTCATATAATTCAAGTGTTGAGCGAGCACAAGGCATCTTCATTCTCTTGCGCTAGGTTGAGTTCATTGCGTTTTTAACTTGATAATCCTAAGCGGGCGGTGTTGTGCCTCGGAGTCGGTAGAACGTTGCTAGTGAGAGCCGTTACCCCGTCCGCTGGGGCTATGCCGAAGTCATAAACGAGCGTTATTAACGTTACTGTCTAGTCAGGCTCTGACTATTTGCTGGAAAAAGAAGCGTTGTCATAGAGCAGTCGTTTATTTATGTAAACAGCTAGCTAAACACTTTCTTAAACAATACTCTGGAAAGGGGACTTAGTATCTTTAATAAATACAGGAATGTTAAGTATATAAGATAGAAATCAAACCGCAGAGTATGCTTTACACAGAAGGGACAATAAAAATAACATTAATAAAGTTTAGTTTTTATTTCCGAAAGACACTGGATTTTTAAAGCAAAGTTTAAGTCGCGTAATGTTACTGTTGCTTAAGTAAGACTGAGATCATTTAAAATGTGTGTGTGTGTGTAAGTGAGTGTGCGTGTGTTCACGCCCATTTCCAATTAAAAACTACACTGAATATTCAAGCACAGAACTTTTTTTTTTCTCCTCCAAAACGCTCTGTTACCACTGCAGAGTCCAGAGTTTATACTTCTTGGACCCTCCCAGTGTAGGATTTTGTTTTGGGCAATTTACTGCCTGAATTAATCCAGTTATGCTAGAGCTCTTTTGGAGGGGATTAATCAGTATAAATGGGGCTTCTAACCATGTCCCTCACAGAACATGGGAAAATTCGTTTGATAATTTGCTAGATAACATTATAAGTAATACTTTGTGTAAACCAGTCTGGCTTGAACCCACAAGTCACTTGTTGTTATGGTAATGCTAGTTTAGAGAGTACAGAGGATGACTTATAGGTTGACTGGCCTGAGGAATGACAGCTTTTACTTGTGAAGGTCTGAAATGTCACACCCTACAAATAGCTGACATGAACTGCCTTTGGCTGACTTTGTTGAGGCTGAAAATACGAAGGAGTGTGTAACATATAAGCAAAGTATTGTCCTGTCAGATCAGTTAGTTAGTGCCTCTGGTTTACTTTACCTCAGTGGTGCGTGCTTCCTCTACAGGGAATCTGTGTGTTTATAGAGGGTCCATTCTGCAGGCTCTAAATTAACCTTTTTGTGTATTTTTACGGGACTTGATTCAACTTTAACTCATTTTTACATTTCCTCCCACAGTTTCTTGGAAAAATTTGATCTAGGGCACCCCACATGATAGCTCTCTGCAATTTAGCATTTACATAGAAATAAAGCCCCTCTTGTATAGAAACCAGTTCTGTGGCATTTCCCAATGCGGTGTGTGACACAAATTGTCAGCATTGGTTTATTTCAAGAGTGAACTGCAGCATGCCTTCTTGGGTAAGCACTAGGGATCATAATGATCATCTTAACTTTGGAAACAAATTGTGCAATTATGCTAGTTCAGTCCCTTCTTTTATACTTGACTCAAGGCTGATAATCCAGTTTTGCTTTTGCTTGAAATCAGACAGAATTATCAAGTTGTAACAGTTTGAAGAATAGCCAGTTGAACTCAGTGAAGTGGGCAAATTCAGAGCTGTGGACTCAGGCAAGTTTGCTCTTAAATCTAGAAGCTGCTCTGCCCTATATATCATTTAAATTAGCAGATCCCTCTGTGTAAGGCCGTTCGTGAACACAAGGTAAACAAGAAATGTCATCATGTCAGGCATCTGCTTCTGTTCATATTAAATGTCTCCAGCGGTCCTGTGCAGCTTTTTCCCTGCCCTCTCTCTCTTTACTTAATTACCATATAACCAACATAACTTCTAAAAAGTTAAGCTTTTGATCTGTGGTGCTGCAGTTTCCCTTGTCAGACCCACTAGATTTATGATTGGTTTAAAATGTCATCTCTCATTGCTTTGATCTTCTTTAGTTTACAATGAGGAAATAATGGGGAGTAGGTTTTTACTATGGATGAACACTCTGAACAGCGTTATGGAGTCACTTTGTCATGCCACTTTCCTCTGGTATGCATCCTAATATTTGCCTTAGGTTTTACCCTGAACATATTGCTCCTCTCTGAAATAATCACAGCGCATGTAACTAACTCCACGAAAAGTCACAAGAAAATGGAGGAGTTGGTAATCAAAGTTACCAAAGAAAACACTTGAGCTTAAAAGTCAGTAGGTTGGGTTCATGTTTGGATGGCTTAGTCCCGTAATCAGCCAATCATTCAGTGGTGTGATGTGGTGATGTTTTGGAGTGTGTGTATAGGAAAGGGAGTGGATAAACACAAATTCAGTACTGAGCACTGCAAATTATTACAGGCTGCTGTTGTATTGGAAAGTCCATATAAATAGAATTTTTTAATTTAGTTTTTTTTTCTGATTTCAGAGACAGGTAACTAATACGTTTTGTGCCACTCCATGATTGCTTGCAGTAGGATGGATGTTTTAAATGCTTTAGGTGGGTTTTTTAAATAGCTAATTTTCCTCACAGTCAGTTAATATCCCATTATAATGTATGGCACAGTATATGCACACAGACTCGTCAAGAATTATAATGAGAGCAGCGAGAGCTTTTTGTTTTCTTAGCACAGATGATGTATGTATGCCTGATTAGTGCTACAGCCAATTTATATATTCATTGTCAAATAACCCGACACTTATTTCTTTGATTTATCACATTCTATAAAATGTCAGGAAATGATGAACAATGCTTACCATAAAAACCCAGGGTGATGTAGTCAAGTAGTTCAAGTAGCTGATGATTTATTTTTTTTCTGTCGATGGACTCATTGACGGACCAACCGATCATCTCAGCTCTACTTGAGTATGCAGCATTTAAAATGTCAATAGATATCCCCGAGTTCAGCTGAACAACAAGCTCCCAGAGCAAAACTGACCTCCTGCTCGAAACAGAAACTGTTGTAGAGTATAAATGTGTATAAGCTTTTTCATCTCAAAGAGATGTTTTCAGCTTGTGCTCAGCTGGAAGGTTGGTGTTATGAGGATGGCCCTGCATAGCCGGCATGCCCAGCAGACCTATTGTTTTGGTAACTTCCGCAGGGAAAGAGGATTTGTTATTACATGGTTCACACCCACTCTTTTCACCCCACTGAGCATTGGATCATACTGGACAGAGCTCATAGGGAAAAAAAAGTACAGCTTGCTCTCTCATTCGGGATCAGAGTTTGGATCATTCATGTTGGCAAATCTGAACTGGAAACTTTCTCCTCCCACTGTTATGTTTCCATCGGCAACCATGTTTCCTCCCAGTTTCTTATCCTATCCCTCAGATGGTTTTTGAAAAACTTCACTATGATTATGTTCCTGGAAACTTACTACAATGGAAAGTGACCCCCACGCTAACATTTTTCTAATTTAATTACAGCTTGAAGGTTTAGGCCACAAACTATTTTAGGAACATTGCATTGTGGGAGGACACACCAAAAAGTAGTGGCTGCTGGTGTGATTTGTAGTCATGTGTGACATCTCTCATTGTGCCTTTTGAATAATGTGTGGAATGTCAGCGAGGTATGCAGAGGAAATGTAATAAAAGATGACTGACGTAAAGCACCAAACTAGCCTGGTCAGGGCAGGAAAGATAAACTGAGAGCTGCTGCCACTGCTGGTGACCTACTCCATTAAGATGCTAATTCAAGGCCAAGCTAATCTGATAAGATATTATTGTACCGTGCACTATGTACTTTTATTTGTGGTTATAACACTAAACTACAGAAGCGAATGTTCTGTCTTGACCTTACCTAGTCCTATTTGTCCAATATTTTCACCTTCTCATCAGGCAAATGTTAGCCCATAAGGTGATGTATCTTTTTAGTTGGAGACTAGATATCTTGAGTTACAACACCTCTACAACGAAACCTTGAGATTTAAATGCCCTCTTGGTATTTAAATGGTCCTTGAGCTGCTTTAATAATTCTAATTAAATGTGATGCTGTTGCTCTGTGTCCTAAGTGAAGCTATTATTCTGTCTTGTATTAAGTTATGCTTTGGTATCTTGTTTATTTAATAAGACTTTATCGAGATGCATCAGATTAGAAGGAATGTAGACATTCAACACGTAGAAGTCAACTCCATAAAGAGCAAACATGCTTGCCTGTAGGTTAATGGCAAGCAGCCCTCATAAGAGTATTTATGTTTAAACAGTTAATTGTGAAGAAAAACCTCTAGTCCTGTATGTCCCATTCACATATCACCAGTTTATAGTATGATGCACATAAGTGCTCGCCATGCCAAGCTGGATTTGTTTTGAGGAAACATGCTTACAGAAAACATAGGCTACTTATTCAAAGATCATGATTGTTTTGTCAATGTTTCCCCCTCTGGACCGATTGGGTTATTTTACCCTGTCTGCAACTTTTCTTTTCACTTTCTAGATCTGTAACAGATTGCTGCGCTTATTGGGACTGAATGAATGGGAAGAGAATAAATCAAAACAAAACAGTCACTTTTGAACTCAAATTACAGACAGACACTTAAGAAAATTGTCGGACTAAGTAAGACAGTAAATAGAGGTCTCGATATTTGTAAAACTCAACCGTATCATTTAAGATCATTTATTTAAATGTTTAATTTTGCTTCTGATATGTACACAAGAAAAAAGTACATTCTGATGTTTGTTTTTTAATGTTTTTCTTGAGCTGCTTATGCAGTTCTCTCAATGTTCAACAATGTTACTACATTAGGATAAAATAAAAATGAAATGTCAAAATCAAACTATCGAAACAAATGGATAACAACAAACCAAAAAAGCTTTGTATCCCTCAGCCCCTTCACCACACTGCATTTTCAGCTGACAGCCTGATCATCTTCATTTGATTTCTCCTAATGTGGTAACTTAATATATTGATTCGAATCAGCGGTCCAATTCCCAAACAAGTTAAATCTTGTTGTCACGCATTTGGAAATAGAAAATATAGGGAAAAGAACTTTGAAGTTTTAGGCCTATTCATTAATTAATTTGCAAAAGGAAAAAACACCTCCTACTTGAAATGCAGCCTTTATGCCTGTGCCAGACTGTTTGGTAGATTAGATGTTGGCCTGACTTTTTCAAAGCCCTGGCACAACTGTAGTGCTTGCCTTTGTGAGGATGGCTCTTTTGTTTGCTTCCTTCCATTATGACAGGGAGGGCGGTGATAATGTTGTCCGTGAGAATGACAGATGTGACGATGTGTGGCTTATTTGGCAAGATTAGGCCTTTTTGTTATTTGTGTCTGTATTTAATCCCTTATAAAAAGTTCTGTACTCTTAGTAGGAAACATGGCTACTCTGCGTACAATAACCTTGTGCTAAGGCTGGACATGGCAAATATCACAGAACATCAGGTCTATATTAACTCAATGTCCCAACTGGCTTGTGGATTGGGCTTTCTCCATACAAATGGCTTGCAGAGCTTTAGTGGTCCTTGACCTTGGCTGCTGCAAACCCAACAATCTTCCACTTTTCCATCCTTTCCACACACACACGTACATGCACATACAAGCACACATGCTCTCCAGCTTGTCCAGCCACCCCTGACGACTGGCTGTTTGTTTGTGTGGAGGAATTTACACTCCGCTGTGTACAGGGCAACTGACTCCCTGTGGTCCAGCCAGCACTGAGCTCCCCATCACTGGCCAGCCTCCAGAGGTTTGTTTGGTATTGTGGTGGTGGGAGGGGGCTTGAGGGTATATTTAAAGAGCTATTCAGCGACTTCGTTTTGAGCAATGGCAGAGTGATATGTTATTGCCAGGGTGCTGGAGAGTTAAGCAAAGTTAACCACAGATAAGAAGACGTAACAACTCAATAGATGGCACCCACTCCAACTAAAGGAATAAGGGTTGGGCAGAATGTGAAAAATATTTCAACCTGTGAGTGTCAGCCAAACAACTGGCAATTGACGAAATAGCTGCATGGGTGCGTGTGGACTAAATGTTGACTATACATAATACAGCCATTAAAACCAGTAGAGGCAGCACTCAAGCCAAATGACTGCATATCAATAACAGAAATCAAGTGTAAGTTAGTCGCATATAGTGATGCTATGGTGAGGTAATTTACCCATTGGTTAATAACTTGTTACAACACAAGTTTTGCTGATTGCAAAAATATAATGACTCTACAGGGTTTTTGTCTTGTTGTCTGTCTCTGCCGCTGTTGGCTTCTTTGTGTTACTGGGTCAGCTCACTCCGCAGGAGTTGGTCTCCAGAGCAGTGACGCTTAGTCTGTTCGAGCAGACATCGAATTAGCAAAATAAAATGAAAAATGTCACCTTAAAACCAAATTTAGCGTGCACGCAGCCACTTGCTCAACAATTTACAGTTTAATTGAACAACCCTTTTAGGAAGTAGACTTTTAAATGCCATATTTTAATGATGACAAATCATTTTTGTGTGTCAATCATAGGAAATTACAAGGAAATTGTAATTTTTTTAGATTATCTTAGAAAGCAAAGGTTTATAGTTTATTCTAGATTCTGTTATATGTAATAAGTTGGTGCTGTTTCATTCTCTGCTTTTCTCATATAGCCTAAAGTCATAATTATCTTGAATAAAAACAGCTAAATAAAAAGTGGTCACATCTTCAGGGACAGCTTTACTTTTTAATTAAAATCAGTGAGCAGTTTTTTCCCCGTTTTTTAGCCCTTTTTAACCACCAGGCACCTCTGGCTCAATGAAAACTCCAAACAATAAGCACTTTGTTAATATTTGGGCATTGCTAAGATGAGGGAGGTTAGGAAAAGCTTATTGGAGGGCAAACTGACTCACCTCTCACTCTTTCACTCACCAAAGTGTGTTACCAGAAGAGGAGAATTTGCTTCCAGCATTGCTCAGCATTACATACACTCCGGAGATCTTGTGGAAACAGTCCTGTGTGCGTGCATGGCGTCAAATAAGACAAATAAGAGCATTGAGGGGGCAGTGAAATGCCCTCACACGATGCAGGAACAACAGGCATGCCTCTCCTGGAGAGGATTTTGCCAGGTTTTACTCCAACTATCACACATTATTCAAACCAAAGATTATCTCACTATTGAAGGATTTAAGCATAAATCACATTGTAATCTGTGTGCTGTTTGCATGTGCATCAAAATAGTACTTATGGTGGCAAAAACTAGCACAGACTTTCATAGTTTTCTGTACTTTTCAGAAAAGTCCTGAAAACTGGGAAAATAATGCTGATTAAAAAATGCTCAGGTCTTGAAAAGTTAAAAAAAATCACATATGGAAAAGAATATATCAGTACTGTTCAATTCTCATGCATCCTATAATACTGCACCCACCAATTTTTTTTGTGGGTTTTAGTTTTTATTCACTATCTTTTTCTCACCTTATATAATACTAACTTATGTTTTCACTGTAGTTTCCAAGCACATTCTTAGGAATACATTGTATTTCACTGCTAAAAACAACTTTTTTGTGACAAATAAAACCTTTGGATCCCAGAATCCGTGTAGTTTTAAAGCTACTTACGGTACTACTCTAGATTGAGGTATTTGGTACAATAAAAAATAATTGCCAGATTTGGATGAACAGTTAACAAAAGCTTCAAATTATGCTGTGGAAAAACATCTTGCTAAGAGAAATTTGTTCATTGTTTAAATAGCAAACCTTAGTCCTCTCTGGCATGAACAAAGAACGTTCCTAATGACTAAACTTTGTGAAATTTAGACCAAAGTTACACAAGTAAGTCTACATCAACATTCAAAACTGAGCACAACTTACTCTTTGAACAATGTCTGAAAAAAACATTGTGAGTATTACAAGAGCCATTTTGAAACAAAAAGTACACAGGTAATAACCAAATTGTATTTTAAATGCCACAAGCTGTCCGTATATTATGAACATCTCATGTTTTCCCGTAAGTTGCAACATTCAATGAACTAGTCTACTAATCACACACATTACTGGCATAAACCTCCTTCAAAAGCCTCCTGGGGATTTGAGTTGTTCAGCAGAGTCACAGGCACCGATCAGACTCGCTTCATCAGGCAGGATTTGGGAAAGATGATTCATAATTGATGAACAGACAGTAAAGCTGTATCAAAGAGAAATTAAATGAACTGTCAAAGCAGAACTGAAGCTAACCTTCTTGAACTCAGAAAAACTAGAAGTAGTAATTCAAGTTACTTTTATTAATCTACAGAAGCCATTTTTTTAATGTAGATAGGAGTCATGGAAAGTGCATACAGTTGAAAGAAGCCTGGGCAGCCTGAGGATGTGAATATGACCTGCAATAATTATGCCAAAGTTGTGTTGTAGGACAGCACTCAGAGACATCTACTGCCTGAGATTCACTAATTTTTATATTAAAACATAACATGTTGTTTTCCTCTCTGTTTTAGGGAGTGGGGCCACAGCAGTGGTTCAAGCAGCCTACTGTATACCACGCAAGGAGAAGGTGGCGATCAAACGCATCAACCTAGAGAAGTGCCAGACTAGTATGGATGAGCTCCTGGTAAGAAACACACAACACTGTCAATCAAATGTATAGCAGATTGAAAGTCCAACTAAAATCACACCACCTGCATATCTGCTCTGTTAGTCCTGCATAGCCAGTCCAATCTCCACAGCTCTGTGTCAGTGCTAGAAAAAAGATGTGGCTGCACCTGTTATCATTCTGCTATGGGGGAAAAATGTGCAGGGTTGCTTGTATTTTTTTTTTTTTTTAAATCAATCACAGTCTTCTTGGGCAGGGCCTAGCCCAGGATGCAGTGACAGACCCTTACATAATAGTTGAAATAGATAGAGACTGAAATAGTCTCCGAATGGCAGGCTTAAACCCACAGTCTACAAAGGGTGAGTCAGACAACTGCTCTGTGAATCACATGTCCTGTGTTGTCCTTTGAGAAATAATAAGGAGACAAAAGGGAGAAATTTATATTTATTTTTTTTTATTCACAATGGTTCCACCATAGTTTTGCATTAATTTTCCATGATATAGTGAGACATCTGTCTGTTTATATGGAAACCTTTTTTCAGTGCAGCCAATCAAATCTTGCTTTAAATAAAAACATCAGCCTTTTATCATTGGTAGAGCAGATGGCCACAACGAGCCAGATATCCTCAGCCTGCTACACAACAGTGGAGCAAAAGACTATGAACAGCATCCTGCTTTAGCTTTCTTGCTGAAATCTCTGTCTGACTTTACTTACTAACAAAAACACTTCTTACCCGGCACCTTAGCTTGTTGAACAAGCAACCAACAAATATTGACTGGCATAAAGTGCACTGCTAACACCAGTTTGCATTCTCATTGCAAATTAAATTAGCTGCTTAGCTGCAGCAACTGTCACTTTGGTCCAGTTAGATGGTGGTATGGTTCTTTCTCCTCAACACCACTAACAATGCAGTGCCTGTTTCATGACATGTCAGCTCCATGCAACTTTGTTGACTGTTTCCCTGCTGGTGATTAGCCTGTCAGGTGCTGTCAATCAAATACAGACAGACTTCAGTCTCCAGAGACAAAGAGAAGCATTTCTGATATATCTCCAAAAGAGCTTTGTCTTATTTTGAAAATAAAACAACAAGAAAATACACTTTGAAAGACTTGTTGATGCAAATTTTGACCTCATAAAACTCTATTTGACATCAGTGCGACCTTGTTATCTTTTTTTAAGTGCGATCAAAGAGAGCTGTCCTCCCTTACAGCACGTGATTGCATTTAGAGCTGTGTGTCTGTTGTCTGTCTGTGTGGACGGAGTTGGTTCCACCTCTGCTTTTCATTACTTGTTTTCTCCAAGCCCTACTCCAATCATCCCCGTCACTTCAAACACTATTCTGGTTGTTTTCTGAAGGAGGACTCGACTTACTGCCAGGAAACTATCAGACCACTGTAGGACATCTTTCTGACAGCTGTATTGTGTCATTATACTTTCTATGCGATCTTGTACTGCAGCTCTGGGTATCATTTACTGTGTGACATATGGTTTATGATTTAGCTCAAGAGGTGAAAGGATTGTATCAAGCTTCCTTGCGCATAGAGATGATCAGATGATCATTAGTGACTTGCGTTCTTGCTTTTGAGAGGGGAGGAGTTTCTGTTGTGCAATATGTTTTTGTCTAAATGATTCTTTTTGAATCTAGTCAGTCACTTTACAATTGGCATGAGATTTTCGTGGGAAATGAGCTATTCTTAACTTAGACCGGGAGAGTTATTGATGGATTTTTCCAGTCCTCTCTCCCTGTTCTCATCCAAAAGTCTGTGGAAGTAACCTGTGGGAAATAAATACAGTGCATTTCTACAAGAATGCATGAAAGAGATTACTGGCAGGTTTCTCACTACTTGTTGGCAATTCTAAACCAAGGAGGAACCCTTCCCCACCCAACCCCCCTGATTTCTGGAGGATGAATCAAGAGAATGTTGCTCCCGGATTCTCGGAGCAGGCGGTCACATGGAATACAGCGAGGTCAGATTTCCTGCCTGTGGTTTTCCCCCAATTCCACAGCCTGCTGGGTACCCGTTTAGGGTTGAGGAAGCATTAAATTGAACCCAGATTGATTCTCTAAAGAGGAAGCTTTAAAAGAGGATGCCACAAGTTTTAAAGAAACCTGCAGGCTTTTAGTCTGACCTGAGAAATTCTAGTCAGAAAGACCAGTAATCCTTCATGTCTCCATACATAGTAGTATGTTGTAGTTATTCCTGGAAAAGCAGTTCGAGGAACTGGCGCTTTTGAATGACTCAAGCTAGATCAGATGAAGAGGAGGTTCTTTAACAATTTGCGTGTGGTGCAGTTCGAATTTCCTCTTACATAATTACACAATTGTGAACTTTTAAGTATACTCATTTATTGAAACTTATTTTCTTGATAATATTCTCATGTGGTAAAGGCTTTTTTCAAACACAATAACTTTTGAAATCAAAAAATAAAAATGCATTAAAGTACCTGAAAGCAGCAGTGACCTGAGGAGTATAATAGCAGAGTGAAAATAGTTATTTTGGAAAAATGTGTTTAAAAACTTAGCTAAAGGCAATGATTTGAAGGTAAATTTACGTTCTCAGAATTAGGACTACATTTGAGTGTGTTTTACCCTGAAGCGGCAGTGACTGTGCCTCAGAAGTTTTTCGCGTGTGTGTATGTGTGCGTGCTGCAGTGAGATTGGGTCATAGTGAGCGTGTGTTTGGCTCTGAGTAACTGATAGTGACGTAACATTGCTTCTATAGTGGGTTCTCTGTGCGTCTGCCATCAGTGAGATTCTGTGGCACCAGTTTGTGACCCAGCACTGTATTCATTTTGTGACAATAGGTCATTTATTTTTTACTCAGTTTCAAGGTCCGCAGAAATGCCAAATACTGCAAAGATCAGGCCTGATAAAGAAAACACAATTGGTGTGTGGACTGGTCTATTTCCTGAAGAATCAGTGCATAACTTGTAGGGTAAACCTACTCAACCAGTTCAGTGTTCAACTTGGATTTTGCAGGGTCTCAATTTAGATTTATTGGCCCATCACAAGATGTAAAGGTCACATTCTGTTCTGTTTATTAAATAAACCAAAGGGACTCACATCATAATGAATGTCCTATTTCATGAACTTTTTAGTAACATCAAGAATTTGAAATTGACATTTAGGGCAGATATTAGTCAAAGGTTGCAGACTCTATAAACCAATGTGATTTCAGTTAGGAAGATAGAGACGTTTTTTTAGATGGATTGAGAGAAAGGTTGGAGGGGCTGTCTGTTGTTATTGATCGAACTATTGGCACATGTCTGCCTGCTCGCCTCAAAAATATAACAAAACCTTTCTTTAATGAATCTTAACCTCTAATTAAAATAAATAGTGTAAAATAGTATAAATAGTATAAAATAAAAGCGCCTCTAAATGAGCCACAGACTATTCACATTAAGATTCTGAAAAAATATGTAAACTTTTTGACATGTATTGTTAAACACATATAAATACATATATAATGACATATTCATTAAAATTTGAAATAAATAATGGAAGAAATTATAGATAAAAGCCAAAAATAGTTAAATACTTTATTTGCAGAACATGTTTAACTTAGATATTGTTCTTCTTTATTATAATTTTCCAACTATCTCCTCTAATAGGTGCTTTTTAATTAACTTGTGTAATGAAAGAAAGAAAGAAATTTACCACGATAATTGTTTGCAGCCTTTTGAATGTACCATACAGATGGTCATTATTAAAAGTCATTTAACAGAGATGTCATACACATGTTGTCCTAAGTGTGTCCTCTCTTGTCATTTGTGTCTTGTTTATTAAATGTATCCATGAGATGTTGCAGGCAGCTTTGTGTGTGGCAGTAAACAGGTGTGTTGGGACGGTTTGATTAAAACTGTTCTGAATGCTCCACTTTTCAAATGAGGTCACTGAAACACCCACAACCAAACACAGAGGCTAAGTGAGTGTGATTGTTTGGAAAAAATATTTATTTCTCTGCGTCTGTTCATAGTTAAATGTGGGGTCAGCTTCAGAATACAAAAGACAAGGCTTAGTAATTATTGTTTCCTTGTGATCAATGTAAATTATTGACAATTTAAGCTGTATTTTATTCAAGGGAAGTAACTTTAAGTGTTTGCATAGACACTCAGATAGACAGTG
>JAPZDY010000013.1:8783276-8807177 GCA_029783645.1 Ctenochaetus hawaiiensis | reverse complement strand
ATGTTTATGGTTAAAGGACTGTCGTAATGCAGTTAAATCATTTGTCTTTTCTCCTTCATTAAAATCCAGCTCACTGGAACCGAAAAAAAGGGGTCTTTGTGTACCTGCAGTCTAATTTATCCAAACAACATAAGCTTATACACAAATAGTCTTGATTAAATGTCTGCCTATGCACCAGGAAGTATGTGTTTTCATTAATATGGTTTGGTTTAGAGTTGGCTTAACAAATAATATTGGCTAGCCTGAGGTGACTTTCTCTTTGACGCAGGATGTGGATCATCAGTCCGGACCAGAAACAAGGCATTTTATTTACCTTGCCATGTTTAAAGAGGTCGACTGCTTGATAATTTTCTTTTTTTCTCTTACGCTGATGTTGACAATCAAAAATGAAGTTTAAAACAAAACCACTGTCTCCTCTGGTTATTATTCAGGCTCCGTGCTGGACGTGATCAAGCATATCATCTCACGAGGTGAACACAAGACAGGCGTCCTGGACGAGGCCAGCATAGCCACAGTGTTAAAAGACGTACTCGAGGGCCTGGAGTACCTACACAAGAACGGACAGATCCACAGGTAACAAGACTCATTGCCCCGGCCTGCACTTTGGCACCATAATGATGCTGACGCAGGACTGCCCATTACTGCTGAGCACCTAAACTTTATTATACTTCACCTTGAGGGCTTATGGAGCAGAAATTCTCAGCTCTGCCTCACACTTCCTTCTCTCTGTTTTTCCCTTAAAAGATGTCAGACTGATATTTTGCCACCTACCTTGACTAAAAGGCCACTATGTTTTTATGGTGGAGTCCATTTGGGTTTTGTTTACATATTTGTGAGCAACTTAATGCTTCATGTGAAGAAATTTTACAGCTGTAGAACAGATTGCTGTACATTTCATGATTTTTTGGATTAAATTAGCATTTTAATGAGGAATTTAACATTAACCGTAAATCAGTGTTTTAGGATCAATATTATTACTTAACTAATACATATGCTACATCTTAACATAAAATGTTTATGCCAACATTGGGTTTATTGTACTTATTAGCATAAAAAAATCTGTTTTCCATTCTACAGTTTCTAATTTATTTTACAGCGCTTATTTAATTATTTCATGCCCCTTAACTTTGTGCAGTATCTGTTGCTAATCATGCTTTTTCTATTTTCATTGATCTTTTCATATTTTCTATCATAATCATAAACAGAATCTATGGCAATGTGTGCCAATTAATTCATGCTCTTAGTTTAATGTGCACTTCAAGCTCAATACTTGGGAGTTGTTGGTATTCATCATCAGACTAGAGAGATGACTGTACCAAGGAAATGGCATTTTCAGACAGCCACTTTCACTCACTAAAGGTCAGGGATGTCATGGAGATCTATATAGACATGAGGCAGTTTACTGCTCATTGAGACTGTGACAAGTCATCCAGAAGAAAGCGCAGTAGTGAAGTGTTTATGCCTTCTGACTGATGAGTGGTTATGAATGAAAAAATCAGTTTTCTCAGCTCTCTATGATTTCTTTTAATTTAAACACTGTGAATGATACAGTTTTTTAATGAATCTACAGCAACTTTGAATTTAAAAGCTGCTGTGAAAAATCTGTAAGTAGACTAACACTTCCGAGCTGATAATCTTTAAGAGTTACTGCATGAATATGCAATAGTGGAATCTGTCAATGACAGATTTGCATGCCACAGGAAATGTGATCCTGAAAGCTCCCTTTCTAAGCCAGTTCAAGACCTGGCTAAGTCTCTGCACTCAAGCTGTTACCATGAACTCAGTCATCATGCCTGCTGGAGGAGCCGACGACTGCCTCCTCTGTAAAGTGCATTACTCATTTTTAAATACGTCTCCTCTTCTCTCCCACTGGCACACATATAGCACAAGATGGGCTACATGTGTAAATAATGCAAAGCTTTTTTTTTCCAGCTTGGTTAAGTGCACAGCAGCTTTCAGAGTAGCCTGCCAAAGAGAAACAAGGAGAGAAAGGCTTGATTGAAGGCTTTGACCACAAGCTCAGCCCAGAATGATGGATGCTTTTTTGTTCAACCGTGTAGATTTTGCATCAGCTCATTAACCTGCTAGTTACAAAGCGACTGTGTCGTATGGGAAGTAGAGGCAAAGATGTAAGAAATTAGCGTAAAGCCCTGTTTAAATTACCGTGTTCATTAAAAAGAAAATCCACTGCAGTAGACCTCTGCTGAAGCATTTAAGCAGCCAATTTAAGTATAACGTGACATGGTCATTGCCAAAGAGAGGGGAATGTTTCTCCCAGAGTAAAACATTCCTTCAGCTCTGCTCCTGGTCTTAAGAGGATCATTAATGCATCATTCATTCATTACCTCTGTTCACCCAGGGCCCTCAGTGTAACTTGTGAAAAAAAGAGAATGTGAGGTATGTGGAGTAATCCCCAGTAGCACTGAAAATCATTGACATGCTGAGATTTGAGAGGCCGCACTCAGTTGATCGTGTCTGCTGATGTAAAAACGTGCGCACATGGCCATGGGAGTTCCTCCTGTGTAAGCTGGATCATATGAGTCAAAGCCTCGGGGCAGGGGTGATTGAGGGAGTCAAGAGGGTGAGCCTTGGTGAAGAGGGAAAAAGCGAAAAGTGTCACATGATATGTTCCATCCAGCCCAGGACAGCAGAAAAGCAATTAGAGTGTTGCGGCCTGGGCTGTAGCCTCAACCAGAGACATTTACCACAAAACAGCGAGCTTCTCCATCTCCCCAGTTCCAGCAGCTCAGAGAATCAGTGATTCCAAGGTGGCACATGTCCTCTAACTTAAGCTGCTGGTAGATATCATGCACATGATAAAAAGATGAATACCACTCTGCACTAGGTTTGCCAGTCAGTTGCATCTGGGAAAATCAGCATGCAAGTTAATTATTGCAAAAGCCCCCCAGACAGCAGTCTTTCTGTTGTGGGGAGCTTTTTGCCTTACTCATCTTTGAAACCTCACATCTTCCAAGGGTACATGGGAGGGTTCTGCCCTGCAAATTACTCCTTATGTGGTTTTGTAATGATCAAGTAATGACTGTAGTTACGCTGCCTTTGGGAGCAGAGCATCTCTTGCTGTAGATTAAAGGAAAATTGACAAAATGTGACTTAAAAATTGGTCTGGAAAAATGGATGAGAGTGAAACTCAGCAGTATGGCGTCAGCAATCAAAATAGCAAAGCAAATGAAGAGATATTTTGTGGTCACGAAAGGCATGGTTAAAAGAGAGGGTGGTATTTCATAAACTCTCTTTTACAGCCTTGTTAGGGCCACTATGAGCTTGGCACCAGGATGTGATGTCACAGGAGGTGACCCAGTGGAGCTGCACGATGTGAGCGCTGCCAGATGAGAATGATAAATCTTCCTGACAGTTTCATACCATGGCTGTTTCCACCTGGCTACTGCCTGGATATCATTTCAGGAGGCCATAAATATAAGGGATCACTCATATGTTGTTCATTTTCAAACAGCCTTTTTAATTCATGTGCTTTAACAAATATAAATAATGCAAATCTGTTGGCTATTCTTTTAGTTTAAGCCCACCTACAATTAAAGCATAGAGCTTGATCACTAGTATGGAAGGGACTTAAACAGCAGGTTGGATTTTTTCCTCTGCTACAGTATTTCTTTGAACTTGCGTGGTGCATTGTGTCACCACCACCTCCCTCCTCCTCCTCCTCCTCCTCCTCCTCCTCTTCTTCTTCCTCTACTGTGAATGTTAATGACTGTCTGCACTCTGCAGCCTTTTTCTTAAAGCATGGCAATCTGCTGCAGTGAACCATCGCCCCCATCTTTCTTGAATGAGCGCAGGTTGGATGCAATCAGATGGCCAATCAGATGTGAATGATGGAGATGTTTGGGTTGTCTTCCGTCAGAGTGGAGCGTATTACATTGGAAATCCACCTAAATAAACCCCAGCAGATGAATCCATAACAATTAACACGTGATGTCCTTTAATAGAGACATATGTAGACATTGGCAGTCAAGTAATAGTAACACCTAGCTGATACTGAAATACAGTACGTTAACTGAGGCTAAACCTTGAATAGCAAGAGGTAGATGACACAGCAGGACCCACTGAGAGAGGGTTCGTTGGTTGTGTAAACGAGGAAAAGTATTTTGGGATACTCACAGAGTTGCCTTTCAGCCTCAGGTGGTCCACTCTGCGCCGCCCCTCTAATCCTTAAAAAGCAACATCTCAAATTACCAGACGTAAATAATCGCTGTTGTACGTACAAACACCAAAGGTGGGGGACGAGCATGTACTCGATTAAGGAGGAGGAGCGTTTGCAAGAAACTGGAGGATAACTCTGGCTTGATGAGACCTAGACATCATGTCAGAGTGGCAAAGTGACTGTGGGACATTGTGGAGAGCTGCACAGCACGGACGTCTGTGCGGCAGTCGACATTTCTAACAGTGATATTTTTCAAAGCCGCTGGCAAAGGCTGTCATGTCCGTTTTTCATGCATAGTCCCTGGTGTGACAGTTTTGTAATTGAACTCTTCTCGACACAAATGCGCATCAAAAGTTTTGCCACACGTAGCACAAAGACTGCTCTGTCAGCTTGTGCTGAAATCTGAAGACATACGGTTTGAGAAGACTTCGATACAGTCAGCTAAAACTCTGTCCTGTGTGGTATCTTAGTCTGCATTATATCATTTTATTATTCCAGCAGTTATTTAGCCCTGCAGCGGAAATGCCCATCTTTGCTTATGGCCAGTTGTCCTTACATGTCACATAAGCAGCATTCCTCCCTTTGTGGCCAACTGTTTGCCACTCCCTGCCCCGTCACTATGAGATCTGAAGTCTGTGTGGTATTTTACTAGAGCACACTGGAGCAAAAGAGGCCTCTACACTTAAGTATTTAACATGGTTAAACAAAGATCTAAACTGTGACCTGCAAACTCTTGAGCCCCCTCAGCACATTGTGTGTCTTGAGTAGGTGGCTTGTAAAGATTTTACCTCTTGTAGCTACAACACAAGGGCTGTTTAAGCCAAACTGCAGAGTTTCGCTGTATTTTTTGCTGCAAAACTGGGGGCTCACAAAGAGTCCAGGAACTGAGGTGATAGATTTTTTAGTGATCCAAGTAAAATTTCATAATGTATTTTAAGTTGTCAGCACTTGTGCAAAAATCTTTCCTGCAAAGACAATTATGAATGCATCATTAGCCACCTGATATTCAGCATGTGTCCATTGTCTGTATAGATTGAGTTGTATCCTCAGTAAAGTGGGCTTTTGTTTCTTTGAAGCTGTGTAATGTCTCATCTTCAGAACAGTACTTCAAAGACCAGTCTATTTTTACTTTCATTGAGACCAATTTGTTTGCTGCAATGATCCAACAGAATTCATCTCTCAGCTAAGCCCACAAGCTTTTAACTTCAGTGCCCCCATCTGGTTGCAGGGTGAACTGCAGAGATGTTGAGACAGTATCTCTTTGAATCTTTCTTCTGCCGTCAGTACAGTTTAAGGATCAGTCTTGGAGGAATTTGTGCAAATCTGGTAGATTGTGATGGCTGATAGTATTCTGGAGTTGTATCCCCTTTGGTTCGTCTTTGTACTGTCAAATCCGTCCCCCCTTTATTCTCCTTACCATGTGCTTTCACTTCTTGAAAGCCTGGACATCAGACGGAGCTGACTGAACTCGATGACACTGCTGTCATCCTTACTTTTATTTTCTCGCCTTTCACTTGACCCTTCGAATTTATCTCTGAAAGTCTGTTGCTATGACAACTCTGTCTGGTTGGTGAAGTGGCAGTATTCAGTATGTGTGGCAGGCTGTGCAATCGTGTGCGAGTGCACACAGAGGCAGACGGGCAGCCAGACAGCTGTCCCTGCTGAATCGTCTTATCACCACCAGGGGAGGCTGAACAGGGATGAACAAATTAACTACAGACGGTGTGTGAGTGTTGCTAATAAAGTCTAAAAACATCTAAACTCGAAGAAAGATTAAGGCACTGTAGACTTTTTGTTGCACCATGATATATAAAATTGTGCTCTTTTTGATAAGTTATTAATAAGCAAACTATTCAAAAAGGATTCTGAAGCTTGCTTGGAAACTATTAGAAATAAAACTGAAGGTTCAACTAAAGTAACGTTTTAGTAACTAAAACCTAACCTGTGAATAACTTTGTGTCATTGTTTAGATTTAAATGGCTTTGGTCATGTTCCATCACATTATCTTTGACAGCTCTCTGTGAGAATTTAATGTATAATGGTACAAATTATTATCTTGTCTTTCACAGAGATCTGAAGGCTGGAAACATCCTCCTTGGGGATGATGGCTCAGTGCAAATTGCAGGTATTTAACCTTAAGGCAACATCACCTCCCAGCAGCTGCCATTAGTGGCACTGATTAGCTTTGAAGAAAGACTTGTGCTTTGCTGCAACCTTATCTAGAGTGCTAACCTTTTTCAATACCTGTGTATTTATGCCCAGGAGACCAAGTCTGTAGAGGAGAAATGAACTGTCTTGACAGTAACAATATTGACAAAACTCTATGGGTCCTTTCTATGTGTTTTTCTAATTACTTTTCCTGTCTTTTCCTTTTCATTAGACTTTGGCGTCAGTGCCTTTTTAGCCACAGGTGGTGACATGACTCGAAACAAAGTGCGCAAGACATTTGTGGGAACGCCATGCTGGATGGCACCAGAGGTCATGGAGCAGGTAGGTTGTCTCTCGCAAGGAGCCAATAAGAAAACAGGCAGCAGTCAGACGATTTTTATCTTAACAGGCAAAATCAAACTTTCAGTATTAATCTGCATCAAAGGTCAAAAAGCAGCCTTTTTTTCTTTTTTACTGACACAAATATAGAAATATGAGACCAGCAGCCACAGCTAATCACCTCTACTATGACTAACACTATGCAACTGTACAATAAGACTGTGGTGTCTGAACTTGTAGATTACATAGAGTTTAGATGCTGAAAATAGGCACATTTACATCTTAAAAGCTGAGCTATTTTCTATCTACAGTGAGAGGGAACCCATTTTTTTACATGAGCACCGTTGTGATGAAGGAAAAGCTGATTTGTTAAAGTTGTATATGATTGGGCTTCCACAGGTGAGGGGTTATGATTTCAAAGCAGATATATGGAGTTTTGGGATCACAGCCATTGAGCTCGCCACAGGGGCAGCACCTTATCACAAATACCCACCAATGAAGGTGAGAACACTGCAGAGTAATCAAACGTATCTAGACATGTGTGGTCAATGACGCAGAACAAATGATAAGTCACTTCCACTGACTTCTCTGGATACAAATGGGAAGGTGTGAAGTTTTTGACTAAATGTGCAGTTTGTGTCTCCAGGTCTTGATGCTGACGCTGCAGAATGACCCCCCATCCCTGGAAACTGGCATCACAGACAAGGAGATGGTAAAGAAATATGGCAAATCGTTTAGGAAGATGATCTCCCTTTGTCTACAGAAGGACCCAGAGAAAAGGTGTGCATTGTAGCACTTTGTTTCACAGTGCTTCATTAGTTCTGTTAAACATATGTCGTACAACAGTTTTTCAATTATTGAGAATATAAAAGAGCTCATGTATTTTTATTCTGCTGTATTTCAGGCCAACTTCCTCAGAACTGTTGAAGCATAAATTCTTTCAGAAAGCAAAGGTATGTGCTTAAGTTCCCTCTGGACATGAGGCTGAATAAGTCACATAGTGAGTCAGCATCACCCCTGTGTCAGGCACCAGTTTAACTGGTTGACGAGTAAAAGTCTGAGCCTGCACAAATGATTAGGCGTGCATGGCCTCAGATTGGCCTCTGTTTAAAATTAAGCTGTCCTTAATGACTAAAGGCTGGTTGTTTTTCTGCATCTCCAGAAGTTTGAAATGACTGAGTCTCACTTAGTTCAACCTACTCATGTGTCTGACCCAAGCTGAGGCCATTGCAGCATTCCTCTCATTATTGACCGTGCAGAGCCGTTTCTAACAAAGGCAGGGATAAGCAGTCTAACTCCCGCCTCTGGCTGCCTGGTACCCTAGCAACTGAAACAACAAAAGTGCTGGTTCAGCATGTCACATTACCCAAACACAACCTGGTTGATTTGCTGGACATGATCCTGGTCAGGAGCAAAAATTGCAGTGCTCTGTATGTACAGCAGAGGGCAGCCTTCTGTCATTGTATTAAAAGAGGTAAACTGTGGGCCTGTGTCGGCCTGCATGTTTAAATGGTTATCAAGCAAATGTTTATTCGCAAATGAAAGTTCACCCTTTAAAGTAAAAAAATCACACTGACTGATTAAGTAGAAATGTTTGATTCAGTGTTAAAAACTTTTATTTATGTGAAGTTAGAGAGTTAGAAAGCAAAAAAACTATATATTTTTTTCTATTTGCTGAACTTAACACTAGAGAGACGCTTTTACAACCTTGAAGTGCTTTGAGCAGAACGCAACCTGGTGCTCTTGTTTTGATGTGCCGAGAGGCCTAGTTGATATATACTTGGTCAGCAGTTCATTCATACCTAGTTAAGCCAGTTAAAGTGAGGCTGTAAACACAATGGATTGTGCATTAAAGTCCAAATGTGACAGTAAACCAGTGAATCAAAGAATCTCTGTGTAAAACACATTGTGGGTCACATGTTGATTTTGATTGATTTTTCGTAAACTAGGACTAAAGTATTAAACGAACAGATACAAGGGATTTTGCAACAGTGACAGACATTTATTTTTTTCCTTTTTTTTCACAGACCCATGAGTATTTACATGAGAAGTTACTTCAGAGGGCACCCACAATAACAGAGAGGTCGAGAAAGGTAAGACAGCAAAGATTCAATTCTACTTCTTGTGCTAACTGCTAAGAAGATGAGCTCAGTTGTGAGTGCATGTGTTGTCAGGTACGTCGAGTGCCAGGCTCCAGCGGTCGGCTGCATAAAACAGAGGATGGCGAATGGGAATGGAGCGATGACGAGCTGGATGAAGAAAGCGAAGAGGGCAAAGCAGCTGTTGCTGCCTTAAGGGTGAGATTGAGTCTTCTCCCCCTCACATGCACACATTATACACATGTCTTGTCTTTTGATTGCTGTAAAATGTTGAAACTGTCATTCTCATGTCTGTGCAGTAGCATGTTTGTCCACTGTCTCCACTGAGTCTGTGTATGTTCTGTCTAATGGCCAAGGAGCAGCAGGTGAAGCCTGTTGGCGTCACGAGGCGACA
Source organism: Ctenochaetus hawaiiensis (assembly GCA_029783645.1). Classification (NCBI taxonomy): domain Eukaryota; kingdom Metazoa; phylum Chordata; class Actinopteri; order Acanthuriformes; family Acanthuridae; genus Ctenochaetus; species Ctenochaetus hawaiiensis. The sequence goes on along the minus strand of JAPZDY010000013.1, from coordinate 8,798,020 downwards.
AGTGCGCTTCTCCCTCCCACTCGAGCTGCCTGCGTCCAGGGTTGTTCACTTGCCCCCACAATACAGATGGCATTCCCCTAACAAGGAAGGACTTTCTCTGCACGTGTTAGCAAGGGAGCCAATGACCGCTAGAAAAGGCAGGAAAGACCTTGTAGGGAGATAAGAAGGTGGAGAACTTGCCAGGCAACCTCTGTTGTGATAGCGAGGCATATAAATGTACATTGCATTGTAAAGATGACCCGCACGCCGTGTTGACACTGAGTCCAGGTCGTCTTGACTTTTGATAATGTATGCATGTACTAAAGAGGCCTTTGACAGAACGAGTGGAGTGAGAAACTTGATTTTATAAGGGGTTATCCTGCACAGTGATAAGCTCTTATTCTCCTGATAGTGGCGACTTTGTTGTAGCATTATAAAAATGTAAACCAACTTATCGTCAACAATTCAGTAGAGTTATGCAACTTTTTAAAGAACAAACCTGTTTTTTGTTGAAAATCAAATTGGAGTAGAATTTGACCCACAACTTGACCCTGTCAGGGCCAAATTATTCAGTACAGTAAGAGTGTTTTTAAATGAAGATATAGCAGAGTTTGTAAAATGAGTTTTCGTTCCATGTAACTAGATATGAGCATTACATACATAACTGTGTTCTCCACATTTTGTAACGTAAAGTTTAAAAATGTCAGATACAACTCTTTGGTAACTGTTGAACAGTTTATAAGTTATGATAAATATAGGGGACTTTAACACCTTATTTAAAAATATTGTAGGTAAGATAAGATAACCATTGCCAGTTTGCTTTGGAAGAGCTCTATTATTACCAAAGAAGTGAGAGTTTTCTTTCCTGGAAGCCATCTGTATTTTCATATCTCTTTCCACATCACTTTTTATTTATACTGACCAAATCACTCTTAATCAATACGAGGCAAATTACTTATCAACCCTGTTAGTGATTTTCAGTCAAAGCACTTATGACCATCAGGAATTCAAATATGACAGTAACTCTGCTGCTTCGATGCTGCTTTAATGGCTACTTGTTGGCAAACTGAACTTGAAGTTATTACATTAGCTCTGTTTCGTGTCACTTTTCAAAACACTCATGAGCTGTTTTGTTTTTTTAACGGCAGTGTGAAAGGATTACCCCCTCAGCATACAAAAGGACATAAAAAAGACACTAATGCCTGGCCGAGTATCTGTGTAACATCTGTGTGCTTAAAAGACTCATACAGTCGTCTCGGCCTGAATACACAGTCACTTTGTCTGAATCAGACAGCAGATCCCTGAGCTGATGTGATTTCTGACAAGAGCCAGACGCCCTGTCGTCTCCTCTCAGTCAAGTCAGTTTGTTTTCATTTGGGCCTGCAAGGCTTCTGACTGACTCTGCTTTCCTTGAATTTTTTGTGAGCATTTTACTTTTGTTGCTTTGGTTTGGTTGTTTTGAATCTATTTTTTTGTATCGATCATATAACAGTGTGTCTTTTCCCCTCTCAGATTGTATTCTCTAACACTGCTTCTTTGTTTTTCGAATCTAAATCTTAACATGAAATTGCAGTTTTATAATTTTTTTTCACTCGTTTACAACTCAAATATGAACACCTAGAGGTTGAAAATCTCTGTTAATGTTATTTTAAGTTGTGATGCATTTAGTGACAAAAAATTCTCTGAAAATTGAACTGAGATTCTTTCTGTAGACAAAGTTACTGATAAGAATGGCTGTTTTTTTGCCATCCATTGAATTAAATTGCTTGACAAATTCATCACACTGATGCTAAAATCCTGTAAATCCGATATTCTCATAAATCAGACCTGGTTATTGATTTGCAGCTCTGCTTGAAATTGCCTCATACAGCCAAATATATCAGAGGGATCAGCTACTCCTGCCAGACACTGTGCAACAAAGTCTTTCATATAGCCAAACCATATCGACACCAGCTAGTAAAGTGCAGTTAATGTAGTATTAGTATTTCATATCTCTGTCCCCACTCTAATGACATGATTGCATTCATATTAAGCAGATAAACTGAGCAGACCGATAAACAGAGAAAGTACACGAGTGAGCCATGTTAATCTGTTTACTTCTCTTGCTTTCTGTGGGTTCTTGGCACTCACGCTGCTGTTTTTGCTTTGCTTAAGCCACCACAGTGATATCATTTTCTGAATGTTTTCTTCCACTATCTGTTTTTCAACAGTCACCAAGAGTGAAGGAGGGACCACAGAATTCAGAGGTGAGTGGAAGAAGTCTGCTTCCTTCATGCTTTTGGATCACAAGTTTATACATTTGTCAGACCCTCATAAGAAGTCTGTAAGAACTGTTTTAACTGGACCTTGAGTGAGGATGATTTTTGTTAACTTTTGTTGACATGTGTAATGAATTTGGGCACATTTATATGTTAAACCTGTTTGTTAAACCTGGATGTAGTTTATTTAAAATTTACTGGTTGTACTGGAAAATGTGGTTTTGAATCACATTTTCATGTGTTCCTTCACATAAAGTTGAATTAAAGACATTATTTCAAGTTTTATTATTTCTTTTATTATTATACCATTTTAATTGTTTTACATAACTTTTTTTTACATTTCGTAAACAAAACAGCAGTTAGCTTTTTGCTCTTGCTTGAAAGAGAAAATGTCACTGGTTTTATTGTATTCATTTAAATGTAGCATCAGTTCATATAAATAACATGCAACTGAAGTAGTAACCTTTTGCGTCAGACATGCGAGATGGCATATATCCTACATTTATACAGTTACACCTAAGAGCACTGTGGTAAAACATTTGATTTTAATGAATACTCAAGAACCTTCAGTCTTTTGTCCCATTCCTAACATGTAAGGATGAACTTTCTTTCCTCTCTCAGGTTTTCCAGACCCCTGAGCCTTTAAGTAGTCAACTCCAGCCGGCAGAACTACCTCAGGCTGCAGGCCAGGTTCCACTGCAGCCCACACCTGTCAACACTCAATCCCCTGCACCCCCCACACAAGGCGTACCCGCTGCTGCTGCTGCCCCCTCACAGGTCAGTCAGACCAAACTTCATTTCTTCACCATAGTCTCTTTTTAATTCATAATTACTCTTTTAAAGTACAAGGTAAATATCTTCATCTGTGTTTTGACAGGCTTCACCTACCACGGGGGATGTCAAGGCTCCTATTAGTTTGGTATTAAGGTTAAGGTATGTTTAAACATTACAAATTACAAATTGGTAAACCAACAGCTAATTTGTTAGTCAAAATTCTGCTAACTCCGTTAAACTCATTTCTATTTTTTTATATATATATCAACTATATATAGCAATTTCAGCTGTGTGCAGTAAGTCTTATATAATTAACTGACCAACGAATGATAACCTTTTTTCTTCTGATCTCTTTCTTTTATTTCCTCAGAAACTCAAAGAAGGAGCTAAACGACATCCGCTTTGAGTTTATGCCAGGGAGAGGTGAGTTGAGTACATAATTATGACTGGTTTGATCAAAATCCAAAAAGTGGACGTGTGAAAAGTCAGTGACAAAGTGCCTTAAACCTACATTCTGTCAGATGGCCTCCACTGGTTGCTGAAGAAGTGCATTTTATGAGTTTACGAGAAAAAGGATGATGTTGTGCTGACTCGCTCAACTATTTTTATTGAGTGTATTCTTTAAGCCAGCAGTTTCAAAATGTTATGAGATTAAGACCTTGTGGCTGCAGATGTCCCATTTTGGTTAATCAGTAAGAGAATCTGATAAATACTGTCTCTTGTTTTCCTCTGTTCTTTCTGCTGAGTGTACAGTATTTCTTACCAGAACAGCACCAGGAACCAAAGTGCTGCTGACGTTATTAAGCTACAGTTCAGCCTTTTAATGTTTTTTTTTTTTTTTTAACCACATGTCACTGTTGGTCTCTTGTGCTCTGACTTTTCAGACACAGCAGATGGTGTGTCTCAGGAGCTGGTGTCAGCAGGCCTGGTGGATGGGAGGGACTTAGTAATAGGTCAGTGATTACAGAAAAACACTCACAATATAATTTCTTCCCTCAGATGAGTCATCTTCTGTCAAAATATTCTTTGTGGATCACACCGTGTCACATTTCCACTCGCTCTAAACATGCGTAACACACACACCTGCATGTCATGTGTTTGTTTTCATCCGACTGACGCACTGTATTTTTTTCCAGTTGCTGCAAATTTGCAGAAAATAGTTGATGAGCCTCAAGCCAATAAAAATGTCACTTTCAAACTGGTGAGTGCTGCACCTTCATCTGTGTTACACTGTTGCTTTTAAATCACTGAATACGTGGTTTGGTTTACTTAAGAATTTTTAAAAATTAGAATAGAATAGAGGAAGAATAGAAATAGAAACAGAAAATAGCTTTCTTGTATGATCACATGTACAGCCCCAATTGTTTCCTGTGTTTGTATTTCATATGTTTAATATCCGTGACTTGCTTTAAATTAGAAACTGTGTTATTATAAAATGATTTACAATGCATCATTAAAAAAAAAAAAAATCCTACGCAATGTACCTATGAAATTACCACCCAGCTACTGTTTTGTCTATGCATTAACTAGACACGGTTTTAAATTTGGTGTGGTGACTGGTTTACACTTTCACTGTTTAAACTACACACTCGTGGATTCATTTTCAAATGTTAAAGAATCTATAAATCTGATTGTGGACACCATGATGGAAATGCAGGGAGAAAGCTCTCTGTTTACATTTGTATTTTGCTTCAATATTGGCAAAATAGGAAACATTATAGATTAATAAAAAAATCTAAAAATGACTCGAAAATGTTTTTAAACTTGACCGGATTGTGAAGTTGGTGTATTATAAAAAAATATATGCAATGAAGTAAAATTAAAAAAGACTCAACAATTAAATAACGACATGAAAGCATCAGATTTGAGCAATGAGGAAAATATAATGTCATCCCGTTAGTCGTTCTTCCTCTGCAATGTTCACTGGCACCTGACGGGCAAGTTGGCGCCACCTACAGCTTTTCTTGCCAAAGCGGATGTAACCATGCAAAAATTAGAATTTTCTTCTGCCAGATTTCTAAAAATTTTTATAAAATTTGTGCTATATCTGGAAAGAACCCCTGGCTATCGTTTCACTAAATGCTATAAAATTAAAATATTTCAGTGTGTCACTGCTCAGGCATTTTTTTTTTTTAAATTTTATTCATCCATCTTCTTTTCGCAGGCTTCTGGAATTGAGGGATCTGAAATACCAGACGACGTCAAACTGATGGGCTTTGCTCAGCTCAGCATTAGTTAAGCTGTTGTTGTACCTGGGACCGTGACTTGCCTAAAAAATGTGAAAATTAAAAAAAAAAAAAATAGTTTAATGCATTTTTTTCTTTCTATGGCTGTAAAGAAACCACTACTGCCAAAGAAAACAGTACCGTTTTTTGTCACCCATAGGATTATACGACGCCGCCTCATTGAATTGGGTGGTCAGCTGAAGTATCAGAGCGTACAGTATAAGAATCACTCAAAAGTTTACAGCGTAAATGTAGAAGGATGCAAGTACCTACAACAGTTTTCATTTACCATTCTGGTGTCCCTCATTCTGTTATTTCTTTTTCGCTCTAATATTTGATGGATTTGCACAATCTGAACTAACGCCCTTGAATCCTGATAAGTGTAACAATGCCTTATATTCATCAGAACTACTGAATGCACGTTTTGGGGGAGTCCCTAGTTACCATGTGGAGCATTATGTTGTCTGTAATGTACAAATGTGGTTTCAGTTGCTCTTTTCAAACTTTTTACTACATCTTTAGAGGAGGTTAAACGCCCACTAAGCCAAGCAAAATTTTAGGCACTAACATTATCAATTTCCCAATGAAGTGCAGATTTAATGAGGCAAAGTGAATAAAACATAACATCACTCTCTCAGGAGGACATGAGCACAGGAGACAGTAACAGGCTAGTTTAATCTGAATGTTTATTATCATCTACTAATACCATGAGAAGACCAAAACTCTCCTGCACTGTCTGTGGCACCCAGCCTCAGCACATTTTATCTAGAAGGGGGGGAAATCTTCAAAAATGGGACCCAGTTACATAATTTTTAATGTGGTTAAAGGTAAAAAAAAAATTCTGGATCAGCTGGGCACTGTCGTGTTTGTCAGATGCTTCTCAAACAGAAGTAAATAATACAGTTACTGAGGGTCTATTTTAAGCTGCGGATTAATACACGTTTGGTGCCCTAAGTATTTACAATTGCAGGATGTTGTGTGTGGAGTTGAGTTATTGTGTACAATGTGGTGACACAGTGATTATTTAGTATTTCTATACACTAAACAAACTTTTTAGAAGAATCAGTTCATTGTTTGGTTTGTTTTGGTCTTTTATTGGATTCAGTAGAGAAATAAAAAATGTCATGAGTCTTATCCTTTTAAGAACTGAAATAACCAACATGACAAGAAAGAGATATGTGTGCTACAACTGCATAAGGCTGGTTTTACAATTACACATATAAATTGTACAGCACTTTAATAAATGAAAGTTTAACGTATTTTCAAAAATAAGTGGAAGATATTGACTTTTGTCTCCATTTTTATATCATGCTAATTTGTATTTGGGGCAGCAAAGAAGTGTTTTATGAAGTCATAAAGTCAAAGAAAACCAAATTTACTTGCAGTTTTTTTAATCACAACCCTGGCCTGAGGTCTGTTTGTAAATCAAAATTTACATTGCAATAATACTGAAGTAAAAAGTTTATAGGAGCTGAAACCACAAGTGTTGTATGAGCAGATGTGTTTGTCTGTCGGTATTAGTTTGTGTCTGTTTGAAATCAGCTTCTCAAATTCTTAAAAGAAAAAAAGACTTAAGTGCATTTTTCTTTATGTGGTTGAAACATAAGTACTTGATTTAACCTCTAGCATGTAAATACTGACATTTGGCTTTGATTTGTTTTTATACTGGGTCTTTCACTCTTGGCCTTTTTTTCTGTCCTATGACACGATTGTGGGTTGCAGCGCTGCGTGAAGGAAGACAACAGCGCTGCAATTTTCGCTGGACATACTGTCACTCACTGTATGTCATGTATGATGCTCATTTACTCCCAAAGCTTTTCATTTTTTGCCTTTAGAAGATTAAATCTTTGGACTGTGGAGCCACAACGGATGCACTGCTTAATGCTCATCCACTGTAAATCTGCCCAAATTTAAAGCTAAATATCAAAAAATTAATTTGTTGACACTTAATCATTTCAAGTGGAGACTTTTTACAGTACTGACTTTAACCCTTGTTTGAACGTTTTTCAGCAGCTTCATTAGTTGTTAATTTTTAAAAGACTTATATAAAGATTTTATGTCCGACAGTTTTGAAAACACTTACTTGTGATTGTAGTCATTTAAAATGATCATAAATGATTTGATCTAGATGAAAAAAAAAAGGCCGTTATTAGTACAAAGTTAAATCCTTTCAACCACACTCTGTCTTCTGATGAATGTGCATCCTGCAGTTATTGGCGCTGACGGCCGTGGCAAGTTCATTTAACACTCTGCTCTAACGTGTAGATCTGCAATGCCAGCAAGGTTTTACTGTTTAATTTGGTGATGTGATAATATCATAACCCTCCAGAGGCCATATTAAATGAAAATGAATGAATTTATTTGCTTGCAGATAAAATGTTATGAGGAAATGTTTGTATTTTGACTTTAAAGATGTTAAATTTTACTCTAGCCTTAAATTCAAATGACCAAGTGTATTTTTTTTCCTTTTTTTGACATAATGTCAAGGTTTTGATTCAGACTTTCAGTGTCTTTGAAATGTAGTTCTTGTTACACGTGAAGATACCTGAAATAAAGATATACAGGTGTGTCGACCCTGTGTTCTCCTCAAAGGGGTGCGACAAAGTCAGCAACCCAATGCTACTTCTAAACCGCAGTATTTGGTGCCATTCTCCTGATTAAGTCTGCATCTGAGAGCAGACAAGGGCAGGACAAGTGTGTATGAGCCTGTGTGAGTGTGTGTGTGTGTGTTCATGTTGCCTAGATTGAGCCTTGCTTCTATTGGAGTTGAAGATCTTACGGCTTTGTTCTCATCCTTTCTCCAACAGTCTCTTCTGTCCTGCTTACATGTAGTCTAACTGAGCTGTAGCAAACTGAACAGATGACCGACAAAACCACTTTTGTTCAGGCAATAAGTCATTTGAGGCTGTAATATATTTGAACTTTTCACCTGTTTTTAGTTTTTTTTTTTCATTCTTTCATCTGCTCTATTTTTTGATCGTTTTGGAGTTTAAAGCATGTTTCTCTTGATTATTTTTAATCAATAAAAGAATGAGCATATCAGCCACCTCTTGGCACTTTCTGTTTCTTATGTACACGATTTCTTGTCATTTTGTGTAAGTTGATCTTTAGAAAGATAACTGTTCACAAAAACTAGTCATAAATTGAGAACCAGCTGCATTTATCGATCGGACTTCAGAGCAGCAACAGGTAGGTGGCATTTGTGACTTTATGTGTATACTTATATGCGTTGTTAACCTTTATATAGAGTCTATGTCCCCACTCTTGTCTCTGTGGTTTCTCCAAAGTAATTCTTATTTTATGACTGTTTATTGTTTTGAAATAAGGATTGGATTGTTCCTGTGTTTTCACTGCCTTCTGGTTTATTGGCCTTACCATCATAAGGTACAACTACAGTTGTCCTTGTGAAACGTTTTTCACAGAGGAAGTTATGCTATTTTCTGCTTTGTAGACACTGAAAGGAAACTTCAGACATTTAATATAGTTGTAAAACTGGAGGACTTTTTATGAGACACAATTTAAAAAAAAAATGTTCAAAATCAGTGAAACAGAAGGAAAGATGAACGAATGAATTATCAGAAACCCTTCATTGCTCATATTGCACTTTACTGCATCACTTTGTTTGAATTTCCATTTTTAGCAGTCGCAGAGGTTTTTGTTTATCAATTTACAACACCTGGTTGTATAATACAAGGCAAGCTGTATTCCTCCTGTCTTATTTAATTAAAAATATATAAACCGATTCACAAAAAAATTAATAAAAATTGTGAGTGTTTTATAATTTGCTCAGAGGATGAAAAGAGGCAGCCTGTAATAAGCCAGCAGATGCTCCTGTATCCCTTGCGAGACATGAGAAAGGCGAACGCTGTGACTGGTGGACACTATTTTGACTCCTCAAATGTTTACTGCCAGTATAAACCAGCCTTTGAACAACTATTTCAGTCATGTTCTCTTACCCTTCGAATACCATCACCTCAATGTTTTTGAAATACTATTCACTACATCATACGGTTGGTGCCACCAAAGATGATTGTGGTTAGTTTAAAAATACAAACAAGCAAGTCATTATTAGTTGCAGCCGGACCTTCCTCCAGTGTTGACACAGCGCTCTGGAGATAAAGCTGACTGTCAGAGACAGGTTGGCACAAGCTGCAACCAAGAGGCTTAAAAATGAAGCCAAAAGTGCCGAAATCTGCTGTTCCTTGAAGTGCCACATGAAGCAGGCAGCAAAAGAGAATCATTCCCCATCACCCAAGATAGGTGCTCAATCTTTTTTTCTTGATTCTGATTGGATGTTGACAGTTTCAGGTTCTCAGAAAACATTATTTGAATGTGGTTTTAGGTGAGCTTGTTTTTGCTGTGTTCACTCCTTGCAGACATTTTCTGTCTTTTCTTTTCCTCATATTTGTTCTCACATATCACATTTTACTTTGTGCATTTAAAGAGTAATTGAAATATGGTTAAAAAATTTTGAGCACTTTAACTCTCATTGGTTTAAATGTTCAAGATCAAACAGTGAAAAGGTAAACTGCAAATCTAAACAGCTGGACTTCAACCTGAGGCATCCTGTGCAATTTAATTGTTCTTCAGTCGGTTTGTCAGCAAACCTGGTTGCACTCATAAAAGCGTGCAAACATTAACTTACAGGATTAGAATCAAGTTCACTGTCTGTGGCTGGATGTTGCTTAAGGCTGGACCTTCCTCTGTTCCACTCTGAGTGCACCTGGGCAGCAACATGAGCAACTTCGAGCAAATCCTTAAGGAGATTGGGGAGTTTGGTGTATTTCAGAAACGTGTGGTATTTGCATTATGTATTTCCAGCGTTTTTGTAGCCTTCGATGTGATTGCTCAGGTGTTTGTTGGCATGAGCTTCCCTCATCACTGTAACACAGACTGGATCTTGAAGCTTGAGCCCAACATGACAGAGGAGAGACAGAAAAATCTCACTATCCCACTGAATGAGGATGGAAAGTATGAAAGCTGCAGAATGTTCACACCTGTGGATTGGGATTTGGAAACCATTGAAACAATTGGAATTAATACCACAACAGGATGCTTAAATGGATCAGATTTTGAGACACCCAAAGGTGCCTCCAGCATATTGTCAGAGGTAAGACATACTTGCTCCTACACCTTTTGTCTCAGAAGGTTGAGATGTAGTGCTGAGAAAAAGTAATTTTCTAACAAATTATTTGAGAAATAGTTAGTGTTTAAGGAAATTTTAATATAGAGGCAATTTTATTTTATTCTTAGCTACCATACTGCTCCGTCAGCATTTAATTAAAGATTCTTCTGCTTTTCGTGGTAAACGCACTTTAGTAGGCATTTTTTCCTTTAAGTTTGTTATTGAAGAGCATTGTTTTTTTTTATATCAGAGCCGAACCTTTTAATTTTGCATTCATATTTTTAACTGTGTCTGTCAAATTCTGCCCTAGCGCTCAAACAGTGCCCTGCTTTTATGTAAATCTGCTCTAACGATTTGATTGCTTTAAGGATAGATTTGATTAGAAAAATTTGCTCCTCTGTAAAAACTTCTCACTGCTCTTGGATGTTTTTATGCGCCAATCCTGTTTAAACCCCTCATTACAATCCCAGATTAGTGTTGACCAATGTTAAGACCTCTGCCTCACTGTGAACATGCTCAGTTTAGTTGTTATCACTTTGTTTATAGAGAGTAAAGGGTGAGTGTGGATGCACCTGCTAAAGAATCCATCCATATGGGTGGTCCAAGACTGAAAGTAATGACCCTGCAACAAGGCAGGGCTAATTTTATTAGTCAGCACTGAACCTGGCATTCTGTTGGTTGGACATATTAACAGGGTGGTTGCACAAAAAAATCCAAGCCTGAATGCAGATTTCTAATGAGTTCAGGCAGACTGAATGCAAGAAGAAGGGTTAAAGCTACAGCAGAAATCTGTTAGCAAGCAACAGTGTATATAAGTGCAAGCATGTAGTTAGAGCAGAATCAGAGCAAATCTATAGGCATAAGCAGGGTCTAACTGAGTACAAGGGCAAGAGTTTGGACTTATACTCAGTGAGTTATGCTCTCAATTCAAAAACCACAAAAACCCTTAAAACTTGCCAGGTGTCCTTGTTGTGGAACAGGCAACCGGTCAGTGATTGGTTGGTTTGTTTGACACGTTAATGAAAATCATTTTCATTTATTTCTAATTTCAATGAAAGATTTAATGAAATTAAATGTTTGAAAACATAAAACAACACAAGTTGTAACAGCAATTTGAAACTTAATGACAGAGTACTTAATAATACAGTTAAAACTAATTATAATAAAATATTAACCACAGAAGAACCTCAGCAGCAGATTAGTTCTTCATTTCCCCTTCTACTTTTTCACTGCAGGTTTCAGGTTTTAAAAATTTAAATTATCAGCAGAGAAAAAAATTAAACTTTTTTGGTTTTCCCTCTTTTTACCATCCTCACTGTGATCAGTTCGCCCTGGTGTGTGATAAGAGCAGCCTGATTGAAGCATCACAGTCCATCTACATGGCAGGTCTTCTGGTCGGAGCGCTTCTGATGGGGCAGCTGGCTGACAAGTAATCATTACTCTTTACTCCTACTTTTACTTCATGTACATATAATTTATGATACTACACTTTTTGCTTTTCACTGAAACAGCAGCAACAAAGAATCAGTAAAATTTAATGTAAAGGCAAATTCAAATAACTGGACAGAAGCTAGTCTGCATACATACTATTTTACACCCACAATGCATATAACATTATTAAAAAAACTGTCTGATCTTATGAATGAAAGACTTATATGTCTCATTTTTTAAAAAAGTGTCAGTATTACAGCTCTCCTTGTCTCTCTCTGTAGGTTTGGTCGACGCTTTGTCGTCCTGCTCTCACTCCTCCTCCTGATGTCGTTTGGCGTCGGTGCTGCTTTCTCACCCAACATCTACGTTTACATGGTTCTTAAATTCATAGCTGGCATCTCCATTTCTGGCATCATTGCTAACGCGTTTGTGATAGGTAGGTTTTCATATCTTCATCTGATAGTTTGCAGAATTATAACAGACTGCAGCTACTGTCCAATCATCTTTTTTTATTGCTAATATTTAAGGCTGATTTAATGGTTATCTACACTTTTACGTGTAGCATATGGTGTGTTGAAGGAAAATCCTCGTAGTCGGCATCAGGTGATATATAAAATAATCATTTCTAATGCATCTGTCTTCTTAGTTCAGACCAGTGCACATTCAGGTCTAAACTATAACCCCAATTACAAGAAGGAAAACAGTTAAAAGACAATCTATTTAATGTTTTACCTCATGAGCTTAATAAGTTTTTTTTTGCCTTATGTGTCCTCTGAACATGTTTCAAATTGGTTAGGACAAAGGCAGCGAAAAACAATTTTTGCAATACAGAGGCATGCGAATAAGTGACTGAGTATTGTCAAAAATATACTTAAGTTAGTAACAGTTGAAGAATTAAGTATCAATTAAAACAAACTTACTTCAATGCAAAGTCAACATTGCAGAAATGATGCCGTTTCTGTCTATATGATTGCTTTGAAGGTGGAGAGTGGAGTGACTCCTCTAAGTTTGCTTTCTGCACCATTATCTGCCACACTTTTTACCCTGTCGGACTCATTGTGCTGTCTGGTATTTCCTACTTCATTCGCAACTGGAGGATCCTGCAGCTGGTGCTCTTCAGCCCTCTTCTTATTGTCCTTGGAGTCTTTTACTGGTAAAAAGCCTCTTTAGTCACTTGGATATGATATTTTTTAGATATGAATCTTCTTTCAAGTCATCAAAAAATTTAAGTAAGCCTAAATTGAAGTTCATGTTTGTGGCTCATTGTCTCTATCAGGGTTCTGCCAGAGTCAGCTCGCTGGCTCATCACTCAGGGCAAGAAGGAGCAGGCCATCAAGGAGATCAGCAGGGCAGCCAGGGTGAACGGGAGGAAGGTCCCGGTAGAGCTGCTAGAAAAGGTAAAGTGCATTAAACACACTTTGGTTTAAATCAAAATCAAACAGCACTTAATTCAACATACTCTAACTAAAAACAACCTCTATGTTCTTTAGTTGGAGTTTGACGGTAAATCAAAATCAGGAATCATGTTAGACATCCTCAGGATATCATACCTGAGAAAACGGGCTATCATATTGAGCTACCTCTGGTAAGTATCTGTTTAAAACAAAGATACATCATCATCTGTATCTCTGTGGCTGCACTGAAGGTATCTCTTCCACTCTGTTACAGGTTTGCTACAAGTCTCGTGTATTACGGACTGAGCCTGAATGTTGGCAACTTCGGCCTGGATATCTACCTCACCCAACTCATCTTTGGTATTGTAGAGCTTCCTGCACGTCTAGGCAGTTTACCTCTTGTCCAGCGCTTTGGAAGGAAAATAGTTCAAGCTGGGGTCCTGTTCTTTGGAGGTTGTGCTTGTCTTCTGATACTTGCCATTCCTAAAGGTAATCACTTTTGTATGTTGAACATACCATTTAACCGACTCTTTTAAACTATTGTGGATATTTCATGTAATAAATTTATTGACATTGTTTTTTGCCCTTTGATACTTGCTGCATCTTCTTTTTTAAAATAAACATTAAATTCTGATGCATATTTATAATTCTGATGTGTCACAAGTGTGTCTTGTCTGATTTATTATTCAGATCTTCCTGTTGTGGTAACAATTGTTGCTGTTCTGGGAAAATTTGCTGCCACTGCAAGTTTCTCTGTAATCTATGTTTATACTGCAGAACTATATCCTACCACCCTAAGGTAAGGCAGGTTTTGTCCCAGAGACGAAACGAAAAATCTAGTGTTAGACTTAGTTTCAGCAGAAAATGATCTGTTTGTTATTAAACCATCCTATGTGATTGCTTATAAGTCCATTGTTTAAACTGGTAGGCAGAACGGTGTTGGTATGAACTCCATGTGTGCTCGTGTGGCGGGCATCTTGGCCCCTCTGATCAGACTCCTGAACGTCTACCATCACACCATCCCCATGCTGTTATATGGCATCGTCCCTGTTGTTGCTGGGGGATTTTGTATATTACTGCCTGAAACCCGCAATCTCAAACTCCAGGAGCACGTTGAAATCACGTGAGTTGTGAGCCCTCTTGCAGTAGATGACTTACTTTACCTAGAAGCAAGTCACAGCAATATTTACTAATACTCTTCTTGTTTTTAATTTCAGAAAACCCGAAAAAGGATTTGCTGTTGCGTTATCCTTTACTGATTCAGGACAGAGCACAAAATTGTAATTTTTCATATGAGAAAGAATTTGTTTTTCTGCTTCAGCTCATATCAGGTGAGAAGAATTTACCAGAACGCATATCATCACAAACTGCAAAGTTTTAATTCATTCTGAGCTTTTAACAGAATTCTAATGTGTTAATAAAAATGTTTTAGTACGAGTGTTTTCAACTGATAACTAAAAATTGTATATACAGTGTGTTAATTTATATTTGCTGTGCCTTTATTTGTTTGTTTCTCATTTCATTTTAATTGTTGTATAACAGATTTGTTGAACGTGTC
>JAPZDY010000013.1:8750616-8769268 GCA_029783645.1 Ctenochaetus hawaiiensis | reverse complement strand
CATCGCGCTGTTCCCATGCTGGTTTACGGCATCCCCTCTATTGTTGCTGGAGGTCTCTGCTTCTTACTGCCTGAAACTTTCAATGATGAACTCCAAGACCAAGCCGAGCAGATGTAAGGTAAATGCTATATTTAAAAAAAAAAAAACACCTACCAACAGGTTAAAAATGTTTCAGATGATATGGTGACTTGTACTAAGAGAATGCCGCTACAGAGTCCCGTCTGTAGCTGATGGTATAATAGTAATGTGGGAGTACACTGCAATGCAAGTAACCAAGATTACCCAGTCTTGTTTAATGTTGTTTTAATTGTGAATATTTCTACATTATAAAACTTTATTTATTTATTTTGTAGAAAACCAGTCAATGGACCAATATGGAACAAAGAGAATGATGCTGAACACATGTATGATAAATAAAACTGTAATTTCTACTGAAACTGCAATCAGAATTGAGTTAATGTTTTCTCCCTTTTCCTGATTTATTAATAATTTTAGCTATAGTTTTTTTTCTTTGTTTTTGTTTTTTCTGTCTCACCAGTTTCGGATAGTTTAGGACACAGTTAACAGTTTACTATTTTTACAGGTCAGACATTATTAAAGGATTTCATTTCTATTTAATTTTTCAGTCTCTATTTGTTTTGGTCTGTGGTGCATTCACTTGATTTAATTCAGTTACTGACAATATCCCAGTTACAATACCAATTGTTGCTTGGATATAATAGAGAGAACTAATGCTGCAAATTTGAGCAAGGAACCCTCTAACCTGGTGGATTGAAAAAAAAAGTAGTTTTTATTCATTTGTTCATTTTTATCTTGTCTCTCTGCATTATGAAGCTCATTGTAAGAATGATGTTGTGTTAAAAGTGCTACAGTAAATAAAGTTGAACTGAGCAGAGAAGAGTTGTCATTGTCTATATTACTGCTTCCTTTTATCGTTTTATTGCGAGTTTAACAACTTGGTTGCATCATGAATCCCCAAATTGTTTGCTGAGCATATATGTATGTATATACTGTATCTACACTATATATCTCCTTCCTTAGTAACAATAAGCACAAAGGTGTAAATAAAACTAATAATGCAAATTTAATTTCAAATGCAAATCCAAAGAGCTACAGAAAATACAACTTAAAAATGGATAATCAAACATCAATAAAAATGTAAAACTAACAATAAATTCCTATATATAAACAAACAAGCAGTCTTTACCAATGTAACTCCCATTTTGGTAATTAAAGCTATATACATAACAACTATGAAATTCAGAATAAAAAAACAACAACATCCAGTTCTTAGCTAAGAGATCACAAACTGCACCTGCCTGTGATTATTAAAACTCCAGTGTGTAGGATTTAGCACCATCTAATGACTAAATGCCAGATTGCACCCAATTGAACATCAAAAGGATCTTTTTGACCAGTGTTTGGTTTGTCCATTCTAGATAACTTTAGAAACATGTGGTTAGCCAACATGGTAAACTCACTGGAAGAGGACCTGCTACCTCTGTAGATATAAAAGACTCATTCTAAGTTAATGAAAATACAACAGTTTTAATTTTCAGGTGACTGTACATTAATGATAACAAACTTATGATTATTACATTCCAGTTCTCCTGTATTCTGTAAGTAGATACCCCTAAATTCACACACTGGACCTCTAAGGTTTCTGGTTGACCGGCAGCCAAACTTCGGGGTACTTGGTGACCTGATTCGTAGCTGGACTGATCACTGCATGACTTGTGGATGTCGTTGTATCTGGCGGAGCAGTGACAACAGTGGAGGTTTTAGAAGAGTAAAACCGGTTTCCTAAGTTATCAGTCCTCTCATAGTTTTCTGTGACTGTTTTCGTGTCCATGATGTTATTTACTTCCTGGTCAGTCTGCATCTCGAGAACACTGAGTTCTCGGTTAGGGTTAGATGGCTTATGAGAAGACTGTTTTTGACCTCCTTTTCTAGGGTCTTTTTTTCTGTTTTGTGCCGGACTGTTGCATGTCAGGGTTTTTGTTGTCCGGAATTTCTCCTCAGTCTTTGGGCTCTGCTGACATGCCGGGCAGACTATGGTCTCCGATGAGAGTACCTCTGTTTTACCCGCCTTTCTAGCAGCTGACTGGATGGAAATGAAGGCAGGTGAAGATGGAGGACTTACTCGTTGTTTTGTTGAGCCTGCTTCAATGCTTGCACTCCGGCTGACTGGCAGAGCTGTGTATCCCTGTGCTGTGTGGCTTTCCTGTATTGGCACCAATTTTGTCCTGCTTGAGCCGATGCTAATTTTACTAATATTACCAGAGGACGGGGATCCTCGCACTGTCCCTAATGACTCTTTGAACAAGCATGATAAGCCAGCAATATCTGAGTCAGATTTCAAAGTGGAGACAGAATAAAGAGCCTTCTTTATGGCTTCCTCTATGTCCAAGAGTCTGGATAAGGTCTGTTCTTTTAGATTCATGATCTCCTCACTTGCACGCTCAAGATCTCCAAAAACATGTGCCACTGAGGACTTGCTTTCAGTGTCTCTCATCGATAGCATGCTTTTGTCTTTGTTTTCTACTTCTGCCTTTTTTTGTTTCTTTTTGTCAGAGCAGACAACCCAGTCAGGGACATTCTCAAATACTCCCCTTAGAGACCTTACATCAACCTCCCTAGTGTCCTGTTCAATTTCTTCAACTCGACTAAGAATGCTTTGTAACTCTTCCTGCTTTCGCAAGTTGTCAAAGATTTCCATGGCAGCTGTTATGTTCCCTCTCATGATCTCATCCATGTGAACTGACAGACGCTGTCGGCGTTCATCCTCTGTCTCGCCTCGTCCTTTCTTTTCCCTCATCTCAACTTTGCTTTCTTGTTTTATATCTTTCTCATGCTTGTCTTTGGTGTCAGGAGTTTGTCCAGAGGCCTTCGGGGTGCTAAATGATGTCCCACTTGGAGTTTGTTGTGCTTCCTGAAAGACTTCTGCAAGCAACGAGGGATTATCATTTCCAGACATGTATTTTGGGTTTTTCCTCTCAGATTGGGCAATTTTTACTCTTTTCGGCTTAACAGGTGCATGCTTAACTGAAACAGCATTTTTACCTTCAAATTTTCTACATGCTTCTTGAAAATCTACAGGGCTTTCATCTGTTTCATTCATATTATCTTTGACAGAAAATATCTGAGTTTGTTTCTTTTCAAGTGGTACATTCATTTCCTGTTGTTGATTAATAGCATGCTTATCAGTGTTATCACTTTCTAAGGTAACAACTGAACCTTGGACTTGACGGCTTACTTCAATTTCTTGAGACATAGGTATGGTGTCATTTACACACTTGTTAGTTTGAAGAGCAGGTCCTGTGTTTGCTCCACTGTTAATTATGAACATGTCAGGCACATGTTCATCCTTACTTGACAATAAAGTTATTGGCAATGGTTGAGGAACTGTTTCTTTGGGTCTTACAGTTTGGGTTGCCTCTAGATTCTTTGCAGTGGTTGATTGGGTGTCTTTTTGATTTACTTTCAAATGCTCAGGTTTTGGTGGGATGGCTGGTTTTGGACCAACAGGCCTTTTATTTGTCTCTAAGACAGCACTTGCAGCTGGTTTATGTAAGATTTTACTTTGGCTTGGGAGCTCTGCTTTGCCTAAAATCACATGTTCCTTGGAGACTTCTTGTCTTAGTGGTGCTTGAGTGGATTTAAGATCAGTCACAGGGCAAACCTCTTCACTGGAGTGGTTTTGATTAGATATTGCATTGATATTTTGTGATCTTTGTTTGGGAGGTTTGGAAGAGTTTTTGTATATCATAGCTGCTCTGAAATCTCCTCGGGTGACATTTATATTGGATCTCTCCAGGGAATTCAAAGCTGCTTGAAGTTTACCCTGTAAAACAACTTCATCATCCTCTTGTTGTGCAGCTGTTGTATCTGAGCTATGAACAGACACTAAAGCAGGTTTCTGGACTCCTTCCGTGCCTTTTTTGCCCATATTACTGCAAGTGTCATCAGTTTGTTCTTCCTCAGAGTTTTTACAGCACTTTTCTGTATTTTCACTGTGGCAGTCTGAGATAATGTTTGAGGCTGATGGGAATTCATCCCACCTTGGTTGCATGATGTGTGAGTCCTCTTTTTGGACTTCATTTTCTTGAAGTAATTCTGCTTCTGTTCTTGAGTGTTTGACATTACCTGCTGCAGCTAAGATGACAGATTTTTCAGAAGATTCTTGAGCAAGAAAATTCTGTTTTACTTGGGATGAGTGATGCAAAGCTTTGGCCTCAATGGTGGCCTGTCGCAGGTTATGTATTGCAGTTTGGAGGTTATCAATCTCATCATTGTCATCTACCACCTCAACTAATTCTGCCTTGTGGACCCCGCCATCATCCTGTGTCTCAAGCTGTGGGTATGATCCCTGTGGTGCAACCGTAAAGTTACAAGATTCTTCCTGTTTTTGGGTCCCACATTTCCTGAAAGTATCGTTCTGGTGCTTATGGGAGTTTACTTCAGAATCGCATTTTGTAGAGGGTTCACTCTTTCCAAGCTGAACATTTTGACCTGCAAAAGAAGAGATGGTGGTAGATTGTGCAAGATTTTTCCATACATCTTGTTTGGGTAGGGCTGGTATTTGATCTCCAGAAAAGATGTTTTTAAGTTTCTTTACATCCACTGGGACGAACTCTGAGGGGCTCTCCTCTGCCTGATCACCTGTCTGTGTTTGATGTCCAGCTACATTTTGGTTAGGAGGGAGTTCTTGTTCTTGCTCTGTTGACTCAGTCTGAAGACTTTTTAAATACTCCAAATCTCCCCTTTCAATGCAACACTTGAACAGTTTTACATTTCCTTTTTCTGTAATTTCAGGCCTTTTTGATCCTTCATTGGTTTGAGCTTTAGAAGTTTCTAGCAGGCAGCTTGTGGTTGATTCAGTGGCACCTTTTCTCAGTCCTTGATTTTCCATTTTACTCATATCTCCTTTTTCTAACTGTGGTTCATCGTATTTTTCACCTTGTGGCGGACAATAACTTTTTACATCCTCCTTAAAATAATTGTAGAGGGAGTAAACAATGATTTCAGCACATCTGTCCACACCCTCCTGGATTATCACTCCTTTCCTCAGAGAATTATCTTGATTCAGAATATCCTCAACAACCTGAACCACATTGGCAGTCTTAAACTCTGTGTCTTGATTGGTAGCAAACTGATGATGATGCACAGGTACATTCACCACTGTGGCCTCCATAGTTCCTTTACTGTCCTCCTTTAGGTAAATGATCTGAGGCTTAAGGTTTGTGCGTGGTAATAACTGAAGTATAAAGTTTTGTGCACCCCCTTCAGCAACCTCATCATATTTTATCTCAGGCCCAGCCTCTGAGAGTGTGAATTTGGCCTTTTTAGCTATCATTGTTTCATTTACCTCAATGATTGAACCACCTGAATGTATGGCATTGACTTGATGAAGGAAATTCAATGTTTCCTTTATCTTTTCCACCATGGTCTCAAGCTCGTCCTTGTTCTGATGCCTGATTTTGTTAAATGGCATCGATTCAAACAAATGGGCTCTATTCTTGACATTATCTATCGGATAGTCCTGAGCTGCCCCACTGTGTTCTGCTGGGCTTTGAGGTTTTGATGTGTGCACAAAGGAAGTCTCTCTTTCAATGTTTGTTTGGATAAATGGATTGTTTTTGAAAAGGCTTGCATTTGTTTTGATTGTGTCCCCAAAGTTCTGTGAATCAGGAGGGCTTGCTGGCTCATCCTCATCCTCGAAGATTGTTTCATTATTTGAAAAGTCTTCCCTATCAGAAAACCAATGGTCAGTGCTTGCAATGGTCAGCTCTGGTTTAAGGGGCTGATCTGTCAAATCAAGACATTTGGTACAAACATTGCTTTTGCTTTCACAGTGTATACCCTCTTTTCTACACTCCTGCTTGGGTTTTTGGACTATTCCTGTCTCAGTCCAAGAAGTCGAAACTTTCCCTTGAAACTTATTATACTGATATTGTCTGGATGTGTTTACAGATTGGTTTTCAAACATCCTTCTGGTAGCCTGAACATCTATTTTTATCATCTCCTCCTCCGTATTAGGATCTGGACTGGAATCAGGCATTTTGTCATCTCTTGTGATCCCTTTTGCACTTTCACTACATGGCCTCTCTTCATGCTGCTCAAATGCAGCTGATTTTTTACTGACATCGGCTTTTGCCTCTGCCATGTGCCTCTTGGGAGTGTAAGGAGATACTGTGTCACTCAAGGCACAGTTCTCAAATATCAAGCGTCTTGAAAGGACCTCTCCCTCGTATCCAGTTTCACCAGTTGTCACCCCAGTCTCTGAGCTCAAAACCTCTGCAAGCTCTTCATCCACCACATCATCCAACATCTTCAGCTCTGGGTTTGTGTGCTTCAGGAGTCTTCTTAGCTCACATTTCTGCCGCTTTTGGTATAACTTTTCTTTGGAGAGTTGGGATGGCACAGACTGCTGGAAATGTGCCTCAGAGAAGTCTTCTGGCCCTGGCTGATATCTGGTTAAAGGATGTTTAGGGAGGTCATCTTTCCTCTTTTGAGAGTCTTCAGCCATCTTAGAAGAACAAAGTAAAGCTCTCATAATTGAGTCCTTTATAAGAGAATGGAGCTATCTAGTAAAAATCATGCTTCAGAGTGTGCAGACATGCTTGCAGCAATGAGAGCAACACGTTACCTTCATCATGCCAGCTGATACGTTTTCTACATGCCAGGTGTAAATGGGTTAGTTCAGCTTTAATGCATCTGCTAATGCAACCACAGTCAGAGAATAAACATAGGAAGGATGGCATCCGATAAAATAAGAAAGACAAGGATTTGGCTCACATGCTTAAGGGTACGTAATAGTGTTGTGGTAAGATATTTATGTTATTGAGACAATGCAAATCAAACCCACACCTTCATGTGAAGTTTCAAGGAGAAATTCTACCTCACCTTGGTTGTTTTGAGTCTTATACTGGATTCAGATGACTGATCATGTACCTGAATGGAAACAATAATCACTTCAACTTAAGTTAACCTCACAAAATAGCACTGATGTCCTGATCTTGGCTGTCAGATTTACTTTATCTTAATTATTATATGATATCAATGTCATGATATCAAGGTCATGATGTTCTCGTGGAGACTGCCAAGGATACAGTAATGTAGATTGGCAGCTACAGAGTGTGTAGTAATGAGCTGCAATAATGAGTAGACAGATGTTTACCGAATTTAGAGGGCTGTTTGTTGATCCCTGAGGTGCTGCTTTTGACAGAGAGAGAGCAGACTTAGCTTTGACCGAGATGCTCAGTTTCTCCTTGGTTTGAATAAAGGAGCTGTCTCTGAAATCTGCAACTGACCTCCTCTTTTAATCTGCAGAAATAGTAAGCAGCAGTTTTAATGTGTAAAACCGGGGCCTAATCAGAAAAATCTGAGATTCATGTTGATAATGATATTAAGTTCTTTCTGTTATAGACAAAATGCTGTCAAACACCTTACAGTGGATTCGGGGTAAAGACAAAGTGCTTGTAATTTTGTCCTGCCATGTTTACTGGTTATTATTAGCTGTCAAAAAGGCAGCTGTTGTCAAAATACGAGGCTAATTTTGGAGACTCTCACAGCATCATGTGACACAAAGATAGACAATTTAAATTTAGTCGAACAATGACTCAATTCATTAACGTATAGGTAACTTCCACACGAATGTCACTAAACTGTGTGCTAATAGTTAACAGTTTTGGCTAACAGCTGCCATGTGTTGGAGTTATAAATGTACCACTTGTTGTGGAGAGGGACAGATACCTGACTCCACTGACACAGATACTGAAAGTTAAAAGGACAGGCACGTCTCTGCAGTTAAAGTTGACAAAGCATATGAGAGCAAAAGTAAACATGCATACATCTATT
Source organism: Ctenochaetus hawaiiensis (assembly GCA_029783645.1). Classification (NCBI taxonomy): domain Eukaryota; kingdom Metazoa; phylum Chordata; class Actinopteri; order Acanthuriformes; family Acanthuridae; genus Ctenochaetus; species Ctenochaetus hawaiiensis. The sequence continues at coordinate 8,761,408 of JAPZDY010000013.1, read as the reverse complement.
GTTGTTTATAGAAGTATGGATAGTGAATCAGTAGATCACTGCAGCTGAAGCATGGGGCAAAACAGGCAGTGTGTTGTAATATATATTGAAATCTTTTCAAAAGGAGAATTTTGTGAATTTTGCCTGCAATGAGAAGGTCAACCTGTAGTGATATTAAAGTCTAAAAAGTTTAATATTTTAAGATTCATACCTGCTAAGGCCTTCTATCAATTATTTTTTTCCCTGTAAGCTACTGAGTATATTAGGCCTCATGAGTTTAAGGGGATTTTTTTGAAGAGCATGTGTAAACTATACAACTTAGGGTGCAATGTTTCTTCTCAGCAGATACACAGATTATTCCCTAAATGCCCTATACAATCAAAATACAAGCCTGTACTTACAGAATGAACAGCTCCCAGTTCCTTTTCACGTGGCAGTCCTCTTATTCGCTTTTGGTCTTTCTTAGTGTGTTTCGGTCTGATCTATCTGCTGGTTTGTATCTGAAAACACTTCCTCTGCCCCTCTCGATCGCTCTCTCTCTCTGTCTCATTCCTGCCCTAGTGACAGCTGACCCTTTCACCCTCCTGCACTTATTCCGGACTTATAGCGTGCCGGCTATTTCTGTCCCGTTCTGGAGTGGCCTACTGTTCCCACACCGGGTTGAGTCAATCATGGCTTCTTGCAGAGTCACTGTGCTGATATTCATCTCCATTTCACTTCTTTACTTTCATTCATGCCGTCCTCACTTTTGCCCTGAGTCACAGGAATCACGGAGGCCTTCCAGGGAATGTTTACCAGGAAAGCCCACATGTTGTATGAGTTGTGTGTGGAGTTAGACACCGCAATGGGTTATTGTGAGAAGCTAAACATAAACATTGCAAAAGATGTTTGAGTAATAAATCATTTTATTATACACATCTTTCTAATGTTTTATCAAGAGATTTAAATAACGTATAACTGATATAATGGAAAACATGACTTTTATTAAAAGAACGGTTTCATTAACATTTGAATAATTATGGCTTTTAACTGATTTACATTTTAAACTTTAATTTTTTATATAAATTTAATTAAATTTGTGCCTGTAGACATTTTTCACAGCTTGCATGTTCAGATGACCTGCTGTGCACTGAATTAAAGACTCCCTATGTTAGCAATGAATTTGAATGAGTCAATACTTTTTTATTACAGTCAGTTTTCTGTGTTATTCACACATTACATAAGTATTTCTAGGAGCGTAATTTCCCTGTAAAATAATTAGGAAATCAAAGTACAGTAGTATTACGACACTCAATCAGTCTTTTATTTTTTATTGATCTGTGCCTTTGAAAGGGGTTTTATTACTAAACTTTGCTCCATTGTATTAGAATTTTATGGCAAATAAAGATCTGGAGTAGCTTAAGGACATCATGACTGTCACTTTTCCCTTCCAACTTTGATCAGGGCTTTTTATTTTCCAAGAACACTATCTCGTTTGCTTTTATCAGCTACCCGTTGTCCTGGAAGTGTATATATATATATATTTATATATATATAGTTTATTTCTTGATGATTTTTTATTGCCATATATAGTTTATGACCGGGCTTTAAATGATCTGTTTGTGTTCTGTGTTTAAATTGCTTTTCCTGCCTGCCAGTCAGATTTCTACTAAACAATAAAAAGTTTTAATCTAAGTACTGATAACTGCTCAACTGAGAGAACACATGAACATTTATTTCCCAGCTTTATTGTGCAGTATGAAATAATACACAGGGTGGCAGTTCATCACAGAGCGTGCGTTGATAAATATGGCTTTATACTCGCCAGCTTGAGAGGCTGCAATATTTTCAAAATCAACCCCCCATTTTGTTCCCCTCCTCTCCATCCATGTTTGATTCACAATCCAGGGAGGAAAATGATGGACTGTCACTGCTGCTAAATAGACCTTTGTCTGTCTCTGTGAAAAACCTAACATTTGACCTTCAAGCTAATAATAGTGACTGTGTTTACCTTTCAGGTCACATGATCTTCTGTTGCATCATTAATTCAGCCAGCAGATATTTGGGTCTCTTGTTTCTCTGCAGGGCTCTTTACCTCTTCTATCTCTCCATTCATTATTGGCATGATGTCTGCTGCCTTGTAAAGTGACATGAAACTTGTAGCTCTTCGTCTGATTCGAACAGAGCCTTTGACTCAAACAGAGCCTTCGGGGCATCAGCGGACCCAGAACTATTTTCAAGGCTCCCTGTTGACTTACTGCGGGCCAAACTGGCCTTGACTCAAGACCGTTCCCTGTCTTTTCACTTCTGTATATCAGAGCTTTCAGAAGAGTCTCTTTACCCTCCAGATAGGATGAGGTTATCTGACAACGATTAACAGAAAAAAACAGCAGCTGTACTGATTATGTGTCAAACAGCTCAAAAATGTCATGTAACGACAGAGGTTATCTTTTTAAAAACCTGCTTTGGCTCTGATTTACCATTATATGCCAAATCATCTTGATGGATGCATTCCCTTCCACTGTAGTTTGATACCTGTTCAAACACAAAAGCCATGTTAATCATCTAACAAACAAGAGCTGCTTTGTAGAAGGTTATTGACATTTGTACTGTGTGTTTAGTCGTCACAAGAGTGAAGAAGGTGATGTGTCTTTCACCTGGCAACTAGCTGGGACACAGATGTTTTCCTGTCCTGCAGCCCTGCATGTGTCCTGGTGGGCTGGTCACATGATGAAGGGATGCTCATCAGTGACTGGGCACACCTGCGGTTTCTCTCCAAAACCATGACCAATCATGTCACAGCAGCGCACAGTTTGCCAAAAACTATATCACTAAGTACACTAATCAGTGCTTATCATTGCAGTACATTACCTCTGCAGACGATCAACCGGCCTTAAAAATCATAGTCTGTCCTTAAAGTCCGGTTTTAACCATCATCGTAACATTTAAATTACTTGTAAAGCTAAAAATTCTTATGAAATGAAATGTTGCAACTGCGTTCTGATGAAGCCATGCAGTTTCAAAGCAGTGCAATAACTACTCAGTTCAGAGATACACATGAAAACAAAGTGCTTGTCCATAAAAAGGACATTTTGAGTGCAGTTGTTACCTTACAGATGTCTGTCAAAATCTTTTTTCTTCCTTATTACTTTTTTCTTACTCATTACCACAGACTAGAGTAGCAAACAGTAAGATAACAATCTCCCAAACAGAGTACATCTGCAGAGTTCATCTTAAATACAGAAACCGATGTTAAGTCATAATTCATTTATCACTCCACAAACATCTTTTGTTATTATTGTATGTTTTCCCTCCTACGTGAGTTTTCAGAGGTTTTCAGGTCAGACCTCCGTTACTCACACTTGATCTTTGAGCAGCAATACACAACCCATTAAGATAAATTAAGATTAATTTTATTGATCCTGTTGGACAGCCAGTTCAGCAGCACAGAATAGGGAAGGGAACAACAAAGAACATAAAATAGGAAATATTTTAAACAAGAGGATTATGATCTGCAGCTCTACTGCTTTGCAAGCATTTTGTGTGGGCTGAGTTGTGAGAAATACTGATTAACAGATGTTCCCAGGTTACAGATTTACAGTCCAATTCAAGAGCATGTGAGCACTGTTAATGAACACCACCACGTACACATGAGTTAATTTATAGTGTAGATGTTCAATGTGAGCATCACCGCATTTTATCAGGAGAATTTCTCAAGAAGGAAAATTGTTTCCAAACTCTAAAACATTTTTTATTGATCACACATAAGTAGATTATTCCTGGACACATAACCTTTGATCAAAAGTTTTAACAGCTTAAAAATGGCATGCATCATGAAAACTGCTCAACTATACTGACAAAAGCATTATGCAAAAAGCTCCAAAAAAAGCCATTATGCTTTGCTTTTTGCACATTTGCAGTCTCCTGAAAATCCCAAACAGTGCTTTTACTTTAACTGTCAAACATTGTGCTATTTCAAGACAGAACAATGTGCACATTAGGGTATGCTTTGGTAATTTTAAGGACCTAATAGGAAAACTGGAATAGGTTTGTGTGATAAATGTTGTGTAACCTTGCAAACTTTGGTACAGAACAGCAACCCTAGGGGGCCTCATGATTGAGCGTGTAGCAGAGTGGATGCAACAACATCATCAGTCTCAGCTCTGTGCTCTCAGTAGGCATCACTTTTTGCATTTAAGTAGCCCTTTACTTGTAAATCACCGCTACCAGAAACAAAAAAATGATCAGAAACAAAGAATAAATCTGGTACACTTTACTGGAAACATTTAAAAGTGCGTGGCAGCAAAAATGTGGCGATCTAAAATGTCATGGTTAGTGCAACCCTCTTTTAATTCTGTGCCCCACTTTGAACTCCCTGTTTAACTCAGCCTGGATACACCACTGCAACTGAACAATTATTTTTTACTGCCTCTTTAAAGGGTTCTTAGTTCTTGAATTGGATTTGAACTGGCTGGGGTTTAGCCATCCCAGACGGAGAGCGAGGAAACAAATGTTGTGGAAGTTCGTCTCCACCCAGGAATTTTAAGACCTGCTGACCCTCAGGGGTCAAACTGAGCAGCAGGAAGCTCTGCTCCTTCATGACCTTGCTGACTACACTTACACCAACACCGACACCAACCCGACTCACCATGACACAACCTGCAGACGAGCTGCATCAGCTAACATGTACTGTAGTGCAGCTTTTCCAGGACTGAAAAAATGCAGTTAGAAGGTATTTATTTTGTTTTTTGTATTTTTTTAAATATAGAAGCTTTTTTATGTGGAATTAAGGGGGGGGGGGTTGATAATAATGCTATCTAGTATTGATATTTATCTTTACTTTAGTAAAATCATATGGGACAAGATTTATTATACTGAAACGAGACCTAAAAGATTAAATAAATTAAATGGAATGATGCCAGTGTTTGTTTCGATAAATGTTATTTAATACTTTTCCATGATGTCAGCTGCACACTTCTTAACTTTAATCAGACAGTGAGTAGTTTTGAAAAATATTTAGTGCCTTTATTTAAGTACTGATTTTAAAGCTGCATTAATTATTTTTGACCACTTGGGGGCAGTGAAACACACTAAAAAACACAAAGACTTGCTGTCACCATACAGTTTTTGATGTTACAAATTAGAGGCTGTGAAACTATTTAGAGTATTTATATTGTATGTATTTAATCTGTATTTTGGATGAAAATCTGATGTTTATCACCGCTTCATGTTGGTTGTAGATACTAGTCACTATTTACTTGGTAGGTATGATTTTAAGATAGAGATTTTACTTTCAACTCAAGGGTGAAAGTTTCAAGTATCAGATGAACCCACAAAACATTAGAAAATTATTAGAAAAAGCTACCAACTTTAACAGTGTTTTAATTTTCTGTTTTAAATTGATGCTTCTCTACCTTTATTTAAGTACAATTTTGAATGCTTGAATTTTACTTGTTCTGTTTCAATTTTTTATTCAATCTGAACACATCATTGTGGTATCTTTCATCTGTATTTCCCTCTTCTTCACTCAAGTGTAAAATGCAGTGAAGATTTGAGACAATGGAGGCTTTTGTCAGCACCCAGAATTCATAGTCACTCTCTTTAGTCTTGCTTTCTGTTAATCAGTCTTCAGACAAAGACAGAGCAACAGCAGCAGCACACACCCCTGGGGCAAAAATGAGAGATTCAGCCTCGCTGTCTCTCCCCCCTCCTCCTCCTCCTCCTCTGCCCCTCCTCTGACTACAACCCTCATCCCTCCCTTCAAAACCCACTCCTGTCTCTGTCTCAGAGGCACTGGAGAGATGAAAGGGAATATGCAATGTGCCGCCTTTGACTGTGAACTGTGCGGTGTTATTAGGGGGGAAGTTTACTGGCCTTGTCTGCGTTTTAAACACGCTTGCTTACACCAGCCAGCTGTTTTAGAGTGAGGGATCCACGTCTGGGTTAAAAAGAAGACTTAAATACCAGCAGATTACAATCTGTGACTGGTAACGAGCTGCAAAGAGGACAGCATGAGTGCATGCATGGACACATCTGTCTGTCTGCCTGTGGTTGAATGTGTACAAACAGCCATGAGAGAGGACTGGCCTTTCACATTGCACGCACATGATGTTACAAGCTAGTCCAGCAGAGGGCGGTAAAGACCAGATAAACTCAGTGCTCTGTATTGTCTTACCTACCTTTGGGTTATTTGGGAACATACAGTGGGGCTATTCAAGGCTAAACTAGGTTATTTCAGTGCACCAAAGTAACCCAGAATGAACAGCAGCGAGAGTTGAGACCAGACAGTAGAGTAAGATAAGGTCATGACTACTTAGTATTTTGCAAGTGACGCATACATAAGCATATTTTATCACAGGCGGTGAAATTAGTTTATACACAGGACTAATCTGTCTCATCTTGTACCAGATAAATATGCTGTCATCATAAGGACTTTAAGTTACCTCACTTAACCCTGCTGCAGTCACACGTCTGACGTGCTTTACAGAGCGTGTGATACCGGTTGGTCTGTTGGATGTGAGTGACACACACACACACACACGCACACACACAGACACAAATCACGTACCACAAATCTCACACGGCCAGCAGTCATGAGTTTGCCTGAGATAGATAATACGTATGCATCATGACACACAGGGCAGACACAGTGTGTGTGACTCAGCAGCTGTGTGTTTGTGTATACGTGTGTGTGTGTGTGTGTGTGTGTGTGAGTGTGTTTGTGTGTGTGTATGATTCATGCTGCTGCTCCTAGAGATGCTGCACAACATGTAATTGAGGTAATCTTATTGCTTTTCATTCAGAGAACTTTCAAGAAAACAAACTTATCATTTGTTTATTTGTGAGATAACAAATTTTTTTCTCACCAAAATTTTCATTAAATAATTGAACTCTTTAGTTGTTAGATGATGTTAACAACAGACGTTTCTTCACCAGTTTGGTTTCGTCAAACCACACTGCAAAAATAACCCTTCGAATCAGTTTTGGCACATGTAAGAACATCTTATTTATTCATCAGTCATCTCTTGGCCAGATCACTTTGATGCCAACATGAAGCCCAATTAGTTAGAAATGTCCCATCTGTAGTCTAGAATCAGACCACCCTTGAAGAGGCAGAAGCTTAAAATGTAACCAGCAATAGAGGAAGCATGTTTAAGATTGCTTGCTTTTCTTTTTGCCCTAGCCATAAATTGATTTGCGCTCTGATGTTTAACTTTAATAATCTCTGATTTTGAATTTTCACTTCTTCCAAAAGAGGTTTCATGCTGTCAGTAAGGGTTAAATATCTTCTCCTATCTCATGCCATAAAGACAGTCTCATATTCCCAATGTGCAAATACTGACTGCCTGAATATCATACATATGCATTACATAAATAATACAACATATTTTCATCTTTAACTAGAAATACTTACATGTCTGATGAGCTCTAGTGCTGTAGATGATCAGCATCCTGCACATCATACATGCAACATGATATCAGTTATTAGCAAATGCCTCAGCTTTGGCTCGATATGCATTTTTGTGCGTTCTTTGTCTTCAGTGGTCTCATCTTTGCGACATGTTTGACGTAAGAGCAAATGTTCAGTGTGTGAACCCAAAACAGAGGAACAGATGAAGATCCCCTACAGTGTGTGTGCTGCCAAATGAGGGAATAAGGAGGGTGCACTGAATGATGATTTGATTAAAAAGAAAACTTTTTGAGTTCCTACTAAACACATATTCTTAGTAGATTCACACTGGCTGCCTGTAAAAAAATATCTGAAGATAATGTATGTCTTTCCCTACCACAAAGTCGTGACCTTGGTTTGTGACCGAGCTGAGGCTTTATGCTGAAAACACTTGCAAATGTGTTGCCTTCTACAGTCATGCTGACCAACTAAGTGAATGTGAGAAAATCAAATTCATACTGAAACACCAGAGATGCAAGTGAACAAACACTGTTAAGTGGAGCCGTACTGTCTGAGTGTCACATATAGCTTCATACATGATTATGCCAAAGCAAAAACAATGCTATTAAAATGTCTGAAGTGACAGTGGTGGCAATGATTATGTTGATAATATTCAGTGAATAGAGCATAATAATAAGAAATTTGTTTTATTAGAATTATCAGCAGGAATATTAACTCAGATGATCAAAAAACAAAATTTGCTTCCTTGTTTTTGCTCTGTGTTATACGTTATATAGGAAATCACTGTTTCTATTGTCTTATCTAATCCAGATTCTGAGAATATATTTCTCATTCTCACATATTTATGAATCCCTCAGCTCTTGGCTGGTGCAGGCCAGTTTTTCATTCTTCTTCTAGCAGAGAAAAGTGAGGAGGAGGAAGGAAGGAAAAACAAAAACGAGGTATGAAAAGTGCAAGATAAAGGTGGATATATTGATCTGTTAGCTGAGTCACAAATCAAAGAAAGAACTGGAGAAAAGCTGAGGCTTAAAAGAGATCACCAAGCTTTTCTTCATGCAAGAAGAAACCTCAACACTGAGCTGTTGTTGCTGAACTTCCAGCACATTTGAGGTTTTAGTCATTTGATTGACTTTTATCGAGGATTAAATTCTTAAATCCCCAAAATCACAAGCAACCAATAGCAGGAGTCGGCACAAACCCAGGTAATATTACAATGTCCACAAAGAGATAAAACAAGATAAACACGCTTTTGTTCTGTTGTCAGAGAAACTTGGCTGTTTTTCATGCCCATAAGTGACTGTAATTAGGTGTAACAGTTCACCTAAGCTGCGTCATGTTTTGGAGAAACACTGAGGGAAACCAAACAAACCAAAGCCGAGTTTTACCAAAGTGTTTCTCCGTTCATTTGTTTTCTGTTGCCCGATGGAAGGATCGAAGTGGAAATCTATGTGTCATTGGGAAAGTGTATTCCTTCCAGCCTTTTTTCCTAGCACATGGCTGTAATTTGTTGAAACACTCCCTCTTTCCTGAGGAGAACATGAGCAGCGGTGAGCAGCAGAACATTGTGGTGTATATTCTCTGTCCCTGTGCATGTTTTTTTGCAGGTATGTGTAAGTGTGTTGCGCCTGAGGGGGAACGTGCTTCAGTACAGCTGAGTGGGAGTGACTATGACCTAACCCGTCCCCTTCTTGTCCACATGAAGCCGAACAAGCCCCGCCCGTCACGCTGTGGCCATGCACAAGGCAGTGGCGAGCCTGCCTGCATGTGTTTTGTGTGTCAGTGAGAGTGCACGTTTCACACATGTGACCACCGTGGAGGCAGCCGGAGCTCTAAGCTGCTTTGCGAGGCTTAGGAGGGCAGCCGCTTGCTGGCTACTCAGAGGGCTGTGCTCGCTACATGCCTGGAGGGGGTGACGGCATAGCTGAGCAGTGGAGCACGGTGCCCAGGGTTTCACATAACAATGCTGGGTCAGGGACGGCCCACAGAGGCACTGCACTGAACTGTACATGGTCACAAACACGGCTCTTGTTCAACAGTCACAGAAAGTGACAGCATTCATCTGTGAATGAGAGTGGAAGTATTTCTTTCCTTGCTTGATTAAGCCAAGAAAGAGCTGCTTTTAATTGATGAGGAATTTATTTTGCAAGTGCATGCAATTAATTTGATGTATTTTTGTAATTTACATTTATTTAAATATTCCCCTTTGTTTGTGTTTCATGCTCAGATCTCATAAGCTTAAGCGTGAGTGCATATGAAAAGCAGGTTAAACTCTGACAGTTTCTCGACTCACTTCAGTGGAGGATGATTAATAGTGGTGCAGATGCATTGTACATGAAAAAAAAGCACACGCATGCACATGCACACATGCAGTGTGCCTGCCTGTGCAGTGTGTCCTACAGGACTTTATGTTCACTGCTGTTGATATCACACACTCTCCCTCCCTCCAGAGTCAGTGCATGTCGAGAGCTGGAATATCAGGTTTCCTGCCTTTGTGCAGAGTTTGTACTCACAGCTTCACCTTTGTTCCTCCTCTGTCAGCACACAGCAGCACTGCATCAGGGCACTCTGTGCTGCTGCTGCTGCTCTCTAAGGATATACCAACCAAACCACTGGCAGTCTGTCAGTGGATTTAAGGTTGCCAGGAGATAATTATCACAGGGAGTTAAAAAAGCCTTTGTATGCATTTGGATAATTGGAGGAATAGGAGCAACAGTGAATCCTAAAAGTGTTTTAATGAGATTTTCCTAGTCAGTGCTGCAGCAGGCTTGAATATTTTGCAGCTTTGTGTGTGATTCATTCATGGCTTCATTCTCAGAAATTGTAGGATTGTTATTTCTACGCATTCCCCCTCTGCTGTGAAACCCCAGATGACCCTGCTGTGGCGCCAGTAGAGGCTGGGCACTGTGAGGGAGGAAGAGGAGGAGGAGAAGGAAAGGGGAGGAGAGAGAAGTCAAGCATATGAGGATATTAAGAGTAAATTTATGAAGCTGGAGGAAAAGACGACAAGCGCACAATACTGCGGCTTGGTCGCATGCAGCACGAGAGAGGAAAAGAGGGCGTCTCTGTACAGTTTCCTCTTAGTTTTCTCAGGAATGAATTGCTCCTGTGTGTACGCCTGCCTTTATCTAATAAGCCAGCCCTGAAGTTATTTAATGCTTGCAAGTAATCAGTTGCACCAGAAAGGAGGCCTGTGGTTTTGACTGTGGGCCAGTGGAGCCGTGTCTTCTGAAATGTGATCCTGTATGTGGGACGTCACACAGCGCTGCTCCTGGAATGTCCTGCGTAGAGACAGAACAAACTCAGAGGCCAAACTGTAATCTCTTATCTCTGCCTGTGAGACTTTGTACCGCACTACCGTAAAATAGTCACATATCTGCCCTGTTTTATCTTAGAGAAGCCACAATATGCACTTTTCAAAGCTGG
>JAPZDY010000013.1:8736253-8750512 GCA_029783645.1 Ctenochaetus hawaiiensis | reverse complement strand
GAGAGAAATCTTAATGATCCACAACTGTAAAATATACAGTTAGATTTTGTAAAGACACCACATACGTATCAGTTTTAGACTTTTAATATCCTTTAATGTCCCTTTTCTCTATTTCTTATCTCCTGTTTTTCTGTGGAAAAAAAAAACAAATAAAGTGGATTAATGCATAACTTTGCTGATTTTTTTCAATCAAGATCAGCTTTATGTCCTCTGCAGTTTTGAAGGGAGCTTCTTTAAGATTTATAAAAAAAATGTCTCATACTGATGTCATCAGGAGTTATCTTGGGTTGGGCTTCAGTTACAAGGGTGTGGAGTTTGAAAGACGTAAGCATTTACCAGATGGAGGAGCCAACTAAAAGGCATCACTAGGTTGCAATGCTGGCAAGTGAAGGATCCAGGGTTTGTAATGCTAACAGTTGTCTATTAGGGACTTAGAGTCAGTAGATCTGCAGTTGCACAGACAATTAGACCCATTTTAAAAAAGAGTATTTCAAATTACCATTTATCCCTTAGATCCATGTTAAATTGTTAGAAAATTATTGAAACACTGTTAACGCCTTTTACATTCATATCACATACAGGAGTGGATGAAATAAAAAGTCAAATCAAACCACAAACTACACCCTTACAAATACCAATACAATTAAATAAGCACCTTTATGACTCAGTTTCAATGAAAATTGAACGCTGACACATTTAAAAATTAACGAAAAACATTAAGTGCTTGTACTTTATTTGTTTGTATTACACTCAAAGGTATTTGTGTTATTTTGTCCAACCCCTGTGGCTGGTTCAAAGCACAATCCCTAGTGCCTGTTTTGGTTATACCAACCCTCTCCACTGGAGGCAGTGTTCTGCAGACTTTCTGCACACAGTCCTTGCTGATGAAGGGCAGGATGCCACTGTAGACACATGATGCAATCATGTTGAATATCGTCACACTGTTGCAGCATTTATTCTGCTTTGATATGCATTTGTTGTGCATGATTGAGAGGGCGTGATAAAGCTTTAGTCTGAGGAAAGGAGAGTACTTGTTCATAGCAAAGAGGAACAGGGGAAAAAGTAAATTGGCTAAAGAAACATGATTTATTAAAATCCCATAACAGGTGGAGAGTTTGGCAGCTGAGTCACATTTTCTCTTGATGTGAACACTGTATCTGACCTCAGGTTGCTCAGTCGCACATGTGATGCCTTGCAAATGCACATGCAGTCCTCTCCTGTTACACAAGGCAATTACTGGATATGTGCATGTGTGTCTGGGTGTTTATGTGTGTGTGTGGTAAGCTGTGAAAGCCAGTGAGTATGCACATGACCAGCTCAGACATGATGAATTGCTGTAGCTTTAAAAGACACAGTATCATTTGCACCGAAGTGCGTGCTGCACAAATTGGTAAAAAAAAATCACTCTTTTATTTTACTGTTGCATTCATACTCAATGTGCTTTGCTCAGCTGATCGTCTTTGCTCCTTGTGGTTGTTCTCCTTATTTATTTTTTATGTTTGAATCTCGCACAGCTGAAGCTGTCAGGGGTTATCCACAGATCTGCACTTTTTCAAGGCGTATTAGGAATGTGCACTGAGCTATTAGCCCTCTGTTTTGTGCTGCAGAATCCAGCTTCTTTCTATGACCTGTTGTTTACACTTATACTTGAAAAATTGGCCTTTTCGCTGTTTTCCGATTGCACAGTAGAGACACTGTTTAGAAAATCTAGGAGACAAAACATAAGGTAGTCAGGGTGAAAAGTTAATGTGACTCAGATCACGTCCTCCCTCAGCTGAAGTCAACTGTGTGTACACATTGTGGAGAGACGTCAGAGAGTGAGACATAAAGAAGTCTTTTGTGGGAGCGTCAGTCTGCAGAGGGAGGCTGGAAGGAAGATGACAGCCTGCTGCTTGTGTGTAGTCCTGCTGAGCTCTGGCTGTTTGTCCCTCCACCTCCCCCCCAACACACACTCACACACCTCCGCACCATACTCTCCCTCCCGAGGCACGACTCTGGTCACCGTGGATATTAATACACCGCTCTGCCACTGAGTGCGCTCAGCACAGGAGTGAAAATATCTGACAGGCACTATTTATAGACCCTGCAGGCGGACAGGCGGAATCCACGGCAACACGATCCAGCCTATTCTGGAGTCGTGTTCCACAGAAATCGCCTCGGCGGAAAGGAGCTGCGAAGGGGAGCACAACTTGCCATGATGGGGGAAAGAGTTTTTTTTTTTTTTTTAATAGTTGAGGGTGGGGAATGCTTACAAATGAAAGAGACATGTGGCTGTTAAAGCAAAAACACATGTAATGTAATATTCATGCAGGTGTGCACTTTTTTCCTTCCTCAGCATGTCTCCTGCCTCTTTTACACACACACACACATGCTCACACACACACACACAACCTTGGAGAGGGTTTTTTACTGTGTAGGCTATGTACATGTTAAAACAGTGATGAAATCTCTCAGGATTGCATGAGCTCCTGCTCTTGTTATGTGGTCATGCTTTTAATCAAATTCACATTTAGATCTTAAGCAAACATGAATAAAATATGAATCACACATGAGGGCGTAATAGTAGAGTGTCAGAGGCGAGTCCGGTGGGTGGAATGACCTTCGTTTGGCTTAGGCATCCATGTGTCATTCTGAGCATTTAGACACAAGCAGAGAAGGCAGGGATGTGTAATGAAAGGCAACATGGCTGCATGTTGACCTCTGTCACCTGCCTGATTATGCAAATCACAGACAGAGCTGAGACAAGAGGACAGAGGAGAGTAACAGGATCTCTAACACTCCTCAGATCCACAGTGCAGACTGTGCCAGACTGATTTAGTCAGAAAACAGTTTGATTTGACCAACTGAGATTCTTTACACTTCAAAACATTTTTATCCCATGTGGCTGCTGGACAGCATATGCATTTTACAGTTTTGGCAGCTTGCAGCCTGATCATAGTTTACTTAGGATATGAACAACAGGCTGAAGCCCCGTCACAGTTTACCAGTAATCTATCAATGTGTGTCAAACGCAGCAGGAGGAAGTACAACAGATAGCACAAATTACTCAGGGGCAATATGTTAGCGATAAACAGTCAGTAATAAACAGTAACATCATTGTTTTCCCTTCCAGTAACTGCACGCGACTTTGTGTACATGCTGCTTAGCAACACACAGTTCTTTGTCTTTCTTCTGTGTGAAATCTAATACATAGCGTATTGCATACGCACGTGGAAATCACACCAGGAGAGAAAATGATGCTAATAATTTACTTAAGCTCCTTAATCTCAGCAGAATCAACCTTTATTCACAAAGCACATTTTGTACAAGGAATTTGTTTAGTGCAGGTGTCAAAACATAAAAGTGTCATTGCAGTGAAATGGGTTTTATGACTGAGGAAGACGACAAAAAAGCAAAATAAAATGATTCTTGATGCTATAAACTTATGAGTAGGTAAAAGTACAAGTGTGCAAAAACAATAAAAACAACAAATTTTGCAAAGAAAGTCAGATTTTGTTCTCATTTAGTGCCATCATCAAGTCTTATTTTCAATTTTTCAATGCTTTATGACCAAATATGTGCAGAATTTTGACGTGTTCACACTAAAATAATATGATGCACAAAAAAACATAATAGCTGCTGAACATCATCACGTTAGCATGCTGACACAACTTTGCCTCACAGAGTTCACTACCATCGCAGCACACAAGGGCTTACATTTTCAGTCTTTTCTCTCTTTTTTCCAGAATTTTTTGCAGAGATGATCCTTCTCTCCTCTCTCACTCATTCGTGTGACTTTTTCATGCCAAACTTCCTCGTGCTGCTCCACCACCTCCTCCTCCTCCTTTTGCTGCTGTAGCAGAACTGGACTTGACATTCAGCGGTTGTGACACATCTCAGTTGCCCCCCTCCAGGGCAGCCTTCTCTTCTTCTGCACTTCACAATGCAGTGTATGTGTGTGTGTTTGTGTGTGTACTTGTACTTGCCGTATAGTGAAGACAAGTTTTTCACCAGCAGAGAGGGAGCAGTTTTTGGAAAGTGAGGACATTTTATATGGTCTTTACAACTTTAAAGGGCTGTTTGAAAGTGAAGACTCTGATTAAAGGGGTTCGGTTAGAATGAGGTGTAGTTCAGGGTTAGTTTAATGGTTAGTTTAAGGCATTTAGCTGAGGTGGTTACAGTTAAGGGGGTTATAGGAAGACGGATCTCATAAATATAGAGGTATGTGTATGTGTGTGTTTTTTTGTATGTGTGTGTGTGTGTGTGTCACAGACAGAGACAGACACAGAGAGTGGGAAACAGACGGACTGGCAGACTGGTCATCTGCTTGTCTGCTTTCAGACTCACCAAACGTTGCCTTTTTGTGGCTACGCCGTGTTCTTGCAAGTTTGAATAAAGGAGGGGGGGGTGTTCGCCTGCCTGTTATCTGAGAGTGTGTGTGTGTGTGTGTGTGTGTGTGAGTGTGTGTGCTTTGCCTGAGCATGTGGAGGGAGTCACATGTTCCTCGCCGTGCTTTCCAAGCCTGTCTGCTCACCTGGTGGTTGCCATGGGAACAGCCAGACAGCGGCAGACTTTGCACCAGCCTCCTCGGGGGATTGTGAGAACAGAGAGAAGGTTTAAGGGCGAGGAATCTCTCTGGGATTTTTTCTTTTTTTCAAGCTTTAGGGAAAAACCTCCAAACTTTATGCTTTTTAAGGGCCGTTATTTTTTAAGAGATCAGCAACTTTCTGTAATCTAAGGTTTTAATAAGGGCTCTTTGATCTATTTTGTTAAGCCATAAAGTTTTAAAACACCTTTTAACAATTAACTTAACATGAATACCCCACTGTGTGTGTGTGTGTGTGTGTGTGTGTGTGTGTGTCGCTGCTGAGAAATTGAAGCTTTTGGGAATTTTGGACAAGGGGAGCGATGTTTACTCACTCTAATATATCAGACCTCCCCAATAGTGTCATGGCAGCACATCTGATGTTAAAACACACATGCTTTGTAGTCTCTCAGTAAGTCACTGTCTGATCATTTGCATTCACCAGAGGAGGGAACAGAAAAGCTCTGTTGTCCTTTTTTCCTGTGCCCTTAAGACAACCCGCAGCTGGACTGAGGCGCTGAACGCTGCTGCTGCAGTCTTGTTCTTGTGGTTTAGGGGATTTTTTTTTCCCTTAATCGTGCCTCCAGTTTATTATGCTGACGCTTGAATAGCAAGATGTTCCCAGCTTTATCGCACCAGTTGCACACTTCTCCCCTTTGTATTTTGCCAGCTGCCCTGAGAGAAGGAGGGGTGGAGGGTGAGCGGAGGCTGTAAAGGCTCAATGTGTGTGTGGTGTGGCTATATGTGGTTATGTGTTATGTGCTTAATGTTTTGCATCTGAATCGGTGAGTTGTTTTTTGCAAAGAGAGATTTGGGGTGGTGCACACAGTTTTGTAAGTGGGGGCTCTTATGGTACAGATCTGAAAGTCTAATGCAATAAACAGTAGGTTTCGGCCACTGTTTATGTTTTGAGCTCCATTCTGATCCCTGCTATGTCTGCAGGGAAACACAGTCGGCACCTCTGATCTGTCCTCCTCCTCCTCCTCATCCTGCCTTTCCTCACCCTCCCTCTCCTTGCCTCCGCCTGCTCCTCCCCGTCCCAGCTGCGAGCCCTCGCAGCCAGGGGTGAACCAGGGAGCAGCGGCAGGAGCGCAGAGATGATGACGGTGACGGGAGGGTGCAGACAACAGCGAGACAGCCAGCGACATGGACACACAAACAAACCGGCAGTCAGGCAGAGACAGACACATGATAAGTGGCTCGAGACAGGACGCTCTGCGGTGCGGTTCAGCCGAGCCGGCCCCAGTCCACCGGTGTGGTATGACCACAACACAAACATGTGAGGCTCTCCCAGCGGTCCCAAAGGCTGCTGGGAGACACTTACATAAAGCAGCTCCCGTTCTTGCACAGCTCACTCTCACATGGGGGAGCATGTGAGACAGGAGATCTCTGTTGCTGCTGCTGCTCTTTCCCAACCCCTTTGTCTCTCAGTCTATCACTGCGAGACACTCAGACTGACACCAAGCACTCATCATGGCGCTCTTGATGCTCTCTGATCAGCCAGTCTGCAGAGGAGAGAGGTTATCCAGCCTCGCCACCCTTCCCCCTAAAGCTCTGCCTCCTATTCCCTGTTCCCCCTGACCTGTGTGCATGGTTCCTGGTTGAGCCCCCTCCCCCCTCTGGGCCTCATGGAGGATGGCCAGAGGTCAGTGTGTGATGTGCAGCTGTAGGGCGAAGAAGAAGAAGAAGAGGAGGAGGAGGAGGAGGAGGAGGGGTGAAAAGTGCTGACTGCATAGGAACGGCCACCCACATGACGTCACGGTCACAGTTTCAGCTCACAGCCTTGTAACTGTGCCAGACTCCCATGCTGCCTCTGTGGTGTAAGCAGCACAGCCTCACATAAACATTCACAACTCACTGGCTGCCTGCAAGCCAGCCGTGTTTGGGACATGACACAAAGCTGCACTTACAGTCGGTTCAAAAAAGGACTATAAACAATGGTTAAAAAATTACATTATTGGCAATCGTGTTTGCTTGTGAAAAGAAAGGGACACGACTATACAACATATTAGGGCAGAATCCTGAGGCATTGTCTGTTTAATTTCTAATTTATGGATTTTTTGATGGGTTTATTAATCTTGCAGTCAAAAACTACTCAGGTCCTTTTTGCAAGTAAAACCCTGACTTGTTTAAAAGTGTCTGGCATATTAATCAATACTAAAGCAATTGTCTTTTTCACTTAAGGCCAAAAAGAAAGTGTCTCCACAAACTTTTAATGGTAAGTTATGATAAACATATTAAAATATGCCCAACTTCTAGTCACATGAATGTTAATGTTGTCTTAAAACAAGCATTCATAAAAAAGGTCCTTGTACAAATAATAGAAGTACAAATTAAAATGAACTCGATATTATTTGAACAAAGGCTCAAGGAAATAGTGATTAATAATAAGTAACTAAAACAAAGAACACTAGCAAAAACACATGCTACTCCAGCTCTCATAAGTTTAAATTTTTATTGATCTGAAATACTGAAGAAACTGCAGCACAAGTCAAACTGAAATGGGTTGAAATAACAGAAACGTTAATGTGCTTTTTATGGCGCTACAACAAAGAACAACAAAGAATTCCCCTTGTATTGATATGAAACTTGAAAGCAGGGGGGATTTTGCATTTTTTTATGAATTGGTTAGTGTTTCCTCATCAATATAGTCATGATACATGATATAAACATTAAATTAACTCAAAATTTTACCCAACATATAAGATTTTCAACATTATTGTTAATCAATTTAAGGCTAATTATCTGATAGATTCCTTGGACTCTTGGTTTAATTCTTGGACTCGGACTGTGGCAGCTGTCTTTAGGATGAACATTAAGTAGAACAGTTAAAACACATCCAGGCTAAATTAATCCTTCTCTCTCTGATAAGAGCGGTTGCATTGCCTCCTCTCACCTGTAGAGACAGCACGCTATCACCCTCACTTCTTGCATACTGCGTGGGGAAGAGATCCCTCAGATTGTTTCCCTATCTGTACACATATTCTGGGCGTGCATCCCAGTCGGCAGATCGCCCTTGGCACCGCCAGGCATAGTGAGCGCTGATTCCTCCCCGTCCTTTACCTACTTCCCAGCAGCTCTGCTCCAGTGTGCCACAGTCAGCCTGCAGACTGAGGCTGCAGGGCAAACAGGCACAGTACACAGTGAACTAGACGGATTATCTTTGTCGAGGGAAGAGATCGAGACAGATCATCGCATAACAGTCATCACCATCAGTATTTCACTCCCTCCAGGGAACCCAACAAAAGTCTCTCACTTATACAGATCATTATCAGCAGCATACTGTGGTTAGCTCAATTTGAATGCTCTTAGGAAAGAGCTTTAACAAAAGGGTTTATCTCAGACATCCTATTGTACGCTAAAGATCAGCCACTGATTTGTCTCTGACAAATTCTAGACATATCACACTGATAATCTAATTTCTTGTTGTCAGACATGAATTGCTGGAACAGGACAAAACTAGACTAGGTAATGAGAAAGTGTAAATTAAAGCAGCATTCTCCTCTTAAGCTCAGTGAAACTGTTTTTGTTGTAAGTTTTAAACACCGTCAGCATTTCTGCAGCTTATTGTCACATCAGTTTCGGAGGGAAACACACTTCAGTTGGCTGATTACTGGCATGTGTTTGCAGCTACTGCTTTGAGGTGGTTAAAGTTGAGAGGTCACGACCTCTTTTGGAGGGGAGAGGAGAGTGGTGACAGGAGGTGTGAAGGTGATCAAGATTGCCATTCGTTTTTTTTGCACCCTTTAGAATTTGTTAACTGCCTCTCATGACTTCTAATCTGATAGGTCATGGTCACTTTAAGAAGTTTAATGGTTAAAAAACATGGGACTAAAATATGATGCTATATATTTTAAATGAATGGCACCCCACTGAGAAAAGTCCTGCTGCATCGACTCTGACCTAATCTAAATAAAGCACTATCCCACGGCTTTGTGGCTGATTCACTGGAGGCAACGACTGGCCGAGATTACCACAATTCTTGGGTTTTGGCAGTTGCAATCTACAGTAGATTTATGTCACGGGCATTAATGGCCTGCTTTTTCAGCGGTGGATTATCTTTGGATTGTTGCCACTGAGAATCCATTTACTGTAGGAGCTGCATTGTGGCTGTCGAAAGGCGAGCCCCATTTAAAGAAATTACAGGCATGCTTCCTTATTATCACTCACAATCGCTTACGTATTAAATTCCTCTTTCTTTAATCAACTTAAAATTCTCAAGTCGATTCTGTTGTCTTCTGATTCCTTCAAAAAAAAAAAAGTAGAAGAGCAGTGAGGCTGCTTGCTAGTGAAAAAAAAGGGCTTATAGATTGTTAATATTGGCAAAGAGTCACGGTGTCTTGGTCATTTGGTTGCCAGAGTAACCATGACATGAAAGCTGAGATGGTGATGCATGAAACGTTGAACAGCAGAGGACAGGCTGCTTGGCGGTTTGAACTCTGGACGTCATGAGGCAGACGGTGACAAGTCTTGAGAACAGGGAGCTCGACGCAGGAGCGGAGGGATTATTTCCCCCTCTGGTTTTAATGTGCTCCACTCCTGCATGAAATGATCGTGCATATAATAAGAGCATCAAGCTTTTATCCACTTAAAGGAATAGTTTGGTTATTTTAAAGTGGGGCTACATGTGCTACTCAAGCAGAGTCTGCATATTAGCTTCTGTGGATGTCCACTCTGTTTTGCAAGGTAAAATTGTTGTTTTTGTCAAAGGAGTCTGGTGGCTTTGAAGAGAGCATGGATGGATATAACAGCCTCAGTTCCCTGTCAGAAAGGGCTGTCTAATAGTGAGGTATAGCGCTGTAAATTTTCTAAATATAGCATACACTTCAACAGATATTGATTATTTGAAGAAGCCCTAAAAAATGTGTTTTGCTGCCGTCCTCTTTGATGGCAGTTCATCACTTCACCTCCTACACCAGGAGTTTTGCTGCGTCTCCAAACCGGGGACATAACCAAC
The DNA here is from genome assembly GCA_029783645.1 of Ctenochaetus hawaiiensis. Taxonomy (NCBI): domain Eukaryota; kingdom Metazoa; phylum Chordata; class Actinopteri; order Acanthuriformes; family Acanthuridae; genus Ctenochaetus; species Ctenochaetus hawaiiensis. Next base: position 8,740,991 of record JAPZDY010000013.1, on the reverse strand, counting down.
ATCTACTGTAGGTAATACACTGACTACGGATAATTACCTCATACAAGCCCACTTCAAAAGACCCAAAATATCCCTCTAATGTCAGTAATGTTCAAGTCTGGAGAAATTAAAGACTATCTGCTGTAACAGCATTGACCGTGTTATTTATTTTTGGTATGCAGCAGCAGACACCATCTGACCTGTAATTTGCAGTGCAGTTCATTTCTAGTTATTAAATGCATCCAGTGAGTCTGGATTTCTGTTATCATGCGCATGTTTCAAAGCTGTCTTTTGACCGAAGTCTTATTTCTCTCTCATTTTCAACCCCCACACGTATTAAAATGCTCTCGAGCTGCAAAATAGTACCACACATTGTCCGCCTACAGATTTCAACTATGAATTTCAACAAATAAACAAATAAATAAATAAATTTGCAATTTGAGTAAAAACAACAAATTTCACTATTTATTGTTTTATTGTAAGTAATAAATATTACCTTGATTTAACCCCAGTCATGCAACATTATTACAAAACCTAAATGTAAATACAAAATACTGACTCGGAGACATTGATATGAAAGTAGAAGAGGTGAGGACTTATGTCACATGACCTTTGAAAGATTTAAATCCCATGATTTCCTCAGGCTCCACTGTGGAGAATCAAAAAGCAACCTGACCTTCTTGAACCTTTTACCTGAGTTAAATAATCCATTCAAATCTAGAGATTAAAAGCTGCTGTGAGTTTGCGAAGCAAGTAAGTGTGAAGTGAATTTACACTTAAATTACCTGGATGAAACGTTTCATTTGCCGATACAGAGCAGATGGACCAAAGATAGTAAAAAAAATATGAGGATAAAAATTCTACACTGTGTTACAAAAATTTCACAAACCAGAACTTGCAGCACAAACATCACAGATGGAAATGTGGCAACTTTTTTAGTTATTTTGGTCTCACAGAGAACAGAATGAAACGGCTGATGTAGTTTTACAGCAAGCAAAGGTTTTACCATGAAATCCACACCTCAACAGACTGAATGTTATTGGAATATTAGGTCATTTCTGTGTAACTTCTCTTATCGTCTGGTTTCTCTCTCACTTCTCTTTTCCTGTGTTTGTAAGACTGTGGTGTTCTGCTCTGAAGTCAGATCAGTCTCAGTTTTAATGAATACACACATTCACAAAGTGTATTTCAGGATTTATATGACTCAACGGTTTTTTTCACATAAATAGTTATTGTCCTTGTATTTAAATGTAAAACCAATACATATGTAAAAATGAAGAATTCAGAAAAAATATTTCAGAAGCACAAAAAAAAATATCTTGTTGTAAATAAACATCCTAAAATCTAAAAAGTTCTGCAGCTTCACTGCATTTGTGCACAGTTTTTTTAAGATCTGCTCAGTTTTATCAACAAAAATTTAACTTTAGATGTCTCCTTTTGTTTCAGACAATCACATAATCATAACTTCAATAGCATAATTTAGTGTGATTATTAAGCATTAAGCTTAAGAATACACTTTTATGTGTATAATATAATAATCCTTCTATCTGCCTTTATTAGCTTAACATGGTCTGACTCTATATGACTTGACTCATGACTTATCCGTGAATTTTATGCAATGGATGATTCTGGTATTACAACTTGATATCTATTTTCACAGTATTGGCAGTCATTTTAATCAATTACAGCACATTGTTCCCTATCAGGTCAGCTGCAAGTTGCACATTGACCCACACTGCACTTTCACTGCTCAAACCAGTGAAAGCAGCAGTGGCAGGTGGGCACAAGGCCTGTGATTGATAGCTGCAAAATATTTAAATAAAGGAGAAATCATAGATGTGCTTTCAGACCCTTTTTTAGTGTTTTTGAATATTATGATGAATGCAATATTAATTACTTGAGGATTAAATGTGTTAAATTTTTCTGTGGACTCCACTTGTCGACCTTGATTTGAAACTCCAGCACAAAGACTTGAAACACCTGTGACACAGAGCGAGGAGGTGGAGGGAGCAGGATTTATGACCTGTGGATGAGCTCTAACGTGTCAAAGCACTAATATTATGACTCAGGATGAGATCACTCTCACAATGGATGATGGATGACGAGGTGCTCTTCTCTCTGCCTCTTCCTCCGGTTGAGCACATGAGTCATACTCGATAGGAAATGTGTGCCATTATGAATGAAGCCTGTCAGAACGCTACTATCATCAACTTAATTAGAAAACCGATTCGTGCACACATTCACAAAGACTGTGATGCTCTTGTGATGATGAAAGCTTTATTTCAACCAATGAAGAGACACCAAGTGAACTCTGCTTTGAATAGAAAGTGACGCAAACAGGTGCTTCAACAGGGGCAACTCTGGGATACAAACATGTTAAAATAGCTTTTGCCACTATATCAGCCTTTTCTTTAGTGTCTGTACATTTTCTCACTAAGTTCCTCCTGCTCTTGCTTTCTGTTCTGTTTCCCTTCATCCTCCACTCTCCCTTTTTACCCTTACAATCGCACACAAAAGTGCAGCTCCAAAATGAGATATAATGTTATGCTAACTAAGGAAAACAAAAGGTTTTATGATGTATATAAACGTAAGGGAAGGTTTGACAGAAACATAGATTGTGTTTTAAATAGCAGAGGAGGCACCATGATGTTACCCACTGGCTTGCGGTGAATATTTTGAAGCCTCAAGAATGGCATTATGGCTGTCAAAATCTTGGGTTAGGGTTAGGGGTTCTGGTGTTGGAGCCAGAAGAAACCACACCCTTAAATACACTCATCTTAAGATAATTTAAACCAAAAGTGCAGATGTCATAAACAGGGAAATTAGCTACAGAGACACAAAATGTTTTTTTAAACCAGGCTGAAAAGATGTTTGGGAATTTTAATTTGGGGCTCTATGGGAACCAGCCTCAAGTGGCCATTTGAGGAATTGCAGTGCAATTTTAGGCACTTAAGTGTCGGCTCCATTTTCTTTACTGCAAGTTGGTCGTCTCTCGGGAAGAATTACATTTGCTAACAGTTCTCTCTCTCTTCACTTTGTAATGCAACAAGAGGTAAGAAGATTGGAGAGAATCTATATCAATTTCTAACATTATGAAAATTGAATAACGGTGGTTGTTGGCAGAGCTGCCAGCTAACTTAATTTTCACCTAAATCTTGAACTTGTACCTGGCATTTTTATCCTTCCATCCAACAAATAGTCCTAAAGGGTCACATGGGAGATTTAAAAAAGCTTTAACATAGCTAGCATTTCTATATCCACTGCAAATTTATGTTGAACATAAAAAAGATCAAGATGTTAAAGGTTCAAATGCTTAAATTTACTGTGCATATTTGTGCTGTAAATCTACAATAAGGTGAAATTCTATCAAAATAAGAATCACTGTTACTATTTTAACTTGTGTTTTTACCAAGTGCAGTCTACAATTGTAGCTCAGCATGGTAGTTTTTGCTGTGTTTGATGTCATTTCAGGTTGCACTCCCTCTCTGGTTCACACACACAGACTCGAGCAGAGGAGAGACAGAAGCTGACAACAAGTTAGGTTACCGCAAGTGTTATAAAAGCTTCTCAATTTAAGCAATTCATTAATGTGATCATCTAAAACAAGAGATGAACAGAAATTCAGACTAAAATTCATGTCACTTGAGCTGAGCACCTTTTTACGGCAGCTGAGAGCTGCTGAATGAGCTGAAGTGTGAATGAAAAAATGACTAAAATCCCCAGACTGTTACTTAAAACATGCATCATCCTCACTTTCTGACGTCACGCGCTGCTTAGAATAATTCAATGACACCTTACGTAAGTTACTCATCATTCTGACCTTAAACTGCGTTAGCAGGAACCATTTGGGCTATTTGTGGGATAGAAATGGCACATGACAGCACGTGCTCTTCCCCATTTGTGGCGATGGGAAGCAAGCTGCGGCACTGTGGTATATTGAGGTACTTATGTCATCCCTATTGCCCCGGGTGAGTCTATTTATAGAAAGTGTTGCCTTTTATATCAATGCCAGCAACAGTGTCCTTTTATTCTCCACAGACAGCATAGCATTAGCTGATGCTTGTTGATAAGGGAATAATGACTCACATGGATGACCACAAACACATGATCCAAAATAAGATTTTAAAAATACTTTTTTATTCAGTTCATTGTGATATTTGTAAAGCATCCTCTAATATCAGTTTTGTACTCCATTTTTAGCAGATTTTCCTTTATTTTTAACACGCAAGAACAAGTGGGCTTTGATCTGTTTTTTCACCCCTAAAATACCAGAAGCATGAAACAGGAATCATATTTCCCCAAAACTATTCCTCATATTTAGTTCCCTAACTTCTCAGAAGGCTTCTCAGGGAAAATAAAACAAGCCTCCAGCTATGGAGCCCTTTGGAAATGAAGGGTTTTGCAATGAGTGATTCTGTTTGCCAGAGCCCAGTCGGCTTGTTTTCGCTCTGAAACGTGATAGCCCCTTGGGATACACCACTCAGTCTGCACCACCTAGGGACTTCTTGGGAACAGAGGGCTGCATCTGCAGAACAAACAGCATGTCGGCCTCGCTGTCTTTCTACCATCCTGCCAACTGCCCCTCTCTGCTGGTTTCCATGACAGCGTCGGGAAAACTCCTCTAACCAAAACATTGCTCCAACTTAAAAAACAATTCCTCAATGGCTCGTTGCATAGATCATTGGAGAAGTGACTCACACCAACTAAAAAACAAATCAGCCAAAACAAACTTTCAGCAAACTTACTGAGAGAATACAGT
>JAPZDY010000013.1:8724973-8736153 GCA_029783645.1 Ctenochaetus hawaiiensis | reverse complement strand
AAAACACTCGCCTTCCCCTTATTCCCAGAGGCAACAGGAGGGACCATAAGGTGAGGGGCTTTAACCTATAATAACACACAAAAGGCTCAGCTGCTCCTGGCTGATAGTTGCAACCTCTCACTTATACGCTCAAGTCAAGTCAAATTTTATTTATGCAGTCCAAAACCAAAATTTGCCTTTAGGAGCTTTATAATCTGTACGATGCACGACACATTCTGTTCTTACAGCGGAGAAATCACACTCACATGCAGATGTCACATGTACAGAAAAAAATCACAACGTGTGCAGCTTACAGTGCCAAACTCTCTGGTGCATGCTAGATTACAAAATGTTCTTAGAGAAAGTGGATCAAAGGAGACAATTATGCTTCTTGAGGTGTCGCCAAGCGGGATCTGAAGGATAGAACCTCCTCTTCACCTTAGATCTACAAGAGAACAGACCAAAAAAAGAAGGTCCGCTAAAAATTCACAAATTTTAGTTGCTATTTAGGTAAAAAGTGGCCTCTCAACTATGGAGACTTGGAAAGAATCAATCCAATCTACTGAATAAAAGTTGGTTTGTATGTTTCTGCAAATCATGGATATGTTATAAACTTCATGTTTCTATACACTTAAAGTTTAAATGTTTATTTTCATGCTGTGACAAAGTTGTGGTTTGGAGCTGGTCAGGTGGTTCTCATGGAAAACCAGGGTTGAATGATATGAGTCATGTGGGGAAAACAAACAAATACATATTCTGTTAACAAGGACTGTTTTTTCACAGAAGGGAGATGCCAGAAAAACTTCTGAGTTAAGTTAAAAAATCATTTGGTTATGGTTTGGAATAGATCAAGTTTTGATTGTAAAACACCTGATTTTGTCATCAAGAACACAGCTGGAAAATACCTGCTTTTGTCAGGTGGAACGGCAAGACCTTTATACAGAGATTTGCTGCTTTGAAGCCATCTTGCCTACCTGTCACACCTCTGCAACACCTTTCTCCTCCTGATGAGAAAGTGAGCTTATCTGCATGTAATCTAATGTAAGAAACATCAATATGATGAGCATAAAAAACATACAATATAACATATCCATAGTCTGCAGAATGCTAACATTTTATGCAGTGACTTGGCTGAAGGAGGACGGGGAGCACATCGCAGTGGAGACAGACAGAGAGAGTGAGAGAGACAAGTCGAGCCAACCCTTTACCCTTTCAGGAGAGAGTTGCACAACGCTGCCTGGCTGGAGTGTCAGTCACCATGGTGATAGAATATGCACTGACAAATATTGTTGGGGGGATTGTACAAGGTTTTTTCGTGCGCTGCTGGTGGCTAAGTCCAGGGAAAAGTCTTGACCCAGATTGACCAGGGAGCCTCCGAGTCTTGCCAAATATAGGAGACGGATCAAGTAGGATTTTTTTTTCTTTCTTTCTTTCTTTTTTTTTTTTGGTTAAATCAAAAGTCAAGGAACAGGCTCCAGTCTGAGAGGAGTGAGTGTTTCTGTGTAGTTTAACACCATCCACAAGATCTTCAGTGTATATTTCAGATGAGAAATTGAAAGTGGGAGTACATGTGAGGGTGCAGGGAAAGAGGGTGGGAGGAATCTGAGTGTTTCACAACAAAGACAGTGAAAGTGTGTCACCCTGCCTCTCAACTCAGGGGTTTCGTTCCAAGTTCAGACTGACTTCAGAGCTGCTGACGCTCGGAGTGTCACCACGACTGCCTGTGTGGAACTAATGCACGTCTGACCCGAGACTGCCTGTCCTCTGTCTCTGTCTCTGCAGCTCGCTGTCTCTTTCCTTGTCCCCTTTCTCTCTCTGTCATGACTCATACGTGCCTCTGTACGCCCAAACACAGACGGATTCATGACTTGATGATTTCTGGCTACGCTGTGACTCAGCCTCAGCACATGCCTCCTCCGTAGTGGTGTGGGCTCAGCAAGTGCTGGCCACCTCCCTGCTTTTGTCATCAGTTCTGTGTGTGCTCGTGCTTGAATGTACTGTTCTGCAGACTTAATCATCTTGTGTCTTGTGTGTGCATTATGAACTTTTTCAACTTTATATTTGAACAGATTGTTTTTGCGTTACACTTTGTATCTGTTGCCTTTAATTTGGATCTGTACTAACAGGCCATGTCTCATTTTAAAAATAACACCAGAAATATGACAGTTATTCTGTTTACAGAGCAATTTTTCAAGCAATGTGAACACAATGTCAGGAAACAGGGGCATAGAAGGTATCAAGCAGCAAAACATTTACACACTGCAAAAAACACGGCAGGAAAATATGAATGTAACAGGTTACATAAAAGGCTAAAAATATATTTAAAGGAGGGATTAAGATTAGCCTGAAAACAGTGAGAGAGAAGGAAAAAATGATATGATGTGGCAAGAATGTGTTAGTTGTTACCAAACCTAAAAGTTGAGGTATACATGCTAATATGCTCTTAAAGACAATGTTAAAATATCAGTATTTAGCCCTATGCTTTAGCTTTATGTTAGCATGCTACTTTGCTAACTACCATTGAACTACAAAGTGCAGCTGAAGCAGATGAAAATATCAGTATTCTTCCCCTCCTTCTTCCTCTGTAGCACATTGAGTCATTAATTAAAATATTTTGGATGATTTAAAATTATGACCTGATGATGGCGCTATTTAAAGAAGACAGGGAATCATCGAAATAAAAAACAGTAATTTGCTGTACCTCTTTTTGACATTTTTATGCAGTTAATCAAAACACTTAAATTTTAATTTATGCAAATTATAAAGAAGACTTTAAACAGCTTATCTTATTCTTAAATAGTATTTTGACATGTGAATGTTTGTGCATTTCTACTGGTGTTGCGTCTCTTTGAATATATGAGCATGTGAACGTGCGTTTGTGTGTTGTTGTCTTCTGTATCCATGTCTCTCTGTTTGTGTTGTGAATAGACAAAAAATAGAGATGGAAAGTTTTTTGAGCAGTTTTTTCAGCCAATCAGCTCTCAGTTTTGTTCCTTGTGGGTGTTTCATAGTTGAGTCAGATGTTCCTCAGCCTGACTTCAAACATGGTGTATTTATAGGAACTGCTCGGCAACTAACAAAACACCTTAGATTCGGCACAGAGGACTGAGGAGGCTCTGTGTTATTAGTGTATTAGTGGATACTGTTTCATTTGTATCTGACAAAACAACACAAATCCATTCATGATTCCCTTCAACTCAGCCAAGTTACAAACAAACAGTCTCAGCTCTTTAGAATAAACAAGTGAGAGACCTGCAGTGACCGATATAATGTGTGTGTTTACGTGTGTGTGTGTGTGGATGTGTGTCTGTGTATGTGACCCTGAGTAAAAGCCTGCATGCTGTCTGCAGGTCAGACAGGTTGTTACGTGGCTGGAGCTCAGAGGTCAAAGCTAGGCAGGCCAGTTGAGTGTGACGTACAAAGCACACACACACAAACACACACACAAACACACACACACAAACACGCACACACTCACACACATACACTACATACACTAAGATCAGGGTTGTCTAGTTAATGAATGTCAAAATCAGCCCTGTAACAGCCTGCTCACTGTTTTACTTACAAAGGGTTCACAGCCTTTTTGGCCAGTTTATCTTAAACACACACACACATACACTCACACACACACTCACACACACATGTACACAAACACTATCACTCATCAGCAGCGTGTGTGAGTGTACATGTTGTCAAGGCCCCACTACTCTCAGATTGCTGTGTTTGCTGATGAAAGCAAAAGGACAGATCTGGCACATTTGCATGTTGCTGAATATGACGCAACAGAAGAGAAGACAGATTGTTTTTCCATTGAAAACAGACTTCCACTCTCTCACATCAAATATGTTGGGTCGTTCAAAATGTAACTATTACAAAATAAAGAACTGAACACTGCACACTGTACAAAGAGTCACTATCAGAGGAACTGCTGAACTTTATTTGAACCAATGCTCCTCTTTGTTAGGCTGCTTTTGTGTCCTTAAGGCCAGTTTTGCTTGGTTTTATTATAAAAACAGGGTTTTGCTGATGTTCATTTCAAACTTCTTTTAAAAGAAGACATAAATGTGGAGGAGAAATCCCACAACTTGCAAATCCAAGTAAAAAAATGTATTTAAAAACACCAAAATATTATGGTTAAATCACCGATTTGTGTTTTTCTGCCTTAAAAGAGAAGAACTTGTCCTATTTTGGATGTTTTTTATTTGAAAACCAGTTCAAACTATTTACAGTGAAGCCTGTATGTGACCGACCGTAAGTCTACATTTATAGCTCCTTTGGAAAAAAAAAAACCTAAATATACATGCGTCCACATAAGCATAACATACTAGACTGCAATCATTATGTATATATAGGCAAACAAGCAAAAACTGTAGTCATAACTGAGTCAAGGCACTAATTATAGAAAGACTAAAATTAAATAAGCAGTGAAACTGATTAAGGGACATTTGTGTGATTCTCCCTCTCACTGTTCTGTACTGTAAAACTTGCCTCTATATCAAAAGCTACAGTTCCTGATTTCATAATCGTCTTTTAAGTAATACCGTGGGAGGTGCTTTGATTGCATAAGATTTCTCCCAGCATCGCCGCAGCAAATCAGGACTCCCTGAGCTGATGTAAAATATTAGTGTGCCATTACCCAAATGGTGCCGTTACCTCAATGAAGCAGCAGAAGTGAAGATCCCATTTTTATGAAGAGAGAGGCACTGCGGACCAGCCCCGGCGTCGCAAATAAAATGAGTTTATGGCCGCCTGTAGATTGGCTCATCAAATATGGTGTGCGTGTATTATTCATAAGATAACTGCTTGTGAAAGGTATGGCAATCTTGTGGTTCATAAATCTGCACAGACTGTCTGAATGCTGATGACTGCCCTGTTTAAAACTCCATCGGCTGTGTGATTTATTGACTTATCATGTGCAGCTCGTGGCACCACACCTGCCCGGGGTATTCTCATGTCTGTTCCTTCAGTTTATGACTGGTGTTCCTATCACTTGTTATTCACACACACACACACACACTCACACTCACAGATACACACACTGGCCTCTACACAAAGGCATTACTCAATCCTTTCTCCTCAAGTAGACCAGCTATTTCCCCAGCGGGCTCGTCCTGGTCCCAGCAGGTCGGCTGCTACCACTGAGCTTTCAGGCTCCTCTTACTCCTCTTTCCCAATTAGCTGATCACAGAGAGTCAGGTCAGAGGTCAGGCTCCGGGGGAAAGGTCGCCTGTCTCCACCAAGGGCCATTCCACCTTTTCAATAACCTCCATCACGTGGGAAAGAGGCCGGTTTTGCTAAGTTGATTATTTGATGAGGGACAACTGGCTTCTATTAGATTTCCTTGAAAAACAAGATGTGAATACATTCTCCCTGAGTCGAATCACAGCTGTGAGCCATTCCACATATGTTTATGTTGATCCTAGAGCTGCAAAAAACAATTATTTTCATTTTTGAGCAAACAATTAACCACTTTGTCAGTAAAAAATGTCATAATATGGTGAAAACCCCAAAGATTATGTTCTAAAAAACATTCAAAATTCATCTCTCAGTTTACAGCGGTAGTTCCAGTAAGCTCCAGTGTCCTTTTGGGAACTTGTTGATAAATTGTGATGTGCTGGAGGCATGCTGTGATGTACAGACAGCCCAGGCAAGTTTATTGTGTCAGTCACTTTGTCTCCCTGGAGCATGTCTGGTATGTAAACAAAGAGGTGCCACACGATTGGAGAAATATGCTCATCATGACCTCTCTGTAAGCCTGGGGAATGTGTGAAACACAAAAACACACTCAAGAATGTGCACCTACTCCCCTGAACACACACACACACACACACAGGAGAAAAATACTCTGCCTCGTGACAACAGAAATAATTGACAAACAGAGTCTCACCTCATAATCCATCTGGTATCTGCTCCAAAGCTTTATGGAGCCCTTTAAGGACCTTTAATCCATGTTGGCTAATAATTCATGAGTTTAAGTTCATTCTTACTAACATTTAAAGGAACCAGCTGGAAAAAATATGAAAAACAAAGACATATCAGCTGAGTTGAAATAAAAAGTGTCAAGTTATATCATCACACTGTACACCTGCAGGATTATGACTTGATGTTTCCAGTCAACTAGCAGCCGAACAGCATGAACAGAAAAGCTATCAGCTAATATACAGTATATGTAAATGTAATGTAACTGCTCTGCCTTAATTAATGCTGGTAGAAAGTATCAGTTAAACATTATAATGCTTTTTATCTGTTGTGTCATGACAACATGATCTGTCCTGATCTGCCATTTAAATAGTTTTAGTTCAGTCAATTCTTAAGTTGAGTGTCAAGTTTGGTTTTTGTGTATAACCTTGTTTCATTGTTTCCTGTTTTATTTTGGTAATCCCTGTTCTATGTCGTCCACCAATTTCCTGTCAAGTTTCCCTCTTTTTGTAATTACCTGCCCTGCCCTTATGTGTTTCACCTGTGTGGATTTCCCCACCTGTGTCTCATTATCCTAGTGTGTATGTAGTCTCTGTGTTTCCTCTTTGTCTTTGTCACATCGTCTGTTGTTGCTCCCCTGTGCTTTCGTCATCCCCTGGTCCTGTTCTTCATCCTGTTCTCCCTGCGTCTTCTTGGTTTGTAGCATTTGGGTTTTTTTGTCTTCTTAGATTTTTCTGTTTTGTTAAACTATGCATTGTTTGGTTTTGGAATGATCAGCTTGTTTTTCAGTAAAGCTTTTTGTTAAATCATTGAATTTTTGTCTCCATTTGGGTCCTTAGTTTTGAAATCCCTGACATGATCACTACGATGTAATCTTGTCATTTTGTGTAAACGCACATTATGTGATCTCTGCCACAAGAGGTCCCTCAGTCAAAATCAATAAACCAAAGACATAATTTGTTGACAATGTGAAGCAGCATAGGATTGTGGGATTTGTTTATTTTCACTGTTAAACAGCCACCGTCGCCAATGAAAATCTATCTGAATGACGCAGGCAGAAATGCTTACATGAATGGTAATGTGTTATCATTTTATTCATATTACATTTAGTCACATTTGTCAGCTTCCTTCCTCAGTCTCTGACTTTTGTTACTGTGAAAGTTAACAACTAACGAAATAAAACACACTGTTACCCTGGAATGAAATTGGAGTCTGTTGGAAAACATCTTAGATAATGTAAGCAAAAATTCAACAAGATAAACTAAATAAATATTACAAAGATATATTACAAAGATATATTACAAAGATATAGTTGTTCATAATGTTTTAATGACATTTAAATGTGGAAATGTTTCATATTAAATGTTTCAGTTAGTTGGGCAAGATGTGTTAAAAACACATCAAAGTGTGAAACATTTGAACAAAACAATATGCTCTGTTGCTTGTTTTTTTGCTGAAAATCTAACATATTGGCACAAATGTGGTATGTTTACACTTATATTTATATTTAAAAACTGTGAGAGGCTCCTGCTTTGGTCTTGGAATGTGACAAACAGGAAATTCGTTCTTATTTCTTTTTCCTGTCAGTTTTTCACCTCTGAGCAGAAGCAAGCTGCACCTGAGGATTTGACATTATCAGTTGAGGCCTGCATTGCACCCACAGGACCACAGACCACAAAGCAGTTACCACTAATGCTGAACAGATGTTCATCAGCTGCTGAAATGGGATGAACTCTTCCTGCACGGTAGCCGGTTTCATTGGGGCTTTAGCTGCATTAAGGCGTCACTGCAGTTTACTCGCTTGCTGTGGTATAAAATCACAAGATAACAAGGTAAACGGTCATGACCTAAATTCAATGCCTGGTTCCACAGCAGGGGAGATGAGTTTGCAGTGTGTGAAACAAATTGTTGAACAGTATAGTGGATGTAAGTGTTTGTGAGGGGGCATTAGCACCGGGCTGCTGTTTTAATGTGTCTGTGATTTGACCGAGATCTGGTAACTGATTCTGCTTTCGCTCTCCGCTAGCAGAGTCGAAGCGCTTCTGTGACCCACTAAGAGAGATTGAGGGGGATTGAAGGGAGCCGCATGGAGTTTGTGTGACTAACCCGGCCACACAGATGGGCCACGTGGGAGGACGAGGGCAACAGATTTCTGCAAAATAAAAAGAGAGACAGATCTGGTTCATTCAGAATTGACAGTAACTCTTCTTCCTCTTGCGTGGGCAGGTATTTAGTATGAGGGTCATACGAGCTGAAAGCCTTTATCTGGTCGGACGGCAGTTTGGAGCCGGCATTACCATATTATTAGCATTTTTCACAGGGGATATGATTTATCAAACCATACAGCAATCAGTGAGGGGGAGAGAGGAAACCTTAATCAGTCGGGGGATAGGAGGACATATGGTTGGCTGATTAGACCAGCACTCACCTGCTGACTGAGATCCACATCCTGAATTAAGATGCCTTGGTGCCAGCAGGAGGGGGACAGCATCCAGAGCTGCTAAATGCAACCGTTAAGACATGCATCTCCTCACCAAGATCAAAATCCTGCTTATAATTCAGGGTCATGCAGTGCAAAGGAGACGGCTCAGATGCACAGAAACGTAATTCACAGCAGCTCTGTTATAGGAAGCGATTGTGTTTTTACACAACAGGCCTGTTATGGTGTGTTTACGTAAGTGGCCCAGGCAGTGTGGGTCAGTAGACTTAATCCTGTGTGTTGAGAGTGGCTGTCCTACCCAGAGCCGTTTGATTGACTTAACACAGGTCATTCGCTGAGATGACCCATAAAGCTCAGACCTGACTTACTTTCTATTGTATACAGGCGGCTTTAATACCAACCGTCCCTTTTTAACAAAGCCATTAAAGTAAGACTATGTCATGCTAAAAAAGGAAACGTGAAAAGAGACTTAAACTTGAAGGCAAAATAATGCACCATTGAAAAATCATTGCATTTAATGTTTTGCCGTGAAAGCCTTATTGTTTTGGTATAGCTGGTAGCTTATTGTGGCTAATGTTAGCTAATGTTATCTACCTTTTTAGAGTGATTTAAAGCTCATAAACTCACCAGTCTTACTCAGTTATGTCTCCTTTTTTTTTTTTGCAAAAGTCTACCTAAACTTTACTAGCATTAGCTAATGTTAGCCCCCAGAAGCTAACTAAACCAAGTGCAGCTATAGCTTTTAAACCGCTGAGGGTATTAAACTCAGAAAAAGATGCATTTTGCTGCTTGTGAATTAAGCTTTTCATTCCTGAGAAGATAATGAAAGAAGATGATATTTGGCTAATACAGTGAATGATACACTTAAAATATATTAATAGAGATTTGTCTTTTTGTCTGCTTCTGGCTAATCTGATGAGTTATACATGTAGAAATGTAGTGTAGTAGCCATTAACGCCTTCATCTACAACTAGAGATAGTGGAGACAGAGCTCTAAGCAGCATAGCAAGTTTGTTATATCAAATCGCCTACTTCTAATTATCACTCTCGCTCTGTTTTTGGAACAGGGGAGCTTCTCTGATGAGAGCCCCCCCCACCCCTCCACAAACTGACCCTTCCTTCCTTTACAGGGCCTCCTCACATTCAGAGTTACATTCCCTTAAGAGGACATGCCATCACTACTTATTACACACACAGGGAAAGGCAGGGGAAAATAAGTAGGCCACGCTAGCATTATCTGTATTTTTTTTTTTTTTATGCCATGAAGTTGGTTTGAAGCAAAGCCGACAAGGGCTGTGTGTCCAGTGGGGGGGATGTCAGAGGTGGCAAATAGACAGTGGCATGTCTTAATGTATACTGAGCCGAGGAATGACAGCCTGTATTAAAAATCCTGCTGCACACAACTCAGGCCACCTTTGAGGGATGCGAGCCACTGATCTGCAGCAGATATTTTGTATTTATCACAAAGTGTGTTAATTATTTATATCTATTAGCTCTTTGGATTAATAATTGTGTGAGTTCTTTGAAATTTAGACAAGAATGAGCTTTGTAATTTTTCTGGTTTTGGAGAGGATTTAATTTGAATTAGTGCAGCAGAGGGAATGCCTCCAGTATGCTGATGTTTAGGTATGGTGAGAGCTGTCCAAGATAACAATCAGCCACCAGATGGTCCACTGACCTCCCCATATGTGATTAGGCTTTTTAGTCGAGGCTTTCAGAAGATCTCTCATTTACTGCTTATTATACTATCCACGGCTCAGCACATGTATGGTGATAGACACTGGCACAGATTTGTCCCACTCTCTGATGCAGCGCGTGCATCTGTTCTTTGGCTTATGTCTGAGAGAAATGAGCTCCTATAGCGTGACAAAAGAAAATTGAAAAAGATGTCTGGTATTTGTTTGTGAATCAGCTGACTGTGTCATCGGAGTCGTGAAGCTAAACTTGTCATTTTGAATTGATAATAAATCTGTAAAAATTTTAAGAGGGAACAGTCTTTTGTCTCATAATCCTGATAATCTTTGTGAAATCCCTCAGCATCGACTTGGATTAAGTATTCAACTGAAGAACCAGCCGGCCATTATTAAATGTTAAAGGGGCGTAAGCCTAATTAGGCGTAGAAGTCCACTCCTGGGACGGTCCTGAGTGAGAAGCCTTTCTGCTGGCACATTTGCGACCACCATGCAAGAACGCCTGTGCATCTCTCTTAACCTCTTCCATGGCTCCTTTCCCTCAGTTCAATTATTTAAGAAGCACCAGCTTGGTTCAGAGACAACATGTTACTTTTGCTGCTCTCTGCTTTAACACACGGGGCCATTTTGTTGAGTCTTATAAAACACATGACTCAACCAGTGAGTACAGATATTTGTCACCAGAGCGTCATTGCTTCAAACTGGCGGAGCAGGGTTAAATGAGCTGCTGAGTGTGTGTCTGCCATGTGTGGGGCAGTGACAGTGTCTGTCTGTCTGACTCAGGTCATTCACAGTGAACAGAACAAAGAGAGAAAAGAGTTATACCCTCACTGCCGTCTCACACACTGTACAATTCTCATTGTTAATGCGGCGCCGCAGCCTTTCTGTGCATGATCTGAAGTCCTGTCACATCCCTTGTTTCCAGGGAAAACTCCCAGACAAGGGCAAGGGAATGATATATATAAAAAAAACTTCATACAATCTCCTTTTTTTCCATTATAACATACATACAATGGTGCATTCATCAGGCTACACTCAGTGCTAATTTCTCTGTAGGCAACGTGCTCCATTTCACTCTCCCTGTCTGCCTTTAAAATGGGGGGGGGGGGGGGGGGGGGGGGGGGGGGGGGGGGGGGGGGGGGGGGGGG
>JAPZDY010000013.1:8702344-8715974 GCA_029783645.1 Ctenochaetus hawaiiensis | reverse complement strand
GAAATAGCGTGGGTGATGGTGCAGATGCTGTGGCCAGCACCTGTGTGTGCATGCGTGTGTGTGTGTGTGTGTGTGTGTGTGTGTGCGTCAGCTTGTCACAGCACAAGTGAAGGGTTTTAACTCATTTCTTAATTGGATGAAAGGGGCAGATAGGACCCAGTGTGACCCGCGTCTTGCAGCAGGACAGTTGGAACCTTTGTAATTTACCTGCAGAGTGACGGCCGCCTTGATGTGTTCAGGTTCTTGAGCTGGAATTGGTACAAAAAGGAAAAAAAAAAAGACTTCAGGAAGAAGGATCATTGCACAGACGGATAGGTAGGGATGTGTCGTTACGCAAGATGGATTGAGAGAATGATGGATAAATCACAAATACACCAAATATATGCATATCTACATAGCACTACATCTCTGCATAATGTTCGAGCCTATTTTCAGTTCATGTCGGGCTGTAAATGCATCTGCATAAGCAAGCAGCTTTCATTTACCTCACAGTCACGGGGCATCATGTCCCACAGCTCATTCAGCGCATGCTAATATATGGCTGCACAGGCCTCCCCATCATAATCACCCATAACACTAAAATGAGACGCATGACAGTAAATAGCAGTCAAGCCTTACAAAGACTATTTGGCATGGGAATGATTTTGTTGCTAGCAAACACTTCAGATGCCAATAAATCAGACAGATTTTTGATATATTAAGCTGCTTCTTTATTGTCATGCCTCAGTGCAGTCAAATAAAGAGATATATTTACTGTACATAGAAAGCAAGAGAGGGAAAGAGAGAGTGAGGGAGGGAGAGGGGGAGAGAGATGCTGTTCCAGGAGTCAGATTGCAAATGGTGAGTGATTTGTTTTTTCAATCAAAAAAGAGAATTTGATTTAGGAGCTGTAAGTGAACAAAGCACCTTTTTGCCATGCATAGCCCTAAAAAAAAACAGATGAATAAAAAAATGCACAACATTTTTCAGCCATGTTCTTTGTAATATGTTTAAGCCCTGCTTACATTCTCATGCACAATGCAAAGCCCGAACACCGGAGCCTAACAGCTTTATTTATCATACGGATGGTCAATTTAGTCTAGGTCTCCTGCTGCCTTAATGTTGTCTCCTAAAACATGTCAGCATTATTAAACATGCTGAACACGGAGCAGCCATATGTGCACAGTGTGACACGCGTAGCGAGGGTTTGCACATAGAGCACGCTGGTGCTAGCATCTGCATGGAGGAACGCGACGGAAACACCCCGCTGATGCAGGGGGCTCTGAGGGGTCAGCTAGACTTAATTGCACTGAGGGAACATGTGTGTTAGTCCAAGCTGGTGGAGCCACTCGGCGAGGGGGCCGGCCATCTGCCACCCTGTACCTCTAAAGCCTAAGGACCAATTTGGGTTTAGTAAAGGAAGAGACAACACTGTCAAAGGACACTACGTCAGCACATGGCTGATCCTCAGAGGCTGGAGTGCTCATGCAGGCAACAGGGAATATTATCTCCTAGTTTCATAAAGCTGTTTGCTATTTCTTATTACTAGTTGGCCAAAATTCACCTAAATTTAAACATGCATGCATATGTTTAGAACAAATACACGCAGAACATACAGAAACTGAATATAATATTTCTAAGTGTTTTTATTTGTGTTTAATCACCCAGAAATAAGAATCTTGTTTTTCCTACTGTAGAATGAGCCTTTTATATACAGAGGGAGCAGGTCCTTCTCCACAGAGTGTGCCATGTTGCACTACCATATTTCTACAGTGACCCAGAATGAAAAAAAAACACTAAAAAGCACACACTTTAGAGAAGGCCTTTCACAAGTTATATAGCCACCATAGGTTCTCCTGCATGCTTCGAGGGGGAGGCTGAGTGGAGAGATATTCTGTCCATGCAATCTGCAACTTCACTGCTTTGCCACTAAATCCTACACACTGGATCTTTAAGATCTCATGACACTGCCTTTAGGTAGAAATGTACTGCAGGCATTTATAGGACACCATAACATCATGAGTGATGCTGGGTATGCTTAGTGTCTGAAATTCATCTTTTATTTCAGAGAGTTTCTATTGATGGGCAATAGTTTAATCCAGCAAGGTGCAAAATAATGAACATGACTAACTAAACTGAGTAAAACACATAAATATTAATACAAGCACTGGAGGATGGGTAGATGGTCAGAGAGCTTTTGCGTGCTGAGTGTCACATTGCTATTATGGAAGAGTTTTGGTATGTGCCGTGCAATTTGAGTGTCACAGCACAAGAAGTGTCCTGACACAAGAGACAAAAATAAAAACCATTGTCTGATGGCTTTTGAGCAAATGGGACCAAACTTGGACCAAGCCTTCAACATCAGTTTAACAACTTGGAAAAACTTATCAAAGATGGACAAAAATACAACGTCCTGAATACAACAGAGTCCCAGCTTTGCTGTGAATGTCATAGGTTTTTGTTATTCTGCATGCAGCAAAAGATGGTAACAAAAATAACCGTTAATAAACTAAAGGAAAGTGTTCTTGGACACAAGCAAACACAGCTATGTGGGCTGATAATAAGGGGTGCAAGTTGCCAAGTGTCAAAGCCACCGTTGCCTGTGAGAGCTTGCATTCTGACTGCGTGTCTTTGTATCTATTTTTACACTGCACCCTATTCATTAAGGCTGATGACTGATAGGCCACTTTGTTGGCAGCCGGCGTCCAAAGTGTGATGCAATGACCTTGGGTCTGGACCAGGGAGCTGGGGCTCTAAATAAAGAGCAGGTTGCCACTGAGTCAGAGTGCCCCTTGCACAGGCCTGAAGTAACAGTGTTTAAGCGTTGGCCACACACAGATCAAGCGCATGAACACTTACCGGTGTTCGTGTGTCGAGGCAGCATGTGTGTTGATGTGAGTCAAACTGCTTGAATTGAAAAACTCAGCAAAGAAGAATACAGACAGGAAAACTGTCAGGCAAAATACTAATCTGAGCGTGCAGTTTGTTAAATATTTAAGTGGAGAAATCTTGCAGTTGTAGGAATTATGTTTTTTGTCCATCAAGAGTGACACAAAGATAGGAGAGGAAGGTGGGTGAGGTGGTGAAATGGGTCAAAATGTTGTTGGATTGTGGACTGTTTGGTTGTAGCTCCCTGAAACAACCAAGTAATGATGGTTTTGACATTATAAAGCAAACCTTTGAGAACTCACTAAACCTAAGTAGTTATTTTAACCCAAATTTCATTTCCCCAGCCTTCATGTATTCCTAATTTAAAATGAAATAGTGTTTTTTTTTTACCCAAATAATTTATCTTTTTTGACAAAATATAGCTGAACACTAGCTAATCAGAAAACATTTCATTTTGTTCAACAGTAATTTTTTATGGTTTTGACACAAATGAATATTGTCCAGATGTCCAATCAGAATAAAACTGTATGCAGTTTGAAGGGCCATGTTGTCATTTAATTTGGAGGATGTACTGACGGATTCAACAGACTGGTGATTATTCTCCCCTAGTTGCTTTAATCTTAGTTCATTTAGGCTGAGGAAACCAGGCTGCGGTATATTCGTTCAAAGAGACAAAATAGCACAATCTCAGAATTCTCATACAATATTTTCTTCGATTCGTCTTCGATTAAAATTTGGTGCAAAACAAAAGTACTTGTTGGTAGTTTATGTCGGTTATGTTTTTAGCTCTGTTCTCCCTCCTCCGTGGCTTCGGTCACTGTGTTCCCACCTTCTGATGTCTCTCTTGGCAATTCAGCACCATTCCATGTCTTCATATAGTGTTTACACCAGCTGTGCTGATCTGAAATACTCTTTTTTTCTGCTTTTAATCACATTATGAGCTTGCTTGTAAATGGTCTGAAAGCCACTTGCCCTCTGGCTTAACTCAACATTGTGACCACTTTTTTTTCCTGGTTTTATGTCCAGTAATCAGGTACAAAATCTTGCACGACTGCACACAATGGACTCAGAGAGAGGGGAGTTTTAACCAATGGAACCCTTTGTGTTAATGTCTGTTTTGAACAGGGAGGCAAGACTCTGAATGAAGGCCTTCACTTATATCACATCACTGCCCTCCCGCTTCTCCATTTCCACTCATATTTCCCTGACGGTCCATAAAGAGACAGCCATTTGAGAGGGTGCATTGATTTCTGGGCATATCTGGTGATAAAATGCGCTTCTCCGCCCGCAGCTCCTTTAACTACCCAATTTGAAGGCCCCTGATTTGGCAGGGCCATGCAGGAACTGTAAATAGAGCTGTGAATCAGAAGGGAGTAGGCAGGAAGTGGGGAACGTGTCTTTATTAAAGACACATACAGACAGCAGGGGCACGAATCAAGCCAAAGAGGGTTTCCCTTACAGATTTAAAAGGTTGCTGCTGTTGGGAAAAGATAAAATGTCGACCAAAAAAAGACAAATTCCAGACAGTAGACTGTCCTGAGGTGATCAGCTACATGTAAGCTCTTTCATATCCATCCAAGCAGATCTGTTCCTCGGCAGATACTTTGGTTGTTTCTCTGATAAAAGTAAAACTTTTTTCCACTTTTGTTAAAAAATTTTGCCCTTCACCTTGTATTTGCTTTAAATTTCTGCCAAGACAAAGGCGGCCTTATTTTACAGCCATATTGAGCTGCAGATGAGAAAAAGGGTGTTACTTCAGAAACACTCCCAAGCCTGCGTCCCTTTCTGGCCATTAATGAAGCATTGTCCTGGCCGCACCACTTTATCATGATCTATGAATCTCTGATTTTGATGCAATAGAAAACCAATCACTTGCAGCGAGTCTCCAGGCAAAGCATTAGTCATCATGTCTTTGACACCACCTAAGAATTGGGTCATTCTTTTAAATTAAAAGCGCTCATTTGTAAATATACACTTGGAGACAAAAAAGACTCACTCTGGTCTTATTTTGATGTATGAAAGAATAAAGCAACAGTGCCCAGGTGAATTAATGCCTGCCCACAGTGCTGCGAGTGCACCTGCTGAAGGAAAGTAAAGGGAGGGGGTGCAGATGATAGAGCACTTTTGCTTGAATCTGGCACTTGTAAATTTGTATTCTTTATTAGGATTATTTGTCTAAGCCAGTGCACCTTATTCGCCGTGTCAAAGCACACATTAATGGCCAGGTGCTGTGAGATGCCAATAAGATGCCAATATATCCTCTCTCTTCATTCTTCTCTATCTTACTTTTCATTAAACCGCTCCCCTTAACATTATTCAGGTATATATCTTTGTTCTCAGCTGGAGAGGCTTAAGTCAAGAAACTTAATCTCTGTTGCTCAATAGAAGGCTTCTGCCGTCTGATGGGCTCTGGCGGTTATTGAACACCTGGGGTGTATTCAATAAACCTAAAGTTTGTTCCTGCTTTAGCTCAATAAAGGAGCACTCCATATCAATTTGCCCATGAGATATATGTCTCGCATAGCTGACGGTGAATTGCCACATGCTCAAGCAATGATCTCTTAAAGATAAATGCACTTTTTTTATTATTATTTTATCCAAAGTGATGCATTAAGTTTCATTTTTACTTGTGCAGTTCTTGAAAAACCAACAGTTTATTTTCTTTTGGGGTTTAGAAATGATCAGCAATGTGTCTGCACAGAAACAATTCATCGATAACTCTGGGAAACAATGAAGGATTTTCAGTATTTTTCACTAAGAAGCAGTCAGTGCTTTAAATGCTTCAAATTCCATTCAGGTGCATCATATCAGGTTGTGTCTGTCTCAACAGAAGATATCTCTAAACCTGAGTAAATGCGAAACAAAAATATGTCTACGGCTGGATGCCACCAGCTATTGTATGTGTAGGGCGAAAAATATGTTTTCTTTCATTTAGGGTGAACTGACCCTTTAATGATTCATGCATTCTTTTTCCATGCCTCCCTTTTATTCAAGGAGCAGCGTGGCAACAAAGCACAATAAAAATTCTTAAAATTTCCCAAACATCAATGGGAAGGGACAGACCCTGCGGTAACCCCTGTGAGGAATGTCGCACAAGTGTCAGACACCGTGTGGAGACACGGCGGGGGAACGGGACCACCCAAAGGAGACAGACGTTCCTCTGCTGTCCTGCGTTAAGGGAAGGGATGTTCCCGCCTGTGTATATTTAAACATGTGCAATGCAGAGCAGTTAATAGAGCGGTCTTATTTTCCCATGCAAACATTTTATTAGTTCAGAACTAATTTGTTCTGTTTGACATGAGCGCTCACTGTCCAAATTTCTGTGTGTATTTGAGACTGTGATTGGCTCTGGAGTTTGCACTGGCGCCTCACTGCATGAAGGTCCTGGTTCTTCTCTCTTTGCTTTTAGGTGTAAATGTGTTAGCAAGCGTTCAGACTGAAAACAGCCCTGCTGTGCAACAGTGCAAAGGAGCTGCAATGCTCCCGTTCCAGCTTGAGTAACAGATTCATGTGTTTGCAGCCTTATCAGATGCCATATATTTGTTCTGCCAATGCAACAGCTTCCCCATGATATTGCAGTGTGTCGAGGCAAAAGTTGAGCTGTTTGCTGGACAACCTTGCTTTTTTTTTTTTTTTACTGTTGAAGTCCCAGCTGCTCCAATGGCCACCTGTCCAGGGTGCATCTTTGCCTTTTTGTCTAAGACATGCTGGGAAGTCTGGGAAGTCCCTTGACCAACACTACTAAGAATAGATAGATAGAAAGGATGAATGACCAAATTAGATTTTCCATTGAATCTGCCAAGCATCTTACACAGAGATACAGTGCTATTAAATACATTTTTTATCTATAATAAATGCACAGTTAGCGTATTTATCCACCGATGACAGAATTTTTGGTTTTCAAAGCTGCCATATAAAGAGAAAACTGCAGTGTTGGTAACTATCAGCAATGGAAAAAAAACACACCGTGGCAGACATCAGTTGTTGTTGATTCTCCCTCCCATCTGACACAGGAACAGAGAGATAAATTCAAGGAGCTAAAGTCAACACAACTGCAGTAGTTTTCTCTGGGCCTGTGTCAGTTTTCTACACGCACAAACGTATGCTCTTAGAATAGTTTACATAAAATGTTGCAATCACATAAAAATTTCAACACTTTTTCTGTCCTGAAGTCTGCAGCACATTCAGGAGAGTGACCCTGAAAACATATTTAAAGCTTAAAACAAACTTTGATTATGTAATTTAAGCACTGCACTCTAGTGACCTTTGGTCGACTGTGTCCTTTGGACACAGAGCACCTGGCTGCAAGCTGCCGACTCACCATTTAAGGCATGCTTTCCCTGTGGTCTTTTACACACTCTGTTCCCCTGCAGGAGCAATCAGCTGTCACGACACAAAGATAAGAGGCCTGATAAAGACAGTGTGCAGAAAAGTCTCACTTTGCTTGGACATTTTGCTGGTGCTCTTTGCAAGCTGCAAGTATTGACAGCTAGCTGGGTGAAAACATATAATGAAATCTTTGGACTGAATGAATATTGAAAGCAGGTGAAAGGTGATGGTGCTGAAGAGTTAATTAAAAACAACACTAACCTGTTAATGCATTCATGCTGGAGGCAGTCTATGTTTTGTCATAATGTATGGATGATCAGTCCTTCACCCTTTGATCTGTGTGAATAGAGAAGCATCAAATGAAGCAGAGGGCTGCTCTCTGGCTGTGTGTGTGTGTGTCTCTGCATGATAGATGGGAAGTAATCTCATTGTATAGAAATAATTTAGCATACAGCAGGTCTGCTGTCTGGTGGATCTGCCTCCCTCTGCATGAAGTGCCGCGCTAACATTTCAATAATCACCAGTTAGCATCGTTAAGGTAGTCATTATGACTTATCTTGAATGTCACCTCACTTCAAAGCTGCATTAAAAAGGTGCTGAAATAGTACATGATTGAGCGAGGTCTGCACTGTTTTCTTTGCACAGTGTGACCATAAGCAGTGCAAACGGGACATTCCTGTTTCCCTCTGTGTAATTGAGAGTCCTCCCCATGTCATATTTACATTTATAATGACAGGTAGTGCTACCTTGCCTCTGCAGTGAGGCACTTTATAGATCAACAGCAACATTTACAGTGCACACATGGTGTCTTGAAGATGGTACATGACATTCATTTAGTTAAGGCCAAAACTTTGAGCCCACAGAGGGAACGCAGAGGCACAGTTGGCACCCACCAGTGCAGAGACAGTGTGCTTTACAGTGTACACAGTTGGTTGTGTTCTCAGGTGGGGATCCAGCGAGGGATCATGGCCTTGAATGACTCAAACTTGTTGAGCACATACAAATAAGTCCTGGCCTGCACAGTTTTTTTTTAGGTTAACAGGAGGCTGCAACATGGGATTCACATAATTTTATTTTTTTCACATATCAAACATCTAATTTATCTCTAGAGACATGTATCAATCCACATGCTTAACCAGAGTTTTAACACTCAGTCATTTTTTGTTCTTCAGTTTGTAACTGGAAAGTCTTATTCGTACAAAAAAGGTAAATGTAAAACACCTGGAATGTGAAATTCCACAAATGAGAAATTCTCATTAGTGTTGACTGTGCTTGTAATATGGAGCATCAAAAATTCCAAGGCACTATGTGACACTAGACTAATAATGACACTTGTTAAAATCCTGTGTATGGCCCTGCAAAGTGTTTTTTATCTCATTACTGTTGTTTTTGACAGAAATTGCGGAGAAAATGGGGAATGGTTGCTTATGCAGTTACCACATATTGTTTTAATTTACCTCAGCATACATTGCAGACACATGACTAATGCTATTTGTATGGCAGCTTGGCAACACCGCTCAGACATTTGATCTGAACACTGATTGTCTGCAGTCACACTGCTGCTGGTGCCGCTGCTGCTGCCCAACCAGGTGTCCAGGAGATAAGATCAGGACATCAGCCGCCACTGATGAGGCGCTGCCTCTTGTACTTCAGACTTCTGGTTTCCTTTTCACGGCCATCTGCCAAGTCACCTAGTAGCAGGCAGAGGGAAAACAAAACAGATCCCTCTCTCTCCGTGTTTTCTGATTTCTTTGAAGTTTCCACGGCATCAGCAGAATTGGGAAAAAAAAAAAAAGTGTCTGTCGGGAAACCCCACCCTCCCCCCTTGTCGCGTTGTTGACTTCTCGCTATGTTTTAAGGGCTTGGTCTCGTATTTTCCAGTCTATGGTTTTATCCTCCGTTTACACACTGAGCTCATACATTCCATTTGTGAAAATCACCTCCTGAAGCAGACATACTTGCCCGCTTGTGTCTGCGTGTGTGTGTGCACGCGTGTGTGTGTGTGTGTGTGTGTGTGTGTGTGTGTGTGTGTGTGTGAGTGATGTAGTGTAAACCATGTAATTATCTGCTATCGACACATGCTTCACTGTGTAGCCTATGAGTAACACAGGTCTGGTTGTTAGAAATCCAGACTCATCACTCGTTACGTCCACGTGATGTAATTCAGGATTTTAAAGACCTTCCCTCTGCTGAGAGAATCGATTATGTATCTTTTACAGACTTTCAAGTTTTCCCTCATGCATTTTAATAGGACATTGTGTTCTGATGTGTCCTTTGTGTTGCTTTGATATCACAGCTGAAATAGCCAGACTAATGCCAGCAATAACTTGGGGGAAGATTTAAGGGATAACATTGGGAAAGCCATCTTGTATGTCTTTTCTGCCAGAGGGAGAGAGCCTCAGAATAACAGGCTTAAGATTAAGGAGGAAATATTTTCTGCTTTCGCTCACTGTTAGTACAGATCACAGGAATTTTTCAGCGGGAAAGAAGTCAAATATTCAACGTGGCTGATGGTGATGAGTAACAGAGAAGAGATTTAGGAAAAAACCCGACTGACAGTGCAGCGTTTCCAAATTGTACGATGATCCTTTTTTCTTTTATTTTTTTAAGAAAGGAGTAAAATATACCTTACAGGAGAGCAAGAACTGGGATTTTTAATTTTTTGGCATGTCATAGTAGCCTTATGGTGGTGCTAAAAGTAACAGTCAGCAGGCATTTTTCTCTGGGGACCTTGAATGTCTACAAAACCATGACAATCCATCCAATCAAATGATCTTTCAGCTTAGACCACAGTCGTGGACCAATCAGCTGACAGATGCTGCCACCTGTATATAAATAACTAAGAGAAGTGCAGCATGAAAAAATGCTAATAGTGACTGGAAAGCCCAGTTTCATGTTGTAAATCTCAAATTGCAGCAGGAACAGCTGAGAGAGAACTTCTCTGCCTTGTTATCAAATCACAGGGACTTTCCTCACACTTGTTTTTGAGGCATGTAAATGATGCGTGAACTTCCTACGAACATTTTGAAAGTTCGATGTTTCATCTCCCCTTGTCAGTGAAAACTGAGTTGTCCCATTCAACTATCTCCTTGACTTAAGATGTTATTTCTTTAATTTAGCAGCTCATTAATGCATAAAACCACAACGAGGGTTTCTATTAAAGGATCTTAGGCTGCAGCTGGACCATTTTATGAAATGCAGAGTGTCAGGATGTTTTGGAGCAACAGGAAAACCCACAGTTTACCACCTTTTGCTTATATGCTCAAGTTCCTATGGGAGTAGCCTTATACTATATTTGTGCTCTTATAAACATTATATTTACTCTTTTTGTGGTGTTTTCAAAGAATCATAATATCATGATAATCAAGTCTTTTTTATGGGTGCATTTTTTTGTCTAAAAAAACAAGATTGCATGAAATTGCATTTAGATATGTCATAGCACATGATGCAAGCGTGATTTTATTTTACACATAAAGTAACTATTTCTTCATCCACTAGAATCTTGCCAGCAGCATATGTGGGAGTTGAGTTAGTGTCACTTTGCTGTAATCATCATAAGCTAGTTTAAAATAACATGCAGAACAGAAAACCCCCAATTAGAGAGCAAGGCCCCTCTTGTCACCATGCACTAAATCTGTCACGCTAATCACAAACTTGTGAATTAGGAACACTTGTTCTCCTGCCTCCTTCCCCTTGACGACTGTCTGTCTTTATCATTTGTTCTTTTCCTTTTCCTTTTTTCAAAAAACAAAAAAAAAGTATGCTTTATTCTCACCACCTGCAGTAGCATGTTTGTCATTTTCACGACAGACTTCAACATATCCGCCTCGATTCTTTTGTGTATTCAAAGGATTTCAAATGAGCCCTCCCATCCAACCCCCTCGCTGAGAGTTGCCCCCTGGGCTGATCTGACGCAGACCACATGCAGAGCTTGTGTATGATGGTATTGACTTTACATTCAGTCTGCTTACTCTCCCAGGGCTTCCCTTGGAGAGGTAAAATAGGGCTGGCAACATTCTTTTGCCTCCTATAAAACCTCACATCCCGGATTTGCGGATCCGTTTTTTTCAATGTGAATCAGGTTTTATCAGCAGTGACAATCTGCAGATATGATGGAGAGATTGTCTTGTTTAAGACAACAAAAGTGCACACAAACGAGCAGAAGATTTAAATTGGTCAGATCTGCCGTTGTGATTTCCAAACATACTCTTCCAGTGATGTCAACATGCCTGTATGAATAGTGATGTCATCTAAGAGAAAAGGGTTGGAGCTCGCTGGAGAGCGTCGCCAACTGAAGACTGTCTAGGAGCCAGAGCATTAGCATAGAGGCTAGACAGGTCCACTTTCAAACCCAATCACCCGAGCTGTCATCTTTCTGCCACCGCTGCTTGTTGCTCCGAGCCCCTGCCAGGGCTCAGTCTCAAAATAAATACAGAATAATATTCAAAGAAATGGCTGTATTCCATAAAGATATTTCCCCTGCAGAGCTCATCTCTCTGCCTCGCTGTAATTGGGGTGTGACCTAAATATCTGACTGAAGCTGCACTTGAGCGAGTCTGCAGCCTCATTGACCTACATATGAGGAGAACATTGGTAAAGCGTTGCAGGGATCAATACACAGTGTCTTTGCACTTGGCACCGCGCTCGTCCTTTATAATGAAATAAATGTTATTGTTATTGTCGTGGGAAGCTATTAAATCAGAGGAACTGTATACAACAGTAAACGCAGCCAACCTGTTGGCTTTGCTGCAAAATAGGGAAGTTGTTTTTAAACATCTACCATGTGTGCAATTTTTAAAGTTTAAAAGTCAATGGTTCTCGATTTTACAGATGAGTATTATTAAGCTCATGCTTTTGTTCTCTGCACATCAGTAGATAATAGTTAAAACTTAAGTCACCACTCCCTGTCTGCTCACTTTGGGTGGCTGTGTCAGCTAAAATACAGAGAAACAGTGTGTTTCAGAACAACAGCAAACCTCCAAAGTTTACTTTTGACCTATTTAGTCTCCACAGTACGTGCTCTATCGCTAACTGTTTCAGTTTTGGCGCTGTAGTCTGACGTGTGTCCCAGACTTTTGTGGTTTTGACACCGTGCTTGTCGCCCTGCTCTTCTTTTGAGTCGCTCATGGAGGAGAAAAAAAAAAAGATGACTCCGCACAGATTACATGTCCACAGAGAGAAGGAGATAGTATCTAATATGCCTGCAGGTAGTGTTGAAGACCGACAACAGGCTGAAAACAGAAGTGGTGATAGTGTTGCTAAGGGGTAATTACAGCTAAGCAGAACATGTTTAGTGACTTTATATAATTAGATATTTAGTTTTTGGCTATTAACAATGAGTATGCCTATAAATAGATTAAAATTGAGGAAACAAAAAGCTGTTGACATTTGCATAATGCACTTATAATATTTTTTTTATCTGTACAATATGAGTTAAGTTGCAAAGTAAAATAAACAAATTTTAAATGGTAAATTAAGCGGCTAATCTTTTAGACTAAAAGGATTTCCATAAATCTTTATATTCAGACAGGCATGGAACTTATTCATAAAATGTCCCAAATACGCTACATTATGTTAAAAGAAGGGAATTTATGTCCGTTTCACATGTAGAAATGAGCTATTCGGAGTTTATCAGCACAGAAAAGTCCCAAATTCAAACAGAAAGACAAAGGCTGGTATCAAAATTCATTAGTGCTGTTCCCTGTGGATTTGTAATTAATCGTGACAGATCCACCTCCTGTTGATGACAGCCTCTTTCCTACTGTGAGCCCCTCAGTGAGCAGGATTGATTTAGGACTTCCTCCATGCTCTTCTCCTCAGCCTCGGCAACAACAATAAAACTGGCTCCAGCCTGATGTGCCTGTGTTCTTACCCCTCCAGGGGTAACCAGGCTTGGTTCAGTTTAACACACGCCCTGTAATTAGGAACTTCCTCCAGGTCTTGTAATGTCCATGAATTAGGAATTGTTTGCGAGGAGATGGCCAGCGCGGCCGTATGAAGTCAGAGATACTGTAAGGACAAATGTTTGTTTTACAGCTTGTGGACGCAGGGTTTCTCAGGTTTTTAATTACAAGACTGTCCTCGCTCAGATTGTTTATCATGGGCGAGAACTAAAGGTCAGGCTAATTAGAGGTTTGGCACCTCGTGGCTGTTTTTAAAGTAATGTTTGGTTCTGTGTGTGGTATTAGATTTAGCTATAGATTGCTGATGTAAACACACTTTGAGAATGTTGTCCTACTTCCTTAGAGCATTAAGGAGTCGCTTTACACGTCTGTGTCCGTAATAAAATTCTCCAATTTCAGAAATCAACAAGCAACTATAACCTTAGAGTGAATGACATAAATTTATCATCTTATTTTGCCTTTTTTTTTTTTTTTTTTTTAAAGATATTTTTTGGGCTTTTTGGCCTTTATTTTACAGGATAGTGTTGAAA
>JAPZDY010000013.1:8657459-8699125 GCA_029783645.1 Ctenochaetus hawaiiensis | reverse complement strand
ATTTTTAAAGTGTTGATTTAAGGCGAAATGGTTACTTAATGTAGCTTAAATGACACATCATAGGAAATGTGTTTGTTTAGTGCAGAAGAAAGATGGAGGAATGAAACACAAACACCAAACCATTTTCTTAATTATATATACACATTTTCAAATTAAAGATGCAGCATGCAGAATGTTGCAGTTTGCCTTCTTTTAACTTACAGCACTGTACATGAAGCGCAGCAGCCTCTGTGGGTCATGGAGACTGGCAGATTGTGCAGAGATCAATAAGCTCAGCGGGAGGCAGCAAATGAAGGAGATAAGAGGAAGATGCTTTAGGATGAGATGGGAAAGATGGTGTCGTAGCTCTGAAGGCAGGGAGGAGAGGAAGTGGGAGGAAATTTGCGCCTAGCGCCCGCCTCGATGACAGCCCACTTATGAATCTGAATGTGTAGAACTAATGGCTATATAAGCAACGACGCTCCCTTACACGAAGACTTGATCGAAGTGATACAAGGGGATCAAAGTGGAGCAAACAGACTGCTGCTGTCTTGTCTGAATGGCTCCGGAGGTCTTATCTGAGCTCAGAGAGAGTTTACAGTTAGATTGAACTCAGCTGCAAGTGGCTTGTCTTAATGTGATTAGGGCTTTTTGAGCCCTCACAGTGCAGGGAGGACCCTCTCCAGTAAGCCACCAGTTTGGAAGACGCAGTCGGACTGGTCTTGTTTCAGTGGGGCTGCTGTAGCTGTCGGGTTTTATCTAGATAATCAGGGATAATGAGATGAGTCATGTATTTTTTTGTGATTCAGGAATTCATTACAAAATAAAAAAATGAGTCATCAGAGACTAACCAAGAAACACACACAAAAAAAACAGGTGACACTGTCAGGCATTTTATTGCTTGTGCAGGTTGTTGCACACTGATTAAATAAAGCAAGTGTTCCAAATCGTGTGCCCTTCCTAGTTGTTATAAGTGCTATGATGAGGTGACAATCAGGATTACAGCTACAGAAGGATTTTTTTCAGGCTTCGAGCTGAAATGAGAAAAGCGGCTGCAGCTCAGTAGCAGAAAGATGTCCCTGATAATTGGTGCATTCAGTGAATTTTCCACCGGGCATTGCTGGCTGTGGCATAATTGACCGGTGGCACAGCAGCCAAGCATTGATAACCAAACATGGACAAAGTGGGCTCAGCTGTTTAAGGTACTCATCTGTGCGGTTTCTGCTGCTGTGTATTAATGGGGCTTTGGAGTGCTCCTGAGCTCTGCGGACTCCTTATCCCCATCACTGTAGTGTAAAGAGAGGGAGCCTAATCCTATCTGGCCTGCAAATCCTCCTCTGGGGCCCAGACTGTGTGGAAACAGGCAAACCAATGCACAGGCGCCTGACTGGCCCTGTCTTTTGTACACTTAGTCGCACACGCAAATACACACTACCTCTGGACAGACGCCAGTGCCACTGCAGTCACAGGTGAGCGCCGTAGTTTACTGCAAACAAAGACAGGGATTGTCAGGATACTTTCCTGTAAGTGCTGCCTCTTGTGTATGTGTAAGCACGAGGGAAAATTCATGCACTGGGAGGTTATGAATAGATATGCACAGCACAGCACCAAAGTCAAGACTGTAAACAGCTGAAAAAAAAAATATGAATCTTCCATTTTACACAACATTTTTTCCAGCCCTTGAATAAAACGCGTGTCCTGCTTTCAACTCTCTGCCTGGTGCTCTCTTTACAGTAAGACGGTCTGCCAGTTGATTATTACACTGCAGCCAAGCAAACCTGGCCAAATGAAAACACTGACCTCCTCTCATCTCCTGTTCACAAGCCGGAGAGAACAGTTCTCTAATTGTTGCTTTGCTGCTCTCCTTTGCCAGCCAGCTACATTATCCCTAAATGACAAGCACACGGTGTTATTTTGGGTGATCCGCAAAACTGCAGGAGTCAGTAGGACTCCGCATTAAAACACACACAAAATGATAGTCTGCCAGGTTTGGTACACAAATCATCCGCTAGAAATAAGCAGTGTGTATCTCAAGCGTTCTTGTGTTTAGACAAAATTGCCTGTGTATTTTACAAATAAAAACCAAAAAAAAAAAAAGAGAGAGAAAAAGAAAAGAGAGAAAAAAAAAAATCTATGTTTTGATAGAAAATTGCAGGTTATCATGTGTGGCAGGTTTTGTCCTGTTTATTTTCGTCCCCTTTCATGTTTGTTTTTTAAAGATCATTCATATCTAGTTTGACTACTTCTGAGCATTGTTTTCAACTCAAATCTAATAGTTTCTGCTGTAAAGTTCTGCACTCTATTATGATCCAGTGGAGCTTGTGAATACAAAAGCATTACAAGTATGTTTTTTTTTTTTTTTACTTCAAATGGAGATGTGTGAGACTGCAGTTATTTTCAAATTTTTCCAAAACTTTTTTTTTCAAACAAATAAATAAATAAATGAATATAAGTGTGAAGAACCATCTGGTAGAAAAACTTGTGTGTTGGTGTAAAAATTAATAAAATAGAAGAATTTCGAAAATAATGCAAAAATTATTTAGATTAAAGCAATTATTAAAACATTTGGAGAATGTGTTTATTGATTTACATACCAAGGGTTAGATTAGAAGATAAATACCTTATCCATGACATAAAATGAAAGCAGGATGACACAGTTAACTTGGCCAGCTACTTTATTTTTATACTTTTTTAAATGATTTACCATCATAAGTTTTTGCTGATATTTATCTGTTTTTTGCTTGCCTTTAAACAGAGCCAGGTTAGCTGTTCCTCCTTGTCTCCAGTCTTTATGCTAAGCTAAGCTAATAGGCTATGAGCTGTAGCTGCTCTGATCTTTTCATTTATCTACCTGCTGGAAAGTAAAGAACCGTATTTCCCAGATTATCAGATTATGTCATCAAAGGTATTATTTTATTTTTTCTACATCAAAAATAGTGCTGTGATAATTAACAATAAAACAACTGTACATGCATGTACATCAGGGGTACACGTCATCCCTTTGCCGCAACATGTCATCAACACAAGAAATCATTCCATCACATCTCTGTAAATTTGCATTTTTATTAATCCCAAATCACTGCCCTGAATTGGAATTATTCCTCACCGATTAGCGCCCCTCTTTATTCCTCTGAGGCTTATACTCCTTTACTCCATCTATCTCGGCTCTGCAGTGCCCATAAATTGTGGCTAAAGACAAACACAGTGGGCTGGGAGTGTGGGAATCAGGCGATTTAATCCTTTGTCATTATCTGGCAGGCCCCGCCAGCAGACATCTGCTTGTGAATGCAGTTTCAGGGAACACTGAGAAAACCGGCGTTACTTAGGTTAGAGAGGAAGAGACACACCCTGGTCCCTTTATGTCGCTTACATGCACTTCATTAGGGTCTGGGTGCTCCTCTCAACAATGGAGAACAGGCCCTGTCGCTGATAGCTTTATCTCTGGGTGGCTAAACAGGTGCCAGAATCCGCCCAGAAGCCAACCATCCTATTGCCAGCTTCAGCAGAAAAAAATTAACATCCTGTATCCTGCCGCGATATGGTCGGCAAGACTGATGAGTCAGGTTAATAAAGGTGAAAAAATGAGTCATGCTTGAAGAGTACAGAGAGTGTCAGAGCAGCGAAGTGAAACCAAACCAGACCACGCAGGAAAATCTTTTGTTTGACCCGGCTGAGCGGTTTGACATTTCAGTATGTGCAACTGAGGTCCAGCAGTCAGGATGAAAGCGGAAAAAACATATTTGGTCTACGAGACTTTTTTTTTTTTTTTTTTGACAAAAACAACATCACAACAACAATGACTGAGTAAGAAAGAAAAACAGGGAAAGCTGATCCTGTTTGTTTCTTAAAAAGGACCATTGGAAAGGCAATGTGGCAAACAGAGGAAAATAGAGCTGGTGGAAAGGATACTAATCTAGACCTAATCCCCCCAGCATCTGTCACTGATGCATTAATCAGACAGAAAGGAAACATGTTATTCTGTAATGCCTCCTCTTATCTAAAGCCAGTGTTGTTGAATTTTACAGACCGGACTTGGGTCACAAGTCTATTTCTCCTAGAAACAAACAAAAATAAAGCAGTTTTTAGCTCTTTTGGCCGGATTTTAATACATTATAAAAACTGATGATGGTCATAACAGCACTCCGAATTAGGAGAACGCCTATAAAAGGTTTGTAAAGGATTTCCAAATTGCTCATAATTAGATTATAAAAGATTTACAGGCTACATATTTAATGCATGTGTCCTCTTAAAGAGCTTTAATAAATTCAATTCATCTGCCTCGCTGCTACTTCTAGACAATGTTGGTTATTTGCTTATGTTACATATTTACTCATGGGGGTTTTAAAAGTGCCGAGGTGCCAGATTCCATCAACATCTTGTGTTGCTAATCACACCTGCAAACACAGACCT
Source organism: Ctenochaetus hawaiiensis (assembly GCA_029783645.1). Taxonomy (NCBI): domain Eukaryota; kingdom Metazoa; phylum Chordata; class Actinopteri; order Acanthuriformes; family Acanthuridae; genus Ctenochaetus; species Ctenochaetus hawaiiensis. The sequence continues at coordinate 8,694,736 of JAPZDY010000013.1, read as the reverse complement.
GATCTACTGAAGAATTACCTCCAGGAAGCTATAAATAAATAGACACTGTTTGCTTTTACGAGTTTAATTAATTAGAGTATCAGGGCGTCATTAGCGCATCGATGTAGATCAGTCAGCTCTTGATTTGCCTGCCATAACATCCATTCTCACCCAAAAGGAAACACACGTGGCGGCAAAGTCATTAACATAACGACTGCTGATACCAGGCCTGATAGGTTCGCAGCTGATTGCCCGTGCATATGGATCCATTGTGTGTGAGATGGATGCAGTGTATTGTTTAGATGATTAACAGCACCTGGAGGTGTGTGTGAGAGAACGATGCCTGGTCACTGACGGGCTCCTCGCTCAGCATTTAATCATTATGAAACACATGCTGTCAATCCACGTCCCTGAGCCCCATCAGTTAGAAAGGGGCTTATGCTGGGCCAATCCCAGAGGGGCTTTCTCCACCGGGGATGAGTCTGGGGCCCGAAGGCTTCTCGATACATCTGTAGAGTATGCTGGTACAGTGCGAGGTCACGTTAGGACTGAGATGATTAAAGTAGCCCCAATGCGCATCAAATCTCAAACGCACAGGATCTGCCGCCTTAATCTGTCCACAAAGGCCCAGCTTTTTCCGTGGGCAAAAACAACAACAGGCACTCAGATTCTGTTGGAAAAACATAAAATTTGTTTACACAGACTGAGGTCAGCTGCTCAGGGCCGACTGGATTCACTCCATTGTGCATTTTTAATTATTAGAGCCAAGACGGAGATTGCTAAACTAAGACAGCTCTGATGGACATTTAGCTCCAAAGTGCTGAGTCTCATTTGCATTTCTACCTCGCCGCACGCAAGATTTTCAACAAAAACTAATCTGCTTCATCACCACAAACACATTGATTAGGCAATAACACATAATTAGGATAGTGATTCACTCTGCCGCACATGACAGTTAACGCCTGCGTTCGAAAGGAAACAAATGGCCCCTTTAGCGTATGGCTCTTGTTTTCAGCTTCATCTTTGCTTATTAGTCTCATTAAGATCAGAAATCTCTTTCACAAGCGAGACAGCAGCGGCGCATTTGGCGTCAGACGGAAAACAATAAAAACAATAAATGATACATCATAAAAAGTAAGAAAAAAAAGGGAAGAAAGCATATTCACATCTTTTCAGTTTCAGTTTTATTGGCTCGCGCATTCATACACAAAAATGCATTATACATGTGCTCTATTGTTCTTGACTAATGGAGTCCTGTGGCTGCATGTGACGTGCAACTCCCTCTCCATTTCACCCCGACGACCTTCTTCCTGGTACACAAATATTGCTCATTACATGGGGGTTTATGTGCTCGATATAGCCATTGACCCTCAGCCTGCCTCTGGCTCCTGCCTTTCCCCTCTCTCTTCCTCATCTCCTCCCTGTCGATGGCTAGTTACCGATGGGGCAGTAAATTATAGTGGCTAGGCTGGGATTAGGTATGAGAGGGGGGGGGTGTCTGAGAGGAAGAGTGGAGGAGGATGCGCACACACATACATACCCACACTCAGATGATTGTCTCCTCGTATGCCAGACAACTCTGCATTTTAGTGCTCCTCCCCCTCTTCCACCTGCAGATTGCACTATCAATCAATCCAATTTCCTGTTTGCTTTTTTTTTTTTTTACTTTTATGCTTGCAGATGCAAAGGTTTGTGTACTCATTTTATGGCTGAACAAACCATTTTTGCAGCAGTTCAGACAGCAAACAACATCAGAAAATTAGAAAATTAATATGCACACTTTGTATGCATGTTCAAACTTTGGAAAAAATATGCTTGTTTTCCTTAAAATAAGTCCAAAAAATCTTCAAATAGGTGTAATTCTTATTATGAGTGAAAACAAATTACTTGTTAAGCTATTTTTTCCAGGATCCAGCGTCATTTTCTAAAAATAGTAAATAACAGTCACTATTTCCCTTATGCGATTTTTTCATTTCAACACCACATGTGGGAGTAAATGACTCGGTAGGGCTGATAATTTTTTTTTTTTTTTTTTTTTGCAGGCCATGTTGAGGGTAAGAGGAGCCTGTAGTCTTAATATAGGGGATGACCTCAGTGGTGTCCTTTCCTCGACTCCTACTATAGACGGACTGTGCACACATGGACTCGGGCTCAAGGCAGCCGATGGAAATAGATTTGCTGCAGGGATTTCTCCACCAAATGACCTGGAAAACATTGCCTGCTTGACTTGTGGGATAATATGTGTGTCTCCTGCACATCTCTGTACTGATATCTCATTTCTCAGGATTCCAGAGTCATCTTTAGCTATTTTCTTGTTTACTTAATTAAATCAGATATATTTTGGGAGGAGGATTACATCGCAAGACAGAATGTAAAATAAGCCCTCTTGACATCACTATATCAGGACACTTTATATCAGGACTGTTCTGTGTTGTAGGAACAAATTCAGCCCATGACTAAACGCTAAACCAATTCAAGACTGCTCTCTTGGTGTGACTCCAAACTATTTGGCATTCCTTTCTCAGTTCTCTCTGCAGAGCGCTGCCAAAACATTTTAGAAATAATTACATGTACTTCTGTGAAAACGCTCAGGAATCTCCATTCTCTCTCTCTTGCTCTTTTTTTTCTCCCCTCACATGCACATGCAGATATGCAAGTGTTCATTATGTTTGTGTGTTTGCATGTACAAGTGTATGCAGTGGAGTCAGTGTGTGGGGTCTTTGTGTCCAGGAGTGAGAGACCTGCTCCAGTGATTAATGGGGTTCCTGTGTGAGGCACCGCAAGGCGCCGTACACAATCATTGGGCCAGACCGCAGCCCCGCCAGGCTTGTCCTTCACATGAGGAGAAGAGAAAGGCGGGAAGGAGGGAGGTGGAGGGGAAAATATTCCCTCGCTGTCCTTTACTCTCTCTTTCCTCCTCTCTGCCCATCCATCCTGCTTTTTTTTCCTCCTAAAACTATCTACTTTCTCAACTACACCCACCCTTTTTTCTCCGTCCTTTGGTTTCCGTTGGCCCCTGTCCTCTGCTCAGCTCAAACTGTGGCACGTCCTCATGTACCCTCACACGTGCAGACACACACCATGTGCAAAACAATTTTTTTAGAAAACACGCAGGAAAAAGGAAAAAAAAAAAGCAGAAGTGCAGTAAGGGAGAGAAAAAAAATAAAGTGAATTGTCAGCACAACATGAGCTCTGCTTTGAAGAAAAAGCTGGGGTGGAGGGTGAGGTGCCTGGTGTGTGCCCCCCCCCCCCCTCTCCAACCCACCCACTCACCTCCCCTTCCCTGCAGTTCGGGTATGCGGCCCCTCTTCTCAGTGTTAAACAAGCCTTTTAAATAGGCTTTAACCTGGGCCCACCCTCAATGGGGCCATTGTGGGAACGGATGTGTGGACAGTAGTGCTCGGTAAACACTGCTACTTGTCCCTTTCTCACATTCGGAGGCCATTCTGCACCAGCTAGCCCGGAGGTTGACGCCGTGGTGTGCATGTGTGTGTATGTGTGAACTGGGGGGAAGTGTGCAAGTGAGGTACAGCTGAAACAGACTGATAGAGTAAGAGAAAGAAAGACAGCAGTGCGAAGGAGTAGTTTGTTAGAGGAGAGGAAAGTGTGGTGACGCAAACTGGTAACAGACATTGAATTGAATTAAATCTTAAGTTTTTAGGGTTTACAGCCTGTCAGTCAATAATTCTGAAGGACTGTCCAGGAGTCTTTGACCACTTTTCTCGCTCTGACATCCCACCCGCTCATCTTTTTTTTGTTAACACTAAACGACTGTGGACTTATTTAGTTAACCCACGTCAGTCCAGGGCTGGATTTCATTATCTCCCCTCTCCCAGGGTCTCTAATTGGGCCTCGCTGTTGTCGGCCTGGCACCTGCAGTTCGCCCGCATGTCACTGTAGCCGTGGTAACAGCGGCATGCTGTGATGCTGAATCTCCGAGCCTCAGCGACTGCACGCCCCCCCACTGCCTCAGCCCAGCCACCCCCACCTGCTCCTCCCCTGCCGTTCCCCCATTACCAGCACCGTATTGTCCTCCATCCCCCCAAGTGAAAAAATGCCACTCATTAGACGTAACATGGTGATCTTGTTTGACGACAACCAACCACTGCAGAGCTGAAAGCTGAGATTTAGTTAACTAACTACACTTAAGAAGCCTTTTAACGGAGTGGGAGCACACATGACTCAGACCTTATGTTTACATAAACACAAATAACTCCATTACATAATCAGAATAAGCTAAATAATTACTTTTGCAGGGCCCACACTTACCTGTCTCCCTCTGAACGTCTAGTTCTGAGAAGTTTCTCATAATCTTTGTTATGTTCTTTGACTCTGCAGTGTTGCTGCATGTTAACATGCTGATTGAAGGACACAGTAATCTTTTAACAGTCTGTGACTTTTAAAATGAGCAAAGATTCTTCATATTGTGTAAAAATGTAACACAAGACATTAAGGTGATTCAAAGAGGAGGGGATAAAATGCATGAGGTTACTGACACTGTACAGATACTATGATACAGAAACTTTAAAACATCTTTCAGTCTGTGTTAAGTTTGAAAGAATGACTTTATTTTCCCTAAAATGTGTTAAGGTCTTAAGGTGGGACACTGGCAGTTCACAACGATTGCTGCTGCAATACACAAATGACCCTACATAGGAAAGTTGCTGAACATTTGTGGGATAGTGTGCGTGCATGAAAGAAGCATTATTTTTCATAACAACTGGTCTGAAAAAGGTACTTTGCATTCAGTTTGTTTGTACTGATTTGTGCACTAAACCAAAAATAAACAAAAGAGCACACATGGAAAGAGTATTTGAAAAACTTATAAGCTCTGTTTACTGAGTTATGGTAACTCTGTTATTATTTGTCTTGGTAAGTAAGACAGTAAATGAGCTGTTGACACTTGACTCACAAATATTTCCTCTGAATCCTCGAGACAACGTGATCTGCTTTCAGCTATTGCCGGAAATTTCAGCAGTCCGGCTGGCTTTTTTTTTTTTTTTTCTTTTTTACCAGCAGCACCTTTTTATGTCATCTTGATATACCGTACACTTTGAAATTTTCACACAGACAATAAGAACAAAAAAAAGGAGGAAGTGCTCAGTGTGTAACGGGAAATACGGCAGTGTGTGGTTTCCCTCTCCTTGTGTCAGCGTGAGACCGTGACGTGACGAGGGACTTCCATCACATTCAGTCCGAGTCTCACCTCACGTTGCAGAGAAACAGCTTTTTAATTTCTGCTGAAAGCCAATCTATTCCTGTAACTCAACTCTCTAATAGCACAAATAAGTATCACACTGACAATGTGAAAGTATGAGAGTGGGCAGACGGAAATAATTAATAGTCAGATATACTAATAACTTGTTTGATTAATGATGCAGTGGCTGTAAATCAGACAGAAAAACAAAAGTGGATGGGTAGAGTTTGACATTTTTAAATGAATTTTTATCAACACTGGCTGCTTTATGTGTGAGTGTTAAATCTTAGGGTGTGAGATTTCAGTGTTATCAGCTCTGTATCAGTATCAGCAGAGCACTTCCTGATCTTCAGTAGCCTCTGTCTTTTCTTTGAAAGCACGTGTGCTGCATGTAAACATTTCAACGAGGAAGTGCCGCAGTAAAAGGAAAATAAGCAGATGAGAGGTTTCACTTTTGTTGTCTGACACTCGATCGAGTTAATATCTCTGTGTGCGCTCTCCCGCATTACATCTTTTAGTGGTGTTATGTAGCAATAAAGCACAGGTTGCCATGTATTGATTTCTGGGCGATGCATGGAGCCGTCAGGAGTCGTAAATTCTGGAGGACATGTGTCCCAACAGCGCTGAGCATCGACTGGAGCCTCACAGCAGTTCAGGAGAGTGTAATGGCAGCTTAGGAGTCTGCAATGATCACAGTGTTTTTGCGATGAATTTGCAGAGATAAAGGCCAATTGCAGGGTCCCGTGTGGAAGTGGGGTTTAGCTCAGTCATGTGAATAATGGGTCTGAGTGTTGGTGAGGGATGTTCACCGAGCAGGGGACCCCTTCACTGTTACACATGTCACTCATCCTTTCAGCAGAAGATTTGCACACCTCTTTTTTTTTTCCACTCTCTGTTTCGTGTAACGGTTTCCTGCGAACATAATTTCGCTTCACAGTGCAAAAAGGAAGATTCAGCCCATTAATATTCTGAGTGCCAGTAACATCTGTCTCATGAGAAGTGAAGGATTACCTGGATTCACAGAGTGAACTTCATGTCTAAAAATTACTTTAGAAAATTTTAAGAGAGTGAAACAATCCCTCGATTAATCTTTTAGTCAATCAATAGAAATAAAGTGTTTTTTTAAAGCAAAAAGTCAAAAATTACCTTGAGCAGCTCCTCAGTTGTGAGGATTTGCTCCTGTTTTTTAGGGCTCAAACTAACTTGATTCATCAATTAATTATCTGGTCCATTAATCAGAAAATTGATCAAATTTTTCAATTTATCAACCGGCAATTCAGCACTCAAACAAGTTGTTTAATACATTACAGGAATTGTTAAAAAAAAATTGAATGCTCAAACAATTATCACAATATTTTCACATTATTTTTTGACAGTCTTCTAATAAATTAAATTAATAAGTAATTTCAGGATTAATGTCTTTGTCTAATTTTTAAGCAAATTGATTCTCTTTGTGTTTTGGACTGCTGTTTTGTCTTTTCAGGCTTTTATGAGACTTCATAGACCAAACCATTTATCAGTTACTTTGGAAAGAAGAAAACATCAGATTAATCAATAGTGAAACTAACTGTTACATACAGCCCTGCTATTTTAAAATCTAATTATCTATAAAAAACAAAGGTACCCTAAGCTCTTGATGCCTTGAGTGAGGCCATTTATTTGATAGTCTATTAGGCAATCAATAATATTATGTCAGGGGGAAGTCTATAGCACATCACACCGATGAATAAAACATAGAACAAACATCCCGGGAGAGACAATCCAGAATGCATTAGTCAGACAGCCGGGTGACGTTGCCAAGTAAACAAAACACAAACTGGCAGCTTTTCTCCCCCTAAAGCTGAAGACACATACAGAGAACCAGTAAGAGCAGGCACACATACTGTATGCAGTGAGGGCAACCCAAACATAGTGCTTATTTGTTAGTGGATGAATGGGAGCATTGAAAACTGAACATTTCTGGTCTCAGTGTTGCGGCGACAAAGGAAAAACAGCAGAGGCAAGTTGTTGAATTTATGAATCGTGCCTGTCTCAGAGGCGAACAACTGAAACTCATGAATAATACTCAAGCATCCAGTTCAGACAACCCTGGAAGGTGAAATTGAGAAAAGACGACTACAACAATCCTTTTATGCCGACAATAAGGGGAAGAAAAACAGGGAAGGTAGATGCTTGAAAGGGTCTTTGTTCCTCTTGGAGAACTGCATCACATTTTCTTCCTCATCCTCAAAGGTGGAGGAAAGAGGGGGAAGAAAAGAAAAAAGTGACCTATCCTTTAATGGGCAGCTGATGATGTCATATCACTACACACAGATTCTTTGGTCTCCAAGTAAACCAGCTCCTCTGCGTGCTGATTGGCTGGCCGGCTGCTGGAGGGGGAGGGGGATTTTTTTTTTCTTCCCTCTTGCTTCTGTGCCTGTGAGCTCATCTCTTCTTTTTCTCTCTCTCTCATGTAACTTGTGTCAAAACAATAGTTACTCTTAATGTAGTCATGCTCAGCAAGCTCACACAAAAACTGGAAGGTTTAGAGGACTGCATTGTCCTTAGAAGATGATAACATGGTGCATGTGTGTGAGTGTGTGTGTGTTTTCTTTTTAGGTTTTTTTAAGTAATCTTGTTAACAAAACACTTGAAGTGTTGAATTGCTGGTCAAAATCCAATAAATTAGCCTTATGCACGCTTTTCCTTGGCTAAATCTTTTTCCTCAAGTGCTCTTTTAATCCTCGAGTCTCATCCCCTGTAGCTGCGCCGCTTGTTTTCTCGCCGGTGATGAACAGAGGCCTGAACTCTGCATTGCACTAGTTGCCCCTCCGCAGTGAAACACAATGCCATGCGCCTCTATCACAGTCATGTCTGGGGCTACAGGTGACCAGCTGTCTGCCTGTGTTCCTCTCCTCTGGGACAGCTGGAGCCATCAATCAGCTCCCCCCCTCCTAGAGCCCCGTTCTCTCCCCCTGCCCCCCATTCTGACCACCAGCACCATAACAACAACATCAGACTGTCTCATCTGGTCCGTCTCTCCTCCAGGGGACACTTCTCGACCTCTGTCAGCACGAATGTTGCTGTGAATTTACTCTTTGCTTGTTTCCAGGCTTTTTTGGGCAAGCTCTCTAAAGCACAGGCTGCATCCACAGCATCACATGTGTATTTTTTCACATGCATAACTTATACTACATTTAAAGTCAACAATACTCCGGCATTTAGGATTCCTTTAAATCAAGACTTTCTTGAAACGCTACTTACCTCATTATAGTCTGAAAATTCCGAGATTGGGTCACAGGAGGATGGTTGAAACAGAAACTTTTGTAAATGATGATGCAGACACTCATGTTTTCTTGCTAACTGATCAGTCGTGACGTGTCCTTCCCTGATTCATCACGCTCCTGTCACGTAACCCTTTTCCTGAAGAGTTCAAGCAGCATCAGCCTGCATATATCTTTGTCTCCTGTCCACCAAAAGTTAATTCAACATGAATAACAAATTGCAGGTGTTGCTGACCTTGTCTGAGCTTGCAGCTGTAGTGCAGTTAAATTCTGCTTTTTATGATCCTAATGCCCACATGAAGGAGGCTAAAGAAGGGAAAACACATAGCTAGTATGCTTTCGTGTTCATGTTCATGTATTTTAAAGCACTAGCCTGGTCCAAGGTTATTTCTAATAAGATATTAAAGTGCTCATGTAGATGGAGATCATTTTTGTTTTATGTGTCCCTTCTAAAATACAAACTTAGCCTGAGCTGAGATACTGATGCCGCTTTTGTTTTAATAATGCCTGTTTATTGATGGCTTTGGCATATTATAGCACAACCCCAGCCTTCACCCTGGGAGCAGTTTTATGATGCTTCTGATGGCCATAAATTGATACATTGTTGAGCCCACTCCACGCAGCACGTGCAGTCACAGGCCTTTCTCCCTCCGCAGATGGAAAGCATTGAAGCCCATTATTGTGCTCTTGGAGGGGCGTCTTCCACCATGAACTCTTTGGCACACTTTTAAAGAGAGTGGCCTTAATGTATTCAGGCCTGATTCAGTGGCTTTGGCACTCGGGCTACCATCCCCCCCACCCTACACACACACACACTCACACAAACACATACACACATATGCAGCACTTTTTCTTAAGAGAGAGGGTAAACATGTGTGTGTTGCACTGTTCCCTGGAAGTTTTCCTTGTTTATCAAAAAGGGAATTGATGGGCCTGACAGGGGACTTCAAAGGGCAACATAAAAAAGCATGGGTTCCACCGCCAAGACATTTCCTGTTTATCTCAAGTGAACTTCATGAAGGACACTTCATCAAAGACCGAAAAACCAGCAACCAGGAACTCACAACAAGCTTTTATGCTACCCAGAATCACTTCTTACATAATGTTTGTCAGTCAAACAACATCGTCGAAGCCGTGTCAGTGATCTGATGTTTGTCAAAGCTCCGACTATAATTAGGCTTTAGGCTGAACCACACCACAGAAGTGTCAGTGTCAGAATGTCTCCAGGCTCCAGGGAACTTGACAAACAGAGGCCTAATTGTTAATGCTGGTGATTATTGTGCTTTTTTGTGTGAAGAGAGCAGAATTCCTCAGTAATGGCTGTGACTGCTGCCGGCCGCTCATGTGACCGCCGGTTTCTTCCTCGGGGCCATGGATGGTTTATTGTTGTGTTCTTAGGAGTTGCAGGGCGACAGGGAAGCTAATTGGGTGGAGTCTGTCTGGACATGGAGACTCCCAGACTCACACTGGAGCATTACTGTGTCACACACCTTCAGCTACCGTGTTACACACCCTGGTTGCATAAAAAAACAAAAACAAAACAATGGCAGTGTTATTATTGCAACACAGATAACAGCAAAGATTAACCATGCAGACAACACTTGTAAATTCTTTTATACTAGATTACATATTTACTTACTCAACCTTTATTTTATCAATGTGCCATAATTTAAAACAAAGTGAAAAGTTGTTAAGCAGTTAGAGCTGTTTTATTTTGATTGACTTCACATACCTAGAAGTAGTGGTAATAGTAACACCGTCCAGTATTTCTGTGTTTATTGGCTAGAGAAAATAACACCAAATATTCTCTTTTTCCCTTTAATCATTTTATTTGACCTCCTCAAATTGATCCTTACACTGTGAGCCATTCTCTGCACCCTCTCCAACTTCTTCCATTTCTACTAGTTGCAATAACAACAATACAAAGGCTGCAATAACACTTTAAATTGCCCCTTGGTTCCTCACCTTTAATCACAGTGTAATTAGGCTTTAACAGTACGTGTCAAAATGCATACCTTGATCTTGACTATTTACTGAGAAACTGCTGTGTGTTTGAAGGATGGAGAAACTATAGAAAAATATTATCTTTTATGATTTCTTTCACCCTCTGTTTAACTAAATGTATTTTCACTCATCAGTCAGAATTTGGTTTTAATATTCACACTAACTTGTTGGCAAAACCTCCAGGACTTACTGTTAATAAGACTTATTTTTCTGGGTAGAGCAACTAAGTGTAAATTGCATCCTATTTGTGTTGTTAATCAGCAGTTTTTCTCACATTTTCACTCAAGCCTCGATGAGTCCTTTGGGTTCACAAATAAGTTGCGTGGCCAGCCATAATCTCTGTTATCTAACGTGTTCATTATCACAAATCCATTCACTCTTGTTCAAATGCTAATTTATGGCTCCAGTGAAACCACTACTTCTAAAAGCAAATCAGGTAAATCCGCAGACTTGAACACCGCGTCTTGTTTTGGTTTTCATTATGTAATTACTTATAAAAAAAGATAATTTCATTTGAAAACAGGAACACTATGAGCCCCGTAGGAGCAGTAATGGGACTACTTCTGCTGTCAGTCAGCTTGATGTGCTTGTTTTGCCTCTGGGGTCGATGCCCTAAATGGGCCCCTCTAGCTCAACAGTCTGGTGAGAAAAGGCCCCTCTATTAGCTGGAGACAATTAGCATAGCTCTATGTACACAGCTTTAGAAGACCTCTCCCCACATATCTGAGTCAGGCACCTGTATTGACTTTGGCAGAACACTCCGCCTCAGTGTTCAGGTCCAGCTGAGAGTGAAAGCAGAGCATGTCTGTGCCCTCGCCGTAGGCAGCAAGACTTGTAAATACCTGAGAAAAGTTCAGTGGAGTAGGGAAAGGGTGTGTCTGCTTTCTGGAGAAAAGACTTGATTGAATCAGCGAGCAAAGCTGTGCGGAATTTTAATTAATATGTTGATGTGAAATCATTACTGCTGTGTAAAGATTTGTTCTCGACCTTGAAAACAGTAGTTTCAGAGCCATCAGTGTAAATACTGGGATCATGAGTGAAAGTTTCACTTACTCCCACACATCAAAATAAAATGACATATAAGGGCCAACTTGTTTTTTCCTCTGAAGGTCAATGACTTCTAATAAACCCATTTCCCTAAACTCCTACCAGAGTAACTGCTACAGAATATTTTCTCTATTTTAAAAACAGTTTCAAATTACAAAGTTCCTTCAACGAAACTTACAAACTTATTAAGAAACCAAAAACCCTTTTATTTTTAAAATAAAGGTATAAATGTTTTTTATAGCTCTTTCTGTACTTTCAGGAAAGATTTTCAATTTGTTTTTTGTGGCCTGAAAGTAGTCATGTTCAGGTTTCATTTTGCCTGGCATCTTCTATCAGAGAAAGTCCGGAATATTATCTTCTGTTTAATGAGAAACTGTCACTTTCACATTTTGTTCTGTATGGATTAAATTAAAAAGATATAACTTATCACTAAACATAATTAAACTGCTCCATTTTTTTGGTTTATGCTAAGCTAACAGGCTGCTAGCCATAGCCTCAAATTTGTAAAGACAGAAACCAGAGTAAAACCATTTCTTTCATTTAAGTCTCAGCAAAAAAGGAACCATTTCCTAGCATGATAAAAGTTTCCCTTTAAGATCCTAAAAATACCAGAATTTGTCTTCAAAAACCCCACCATGTCTGCACAAAAAATGAAAAACTCTAAAAAGTTACTGCATAAAGTAAACTTCCTCAAGGTTGCTAAAACTCCCAGGCTTCAGCTGCGTTTCAGGGTCTTTCTGGGTTGATTTGTTTGCTCAGGTAACAAAAAATTCCAAAAAAAATACAACAAATTAAGATTAATTAGATTTGTCAAGCTGCAAAAAACAAACACAGTCATCGCAATACAAAAAAATTAAAGGTAACAGTTTTCATATTAGCTGAGCCTGAGTTCCTGCGACATGCTGAGAGAATCATTTCAAAAAAAGGAGTTTTGATCGCTTGTCATATTAAAACCAGTTGTTTCCTTTGAAACTCTACTTCACTTTTAGTGTTCCATGAAAAAGAAACTGAGTCATAATTTCATAGAGCTTAGTCAGTGTTTTCCTTTGACTGGAAATAAGCCACGCCACACAGCATTGCAGCACCGCCCACGTCACTATTAGAGATGATGTTATCCGCCTAGTGATGGTAACACAGCACACTGGTTAGCTCATAGAGAGGAGAGCAGGGATCCTCTGATGGTTGTTGTTCTTCCTGAGGAGATGTAAGATGTTTTGGTGACGATGCAGATCAGAAACTCTGTTAGGAACAACATCACAAAACAACAGTGTGTTGTTGCTGTCCTGTTAAAACCATGTTCTCCCACAACATCAGTGTTGTTTTCAGTTGAGTTTCAAAACATTTTACAGATAAGACAATGAGCTTGTTCATAAGTAATTTGACTGGAAAATCATATTTATCTCAATATAAAAAACTCTAATCTATGTGTCTGTCTGTCTGTTCAGTATGTTGTCACTGTCACATGAAAACATCACATTTTGAAAACCCAAACTTCTCAGGAACTAAAATAAAAACTGTCTGGTTTTATTTCTCTTATTCAAGCTAAAGAGCATTCAGAACAACTGTCACGTGCCAAATGAACTTCTTAGGTTTGTTTCAGTTTCTCTGTCAGTTTTTCATTTACAACTTATTCAGTTATTTTAGTTTTTAACACTTTAATTTCTTGCCAACCTATTTGAGTGCTCTAATTTTGGTTAGTGGTGTTTGACTTCCACAGAACATTGTCACCCTGATGTGACCTTTAATTAATAAACTGGTTACCGCTGTTTCTTTATTTGTTTTAAACTTCATGTTCCTCTGTTTCATTTTTTATGAAACTCGTAACTCGACTAAGTGAAACTCATTTTAATCTGTTGCCTCTATTTCATTTTCTGGACTCAATCAGTTTATCTTTTTGCTTGTCCGTTTTTTTGTTAGATTGTGTTTTGAAGGTAGGCGCCTCAGAATTGTATAAAATATTGTAATGTCTTTAATTATATGTGACAACAAAAACTTATTTTGATTTTTTTTTTTTAATTTTAAGGCTATCTATCTATCTATCTATCCAGGAACCCAGCGACAAAATGTTTCCATAATCACGATTAGGGGCTCAGGACCTCCCACTTTTATTATTTATCCCACATCTTATTATATAAACAAAATTAAATGACCGTATGAATTCGTGTCATGCAGGTAGTATGGGAAGGCTACAGTAACATTGGAGGACATGCAGGAAGCGGCGTGGGCAGCCTCCCTGTGTCACCGCCTGCGTCAGAGCAGACGCCAGGAGGGAGTTTTCCACTGACGAAAAAGGCTGCGCTTCTCGGCAGTCTGCTACAGACAAGGGAAGCGCTTCAGCTGGTACGGAGCCCCGTGCGGCGGACAGACACAGACAATAGCACCGAGGAGCTGTCTATATGCGGGGATAAGCGCTGTATTTATTCGTGCCATTTGGATTACTTCCATATTATCCCATCGGCTGTTTACCCGACGATATTTAGTCCCTAATGGTGATCGGATACCCGAATTGTTGGTGAGTAGAAGCGGAATGGGAGAGTTGGCTGTTGGGGGTTATTGAACACCGTACTGTATTTTATGTGTTTAACCTCAGCGGAGCAGGGAAGCCAAGTAGTTTGAATGTTCTTTCTCTTGTGTGGGGAGTCATTTAAATACACAGTTGTTGTTTTTTTTTTGGTTGTGTGAGCCCGAAAAAAAAAAACAAAAACACAAAAAACGCTGTTACAGGTGAATGCTGACGCTGTGTTGAATGGATTTCTTTTAAAAAAAAACACACTTTACATATTAGTTCGCTTCATTTGGACGCTTTTATTATAAATACTGACACGGCTCTGTGCCTGCTGGGTTTAGTTTTACTAACACACAGCTGATCATGATCGGATAATTGCAAAAGGAACAAGATAATTTATTGATTTAGGCGAGATTCCAACAATCCGCTTCATTCACTTATTGATTAACATATCGATCGTGGATTATTCAGGTTGCTTTTTCAGAAACTTCGCAGCTTGCTCGCGGGAGTGTGTGTCAGCCCTACTTTTTCACTAAAGTGTGTTTTTTTCCGGCCGTGGATTGGTTTGTGTGAACTGTTGATGGGGTCGGCTTTGTGTATTCAGCCCGTGCGGAGTTGTTCTTGTTCACCTCAGCGGTGCTGGTGCGCCTCTTGTAACTCGAGCGACTCCTGAAGGCACTACATGTGAGCACACAGCTGACAGGGGGCTGCTGTCATTAGAATTAGCATTAATCATGAGGAATGATCGGGTCAGCGGGGAGAGAGTGAGCGCTGCCCCGAGCCCCGAGACGTGCACGCTCCGGCCACATTTAATGATTAACGATTTCCACCTCGCACGGATCACATCTAACCAGGTGTGAATACGGAAATTTTTTGAGCGTCTTCATTGCTGGAACATTTTTTTTTCCTTTTCCGTAAGCGCAAATGGATATTTCCTTGTCATTAACCTGTAATTGTGACGCATAAATGTTTGTGTTAATTTCCAAAAAGGGAAGCGCGCGTGTTTACGCTCGCTGTCAGTTTATTTACAAGATTGCGTTTATCTCATTTGAAGCTGTTAGGGACGCATATGAGGAATGAGCCTCCAGTTTGAGCCTCTTATTTTAAAGAGCCAGACTCTGTTTATGGTACAGCGACTGAATGGATCTAATCGTCTCTAGTGCGACCTCACTCGGATCATTTCTGGAATCATGTTTTCTGGAATTAGGCTACAGAGAGCTGAAAGATCCTTTGTTTACAGAGATTGGATATAGCACTTGATGCTGTGCCTTTCCTGTGGTATTCACTTCCCAGGATTGTGCAGTGATGTTGAATAACTCTTTATCTCCAGTTATATAATGCAATTTTCCATTTTAGCTCACATCTCACACCCTTGTGCTGCTGCAAGTGATGATAAATGAGCAGTTTGTTTCCTTCTCTTTGCACACTTAAATGATGAAGAGCCAACAAAGGCTCTTTTTAACATTTAGAGGAATTTCAACTGAGATAAACACTGTCCACCTCACGTCTCCCTCATCCCCATATAATCCTGTACTCAGCTAACCTTGTGGTGCTTGCAGCTGTCAGACACAGCAGAGATAAACTGGATGGCCACTTCCTGTGCACTGCAGTGTGTGTTTCACAACCTCAGGAAGCTCACACAGACTTTTAGTGTCTGTCTCCTTAGCTGAAGGAGCAGCAGCAGCAGCAGCAGCAGCAGTAGTAGTGCTGGGTTCAGACAAGGTTGTCTGTGCCTGCTTCATTTTGGTCACGCAGGATGGCCCCACGCTTTTGTGCCTGGAGACGAGAGAGAGGGGTGAGGGGAGGGTGTCTGTGTGTGTGTGTGTGTGTGTGTGTGTGTGCGCGCAGGGAGTCTGCTGATGGTCTCCCACACAGCAGTGGAGAGCTCCCATCTGCTTTGTCCTCTCCCAGCATTCCATACTGCAAGTGTCCCAGACTGGAGCACGACCCCTGAACCCACAACCACCTCCACCCTTCCTCCACTCTCTCTTGCGCTCTCAAACACACACACGCACACACGCAAGGCTGCATGCTTTCTGGCAGCAGACTTTCCTTTTTTTACCCAATGCACAGCTTTTGATAGAAAAAATCACAGCTACTTTTTTTTTTTTTGCTTCTTTTATCTTTCATTCTGCACAGCAAGACTTTTTCCAAGAACAAGTGCACTTGAAATTAGCTTTCCAGCCCTCTTTTGGGGTTTACATTTTGGGTAAACTAACCCAGATCAGTAAGGCTACACAGTCTGGCTCCTGCAGACATCACCTGGTCATTCAAGTTTGGCCTGCATAACAGATTAATGACAGCCGAGGGCATGTGAGGTCCACGTGCAAGCTAATACCCTGTCAGGTGCGGCTGGAAAAAGGTAGCTCGCTTGGCTGCCTCCTGGTTGTAGGACGTTCCAGTGGTTAGCAGTAGAAAACACATCTGGGTTAGATAGAGCCTGCGTTCTTCTCCCACTACTACAGCAAGAGTGGCGCTGCCAGAATGAAATTCCTGTGGCCTGGAAACATGACATTATTTATTTGTTTTGTACAATCCTCCCTCCTTCTTCCCACTACCTCTGCTTTTTGGACCCAGTGTGTGCACGGGTTAAGGCAGAGGAACAGAATGTTTCTGTGGCACAGTTGCAGCGAGCTTTGGGCTTCAGTGAGAACAACAGGCTCATAGAGGAGGAAAAACGGTGGCTCTCCCTGCATTGTTCCAGCAGGTGGAGCGCTTCAGAGTAACAGCTGAGTTGAAGAAATGAGCCAGTGTTTCCCCCAGCTGTGCAGGAGCTGGAATCCAGCCCCTCCGCCACCTTGATAAGCGCTGATCAATTACCTCAGTGTTCTCAGTGACGGAGTTGGAAGTGAGAGGTGCGATACCTTGAAGCGTGGAGGGGGGGGGCGGCCTGCCCAGACACGCTTCCACACATGCAGGAAGACTCCCAGGCTCATCATTATCACATTTTATGAGCACTCAACTCAGTCAGTCAGTCATTCAGGCGCTGCACATGGTTGTCAGTGTGCCATGTAAATGCACTTGGCTGGCTAAGTTTAGTGCGACTTGTCACTCCCACCCACACTGTTATCAGCTGCAAAGAGGCTGGACAGGCAGTGCAAAGGGGCAAAGTCAACTGTGACTTGTCCTGTTCAGCTGCAGGGGCACATGGGAGAAGTTTAAAGGCTGCTGGGTGATTACGGACGTGGACGCAGGGATGCGTATTGCGTTAAGGCTTTTTAGTTTTTAGATTTTCAGGGAGAAATTCTGTTCTCTCCACATGTTTTTAAGTGTTTCTGTGCTCCTGATTCCATCTCTTGTTAAATAAAACCCTTTTGGCTGCTCTTCTCTGTCTAGTTTTGGAAAACTAGATTTAAAGGTAAGGATTGTTCCATCCTAAAATCCTCTTTTAAACTATCATGTAAAGTAAAAGGACAGCACTGTTATCCTCTTATTTGCTGCTGAATGTTCTTAAGTGATTGAATGAGCCTAAACTTTTTTAACATTTCTAACATCCTCCCCTGTTTGAATAATTTAGGACTCTTTAATAAGAACTTGAACAGTTGTCTGCAGATAAAGTAGAAATGAATTGGTATTCTAAAGTCATATTAACAGCCTGTAGCTGCATGTATCAAGATAATCTTATTCGACTGACATAGTTATGCATCTGACTCGAGCTGCGTAGTGCTTCTGGTGACAAATCTCCTCGCCTGAGATTTATCTTCTCAACTCTGTGACAACTGGCTGGGGAGCACCTCAGCGGATGCGTCCTTTATCTGCCTGCCTGTGTGCGGTTGATGGAATGACAGTGATGCATAATTTAGTGCACGTTGAAAACATGCTGTGCTCCCTCTCTGGCTCGGCTGTCCGATCACATCCATTCTCCATTTAGAGCAGACATTCACAGGCGCTGCTTTCTTTAAGGAGCCAGCTCTGGATTCTCCTCTTTTATCTTTGTTCTTTTTTCTTTTTTTTTTCCTCCTCTCCCTCCACCCTTTTTGCAAATGAGTCATTGCATGATTGTTGTCTTTTTACCCCCGGTCCCTTGTTCCATCCGCTCTCCTCGCTCTCTTGGCCTTGTTCTGTGGGTGCAGCGGCTGAACAGGCTGAGAAGCTCCAGATTGACTACAAGCCGTCCCCTTGCCAGGATTAACCTCTCGCCATTGTTTCTGCCCGTTGAACAGGATTAACAAATCAATGTGTCAGGTAGACTGCAGTCAAGAGACAATGACCCAGTTCTGACACCGCTGCCTCCCCACCTCTCTCCCTCTCCTCCCCCCTTCTGCCTCACTGCAGCTTTTAATTAAAAAGACTTTGCTTAGCTGGCGCTATGCACTCCCTTGAGGATGCCTCACAGCTTTGTTTTCATTTTTTTTTTTTTTTTTACGTGGTATAAAAAAGGGGAGTGGGAATGATGGCAAAAATGTAAGGTGAACCCATGTGTGCTCCTCTTTTCTCACGTAGATATGTTCGCCGTGGCGTGGGGCTTAGAGCCCACTTGTTGTCTGATCAGGGAGTACGTAAGCAACAGATGCTGCACCCAGGTGTTTCTGAGTTGTTCGAGGCAAATCCCATGATGTGATAATATTAGTAGCTGTGAAAGGCATTTGGAGATTATTTCCTGCTTGAGTAAGTTGATGGTCTGGAAATAAGCAGCTGCTATACACATGGATCAGTAATGTAAACCACACTAAGGCACCAAGGTGGTCACAGGAAGCCTTTTTGTTTGTTGCAGAGACGGTATGAGCTAGCTTGACCTATTGCAAGGTGATTCATTTATCATCTGTGCACTGGGGACAACAATATCTGACTGCAGCAATAATAATAACCCCGTATACAGCTGCAAAGCTGCCCCCACTGCCTATACAAAGGTGTCAAGCCTCTTGCCCTTGACTCTGACTTCCTTTTTAATCCTTGTCAAAAGGGAAGAGTGGTTTTGCATAATTGCTCTCTGTTGCACACTGAAAATGACCCCCTCCTTGCGTACCTGATCAGACTTTTTTTTTTTAATGTGCTCCAATTGCTGATACTTATATAACATCCTGATAAGAAACACCAGGCGAGCAGGAGGTCACGCATGGAGTTAAAGTCCCTCTACAGCCATTGGAGGATCTCTAGGAATGACGCATCCTGCCTTTGACACATTTAGCCGTCCTCTAAGGAGTAGTGGTAACTAATTATCCCGTTGGCAGGACAGCTTGGTGTCTGTGTGTCTGAGCCTTGTTTGGTCTAATAATTAACATGTTTGGGGCATAAATTTAACAAATTTAAAGGTCTCTACTCTGTAATTATCCTAAAAATCGAACAAGCCAGAGGAGAAACAGAAAGGGACCTTTGATGGTTCCTTATAAACATTTTGCAAAATTATAGGTATTACCGAGTAAACAGTTGAACAAACACAGCTAAAAATAACCAAAGATTGAAATGCATCCTAACATGCTCGAGCTGCAGCAGCTGTAAGTAATTTGGCTGTGATTCCACAGACAGTAAACAGTTTAATGGCGAAATGATCTTTTTATGCATAAAGTAAAAAAGCTCCTCTCCCCCATTCCACATCATCCAAGGGAGTGTCTGCGCTGGAGTTAAGCCCAGTCATGTCTCCTCTCTCGCCTCACTTCCTTCCTCCCTCCACCCCTCCGTCCCCTCCTTGTTTAAGTTAGCAGGAGCTCGGCCCGCGGACTGTGACGGCGACCTGTCTTGTCTAACAGTCGCCATCGCCTCCCCGCTTCCCAGAAACTGTGAGGAAGATTGTCTGTTGTTTGTCAGAGCGATGTGACACGTTTACGTCCCATAACCATAAAACACTGCAGCAGTAAACATTCCTCCTCATTCAACAACTTCATTTTTCATGTCATGGGGTTTCTGTTTTTTGTGTGATTTTTTTTTTTTTTTTTCCTGGAACAAACTGAGAATGCAGGGGTTTGTCTTTATTGAGCTATGAAAGTATTATTCATTGACTCAAGCAAGATTTCTAAACATCAACAGAGCTTTCACACGGAAAAGTTTATCACAAACATAAGCCATTGTTTTTGAAGATTAGACTGTGAATGGCATTCCCTGTTCTCATGAACTGGTGATCATTTTTTTTTTTTCCCTCCTGTCCTCGTCTTTCTGCTCGTCTGTCTCTCTCAAAGGATTGATTGTTTTTATCGCTGAACCAGCAGCCACTCTCATGGGAGTTCAGAAAGAATACAAGCAGGAGTTGCGTAACAACATCTTCACTATGCATAGCTGTACTTACTATGAGGGCCATGTGAGCACATTAAACTAGACAAGTGACAAAGCCAAGTGACTCTGGACGGCATATTTGATCATAACGGCTGCCTAAAGGGGAATGATTGATATTAAATGTCTATATGACTGGTCACCTCTGCCTCTCTGATCAATGCATTTGCCGAGCTGATGGGATTTGGAAGAGGTTGAAGGGTCCAGTAATTGTTGACTTATGCGAAGGGGCCTGATTGATTGCTTCCTGTGCCATGGCTTATTTCCACTCTCAGCTGAGTGCAGCACGAGAATGGGATGCACACGGTCTCACATGGCCGAGCACAGGACTCGCTTGTACCAACAATGTGAGAAGCCTGTTTGTGTGTGTGTGTGTGTGTGTGTGTGTGTGTGTGTGTGTGTGTAACTTGCAGATGATGTTTATTCTGCAGTTCTGCTTGTGTTATTTAATCATGTGCATTACATTCATGAACACCCAGCAATCAAAGCTGTTAAATTAAGTATTAATAATTTACTAATAACCCCTCCCTCTGCTCTTTTCTGCAGATTGTTCGCACTAACGCCATGAGTGGGCTTCTCAAGAGGAAGTTTGAGGAGGTGGATGAGGACCCATGCTACTCCTCACCCTCCTCCCTCTCCTCTGCCTGCTCAGGCTGGGATTCGGAGGGGGAGAGCTGCTACTCTGACACCCTGGATTCCACTCCCAGCAATCCCAGCTCCCCAGCAACAAATTTCAACAGTGAGTGTCCTCTTCCAGCAACAATAAATCATAGGAAAAAAAAAAAAACTGATGGTACATGCTTTTAAATGCATTCTTTTGCCTTGTCTTTACTGCTCCAGAGAGGGCTCTGACAACAAACCCATAAAAATGGGGAGAGTTAAGGAATTTAGGCAGCTGGCAGCCAATGAAACACTTCACAGAAATGATTTCAGACTTCTGCAATGAATACCCCTTTTGATTTCATGCCCCAAAGCTGCAAAATGGCTAATCGCATTATGCAGTGGCTGCTCACCTTGGCTCTGTCTCCACCTCCTTCACAGAGTCTTGCAGACAGACTGACAGACAGACAGACAGACAGACAGAGCCTCACCTTTCCTTGAGAGAGGTTGGTTGAGTGGATTCAGGGTGTTTTCTGTCTGGACCTGGGTGCATCTGCTGGCCTTTAGGGCACCGGTCGGGTTGGAGAGGAATCGTAGGGGAGAAGGGCAAACAGTTGTGAGGTTTTCAGGATGGTGGGGCAGGGAGCCAGGACGAGAAGCGTGGCAGGTTGCCAAGGCTGGGAAACACACAGAGCCTTGTCTGAAGCCCGGGCGTGCACCCAGCACAGGTGCTGAAAGAGGCTGGGTAAAGGGATACAAAAAAAAGGGGGGGGGGGGGGTAGGCCAATCAAGAAAAGAAGGCATGCAGACACTTACAGAAGAGCAGATTGTGCAGACCATTATAAATCCTGTGTTTGTGTTGGACAGAAAGTGGCCTGCCATTGTGAAGTGAAGGGGGAAAAAACAGCAAGCAAAGCTATCCCATTTAGAGGCAGCAGAGAGGGTGTCATTTGTCTCCTGTGGGTGTCTTAAGCCTGACTGGATTTGATGGATGTGAAGCTGAAACTGGCAGTTTCTTTCATCTGTATTACCCCTCGCGGCAGATTAGACGACACAGTGAGGCTGCTGTCTGTACCTGCATTGGGCCAAAAAGGTTGCTTCTCTTTCTTTGAGCTTGAATTATCACACCAAGAACACAGATTTTCTCATTTGGCTTCTCCGCATCTTGCGGGCAGTTGTTCAGGGTGTGTCCCGAGAAAGCTCTGTTTCTGAGAAAATGGGATTCTACAAGGAATTCCCCACCACACAATAAAGGTAATGCTCAACACATGTGGAGTATTAGCATCCTCTTCTGTTCACACATACACACACACACACACAAAAGAAACATGGACTCTGGCAGCTAATGCAAAGGAAAAAGTTGCTTGTCTTTAAGAGAGGCTCCAAAGTCGTGTTGAGTATTCCTGGGCAGAGGAAGTGGAACTTATAATAAAGCTTAAATAATTGTTGGACTTGTTCCCACATGTGGTTCCACTTTGATTCCCATATGGTTTTATTGTATTTGTCTGGGTATAGAAAGATGGCTGGTCGCTGCGGGTCCTGAATGTTTTTAGCAGAGAGAGGACCTTTTGACTCCTGTCAGTTTCTGGGCCATTTGTGGGGATTGTCAGCTTGCAGGAAGACCAGGGTGGGCAGTTTTTATTTCTGTCCTGAGAGCTACACTTCCACCCTCCACCTCTTCCGGAAGCCCCGAGCATTTACTCACCAGTTTGGCAGTTCTGCTTCCTCCGCTGTGTTGGTGGCCGCTAAGAGGAAATTCCTGTGCTACGTGTTTTTTTTGTGCCATGAAACAAGGCTGAATGGATTCTTGGTAGTGTAGGTTTCAATTTAAAGGATGTAAGTGTGTTGAACTCTTGTTAGCAGTATCTTTTAATTGGGTACATGAGAGGGCTCGGTTAAGGAATAGGGCCATGAATCAGAGGGGTGTCCTTTTACAGTCTGTTCAGCACACACAACAAGACTTCAAGTGGTGGGGGCATCATGCCATCTTGTGGCACACAAAAGCAACTGAGGCATGGCCCTACTTTAACCCCTAATCTCCTTCCTGGATAAGATGTAATTCAAATCTCCTCTTTCTTCATCCACAGCGACCTCCATCCTAAAGAAATCCAAGAGAGCGCGGCGAGGCAACGTGACGTTCGACCAGGTGACAGTGTTCTTCTTCCCTCGGTGCCAGGGCTTCACCAGTGTTCCCAGTCGAGGAGGATGCACTCTGGGAATGATGCAACGCCACAGCTTGCTCCGCACATATTCGCTTGCTGAGTTCGCCGTGGAGCAGCGGCTCTTACGCCGGGAGAAACTCCTCAACAGACTCAGGGAGGAGAAGCTGGAGGCTCTCAAACTAAAGGTTAGCTAAACTTGCTCAAAAAGTTTTTTAGGATAATTTAAAAAAACCTCAAAGCAATACAAGAATCCAATGCAGGATTTACAAATTGAATGTCGTTTGTCTTCTTCAGCTGACTAAGAATGGAACCCAGGAGTGCGAGGAGGCGGAGCGGCTGACGGTGGACGACATCCCCGAGCATGACATCGACATCAGCGGAGCCAACTTGGAGGAGGGCTCTTTCCTCCAGCCTTACCCGCCTAAACGCCGCTACGCACTGCTCAAAGCAGCTGGTGTGAAGAAGATCGACAAGGAAGAGAAGAGGCAGCTGCATGACCTGAGAATCTCCAGGGAGAACTGCGGCTGTGACTGCCAAGGCTTCTGCGAGCCGGAGACGTGTAGCTGCAGCCTGGCCGGCATCAAATGTCAGGTATGGGCCGAAAAAGATGACAAAGAGATAACAAGGGTCCAAAATCACAAAGCAGTTGAGACTCTTCTTATCTATCTTTCACAAGTAATTTACCAACTTTTTTCTGCTTCTCACAGATGGATCATTCCTCTTTCCCATGCGGCTGCACCAAGGACGGCTGTGGAAACACAGAGGGTCGCATCGAGTTCAACTCCACCAGGGTACAGACACATTACATCCACACTATCATGAAGCTGGAGCTGGAGAAGAGGCTTGAAGAGCAGTCCAGCACGGAGGAGGAGGAGAACACGACAGGAGCCACCTCCTTACCAGCAGTGCCCTCCTTCCCCTTTAGCTCAGAACTGACCGCAGCTGGAGAGAACAGTTGCAGCAGCGACATGACGGACTCAGACTCTTCAGGTCAGAGCGAGGACTCCGAGGGAGGCGAGAGCCCGTGTGAGCATCCCACCCAGCTGGATGTGGACGAGAAAGGCTTAAGTCGCATTCTCAGTTTCAACGACTCGGAGAATAGTTCAAGAAGCAGCCGGGACAGTGGGGACAGTAAAAACATGTGCTGCCAAGATCAACAGCAAGAACAACAGCAGCCATCTACGGAGGCTTTCAGTAGCTTTAGCATGGTGGACTTCGCTGATGAGAACGACAACATAGACGCTGCACTGTTGGACTCTGCGGACGATCACACAGACAATCGAGCAATCTCAGAACTTTTAGATGAGAACGCCAACCAGGGAAATGCCCTGTTTCACAGCAGTAGTGTCCCACGCACGCCCTCCCCCACCGTCGATCACTCAGCAAGCTATAACATGGACCTGAGCCTCTCCTCGGAGTCAGACCTGGAGTTCTTCGACGGTTTCCCCTGCTACGGGCCCAGCTCGCTCTACAACTCCCTCAAGGAGTACGAACACATGGACAACTTTTTTCAGTTTCAGTTGCCTAGTTACCCCAGCCTCCCTGCGGCGAGTGACCCGGGGACCTGCCTCCTGGAGTCACTGATTGGCCTTTCAGAATCCGTCCCAGAACCCCCTGCCACATTTACAGACAATCAGCTGTTGGAGGAAGCCATGAAATTGTCTGTGATGGAGTCTGTGAAAGTTTGACAAAACGTGAAAATGCTCGGACAGTGCAAGAAAAATAAAAAAAACGAACAGAGGGGTTTAGGAGGGGACTGAACATGCACATAAGAAGTCAATGTCAGTGTGATTTTGGGAGGAAGCTGTGATTTCCCTCTTGCCTAATAAATGTTCAAATTCCAGACTTGCCTTCAAAACGTTAGCAAAGCAGTTTGGGATTATCGCTGTGTGAGATGGCAGCTAGAGAT
This sequence comes from Ctenochaetus hawaiiensis, assembly GCA_029783645.1. Taxonomy (NCBI): domain Eukaryota; kingdom Metazoa; phylum Chordata; class Actinopteri; order Acanthuriformes; family Acanthuridae; genus Ctenochaetus; species Ctenochaetus hawaiiensis. Next base: position 8,669,865 of record JAPZDY010000013.1, on the reverse strand, counting down.
GAAAGTGAAAGAAATATATATATGAAAATTAGATAAATTTTGACCAGGCCCATAGAAACCAATGACGGCTCTCATTTCCTAAGAAAGCTCTTTTAACCAAACCAAGAACACCAACTTATACTGAACAGGAATAATGCTTAATCGGGGCCAGGTTGGGAATCTCAACACAGCTGAATGTGCACCTCAGGGATTTTTTTTTTCTAGCTTTCTAGCTTTTGGAGGCAATGTATGGTGACCATTGCTGTGATGGCCTTCATAGGAAACCTGAGTCAAATCACAACATAGTCCTGTTCATGTCCTCCCTTTGGGCTCACACCCGGATGACTTGAGTAGGGAGGGTCCTCCCTTGTGTTGAATCCTGAAGCTAGTGGACTCTTTCTCCTCAAGATCTCTCTCAAGGGTCTTCTATGGTACAAAAACAAAAAATCCCTCTGAAAAGCTCCTCGATCAGCACTTTATCTGTGAAAATAGTTATGTATAAATAGGCATTGTTTCGGTTTTATGGGGTCGATTCAACAGTTCAACGCTAAATTATGGAGTTTCTTATTTATGAGCCGGTTAACTAGAGATAATGCTCACACCATTAAAAGCTGTAGCTGTATTGTCTTTATTGCTTTTGTTTTAAATTATTTCCTTTTATGATTTTATTTTATTTATTTCAGATTAAGCCTACTTTCACTCAAGAAGCACTGTGGTTTGATATTTTCACCTGAAAGTGCAATCTTCCTTCCTTTTTCCCACATCGCATTGAGGCGTTGTTATGGAAAATGGAACCACAAGTCCATCAGAAAGTATTTAATATCTATTCTCTTATACATATAACATGTTTTTGGTAACTTATTATGTCATCATTTCATTAGTTATTTAATTTAAGACATTTTGGCAATAAAAATGGGGTGTTGTGAAGTTTACTGGATGTGCCTGCTTATCAGGGGAGCCATGCCTGCCGACGGTGTGTGCACAGTGCTTCCATTTAAGCTTTGGGACTGAAAACTGTGGAATCTCCCTAATCACTGAAACTAAATTATGGGTCTATTGTATCGCTGCCTATAATGTAACCATAGAAAATTACACTAATATTTTGTAACTAATTTATGTAGGTTGACGAAAGAATTCTAATCACTGACAAATTGAATATTTTATTAAGAAAGCGAAATGAGTAATTTTCAATCTGGGACAACCTTTGTAATATATGAATTATAGAGAAATGTATACTTATGAAGGTTATTGCTCTCTAGCATTCTGAAGTATTTTTCATAGGCAGTCTTATGGTTCGATATTTTAGCAAAATGCCACTAAAAACTAAATAAATTGCAAAGATCAATTTGATTGTATTCAGAACTTTTTGGAAGTCTGTGACTTGGGTTACATTATGTTATAAATTACACATGTAAAGGGTTTTTGTGGATGAAAACTGCATATATTATACAATTTTTATCGCACACACAAACCCTGATAATTGAAGAGTTGCCTCATTAATTATTGAACAAGACCTTTTTAAAGGTGATTCTGCTGTCACCTGTGTGAACAGTTGAGGACACTAGAGAGTTGATGTACATATCTCACCCTTTCTACAGCTGTTTCAACAGCCTTTCTGGACCCTTTAGAAATTATGCATGCAGGTCCTGTTTGTTAAAAACTTGTTCTGAATAATTGTATACTTTGAAAAGTGCTGAGTGCACATCGGAAATGTATTATTCGCTTTTTGCCTTTGTGATTACTTTTAAATCCATCTGATATACGTTCTTATGCCATGAAGAGGGCACTGGTTATTGCAAGCAAACATCTGTTTCTCTTGTATAAAACATCAATTCTCATGAAGAAATGGCAACAGTGAGTGTTTATCAATGTAATGTATTACAGTACAGCTTTTTTTTAATTTTATTTTCAAAGAACGTGTCTTACTTTTTGCCTTTTGTGTTGTACATATTTCTGCTTGAATGGTCCTGCAGAGCAAACAAAGCTGCTTTATTTTTTACATATTCACACTTTAACCTGCTGTTCAAAAACAGTTTCTTTCATCTAAGCCATTTTGACAGCCTGTCCCTCCAAATAATAATAAAAAAAAACATTTTCTAAAGGCTTGACTCTGTTGTTTGTCTAATTCTTAATTGTTCAAGTGAACTTTATGCTACATAATAAACCTTGGTGAAGTTTAGATTCAGAGGCAGAAAATAAGCAAATATGCCCACACAGTTGCTATTTTTGATCTATCTCAAGCAAATTCTATGAAGTCTTGGCTTCCTAACTAAAAACATTTCTAGTGATTTAATGTTTTAACCAAATAAAATCATTATATTTTCTCTAGTATTAAAGCCAGCAGACAGTTTATGCTGGCATTAGAAGCATTGACATTCTTTTAGTTTTTTGTGTAAACCACTGGAATTCATCTGTGGCCTCTGGTCTCCATGGTTAAGAGAAAAACACTTGATGTGATGTTATGCTGCAGTCTCCTGACTACCACCACAAACATATGGCCAGAATTCACAGACAAGCAAGTGACTGCATATAGCTCACATTTGGCCAACATTAAGAAAATGTGTTTTTTGTTAAGTCTTTAGGTGAATGTCGCAAAAAACTGTTTTTGGTTTTCTGCATTTCTGACATGAAAAGGGTCTGTCTCCATGCCACATTGCCTCTGAAGCCTTATTAGCCTACAGAAGTCCAGTCCCTTTTGTCTTTCATTTGAAACATCCATCAAAACATTCTGAGGAATTTTCCATCTGCTAGGGTTACAACTATGGAGGTCAGGGGATCAGGATTGTCACCGTTCCTAACATTGAAATTCACCCAGTGACCATTTAACTGTGGCCCCATTTGTTAACTGGTTTGAGTGTCACCATGAAATGCATCCATTAAGCATTACATATCTGAGGCTGTGAGTTGGTACGAGAGTGCCAAGAAACTCATCGAAGCATGAAAAGAGTTCGAGAGGTGTTTAGTTTGAACATGATCCACTACTGCCACCTTTTGGCTGAATAGAGAACTACAAGTAAGTATATATATGAGACACAAAATGATTGAGATTATTTTATTTCACTGGTTCCATTTGACAGTTCGGAAGATTTTCCATGTTAGACTTTTACAAAACCTGTAAAATATAAGCAGAGAAATGAAAGTCAGGGATGTAACGTTTAGTCAAAATATGGCGACAATTTCAGAATCACATCAGGGAGGAAGAGGGATGCTTACTGAGTAGATCCAGTCTTGGAAGGAGGACACTCTGGTGAAGACGGTGGGTTTAGTCACTTGGTTGCACATGCCAGATGGACCGTAACTGACAACGCCGTGGACTCTCCAGGCTCCGTCGGTGAAGCAATTCAAGGGACCTCCAGAGTCGCCCTGGGACGGGTAGCAATTAGGAAAGACAGAGAACAGAGGGTTCGGTTTAAGGATGGTGCAATGACAAGTGCCACATATTCTCACTCGGAAGATTTGCTGTCACACAGAGCACAATAAATACAAATATACATATAAATGCTGATCTGGTGTGGGGCAAATTTGCTCCCTATATCAGGCATATTGATCCATATGCTTGCAGTACCTGGCAGCCTGATATGATTCCATCCCCTCCAGCACACACCATGGATCTCAGAGCGATGCTGCCCCACCAGTCAGGCCGGGAGCAGACTGAATGCTCCACAACGGGGATTGCAGCCTGCTGCAAGATGGCAGGGACGCTTCCCATGTCTGCAAAAAGAAGGAGTGAAGACAAGGTGCAGGAATTATTTTGTTAGACTTGACAAGATATATTCTGTGTTGTGCATGGGAGATAAAGGTTCTGTGTATGTGTGTGTGTGTGTGTCTTCTTACAGTCCATAAGTCCCCATCCTGTGATGTAACAGGTGAAGTCATGAGGCAGCATCTGGCCAGGAGCAGGGAGACCGGCAATAGCCACGAAGCCGTTGTCATACACAGGCTCCATCAGCTTCAAGATAGCAATATCATTTCTAATAAACAAAAAAGATGGTAAAAAAAAGGCAATGCATGTGTTTTTGAGAGCTTACCTTTAGAAATTGTGGTTATATAAAGATAAGGGGGGACTTGCTGTCACTTTACCCATTGCCAAGGTCTCCAGTCCAGCCAGGATGGATGGTGATCTCTTCCACAGGGATGAACTGCTCACTGCCATCATACTCGTACAAGTTATACTCACCAGCCACCACACGGAACTTACTAGCATCCATGCTAACGGAAAAATAGGAAACAAAATATACTTACAATCATTTATTCAGCAGAAAAGGAATAAGCACAGACCAGGACTGACAAGATTTGTGCCTAACTAGCCTATTTGGTGAATTTAGTTTGACATTAAGAGAATTAGAAAGATAAAATTACTCATGTCACAGTACATCATCATTATATACATCCTCAGTGCAAAAGGACCACTCAGAAAACTAACCTGCGGATGCAGTGAGCGGCAGTCAAAACATGGAAAGCATCAATAATAGAGCCTCCACAGATGTGGTAGAACAAACCATCATTGTATAAATTCTCCTGGAGAGAAATCTGAAGGAAAACAGAGACCACATACACAAAAATGAGGTAGAGGATAAAATATCACTTAAGAAATCATTCATTATGATGAGGAGTAGAGCTCAAGTTTGAACCTAATAAGAATAAAGTGGGTTTACCTGCCATTTCCAGGTGTTGGGTGGAGCATCGTGGCCTCCTATAACCCTCTGATTGTGCACATTATGGTTGAAGGGTGTTTCAGCCCAAATCAGCCCTTTTGTGCACACATGAAAATGAACAGAGGGTGTTGTGGAGACATTTTAAAGGTTGAAAAAGCATTGAAAAAGCTGTATTGTAAAATGTGTTAAAATATTTCTGGAATAAACTTACCAATGCAGGAGAGAAAAGCCACAAGCCAAATCATGTTGGAACAGTTAAGAACCAGCCAGGGAAAAACCAGCCAGTTTAACTATTTATATCAGTCTGAGAGAAAAGACCTTCAGAAAGTATTAGGCAATCATTAAGTTACCTGCTAACCTCAGCAAGTCATATAGATATCTCCAGATCGAATGTACACCATGACATGTTTTACATAGAAATGCAAAAACATATTGGAAAAGTGTTAATTTTCCTTTTAGGTAGTCAGCAACCATATAAAGCTTTCAAAAACCACACATACTATGGTAAACTGTCATATAGATATTGTTATAGTTATTGTATTTGCATTTTACTCTTTTAAAAAACTTTTAAAAAAAGAGGTCATGTTTCTTATCGTGGTGGGAAAATAACAGGTGCATTCACATGTACATGAAATCAACCAGACCATCTGTAAAGAGCGATGCTCAAACAAAAATTTTCCTTAGCGTGGAGAATAATCCTCATAACTGACCAACAACCTGTGAGAAGAAGAAAATGTTCTGTGGCTTGTTTGCAGAACAGGCTTGAATTCAACCTTATATGTTGAATATTGTGTGTTATGTGACTCAAACATAAATAAACACGCGCATATAAAAAGTCCAGTTATGTGCAAAATCATTTAAATATAGCATTTTAAAAGATTAGATTTGTACATAAAATATAATCCATCAAAATGAACTAAAATTAGATATATATTTAGTTCTCTGCTTAAAAAGTTTTAAATTTTCTTTTTGTGAGACACTGTCTTTATCTCAACATTTAAAGATTTTATCTAACATTTCCCTTATTTTATAAGCCTATTAATATAATAAAAAATATAATTTGTAGGATTAGTGTGGGTAACTTCAATTCTATCTTTTTTTGTTTGTTTGTTTGTCTGTTTGGTCGGTTGTTGGGAGATGTTGGACAATTGAATTTCTTTGCAGGGATTAATAAAGCACTTTGTCATATAATTTATGCAGGTAGTGCTCCTTTCTGCTTGATATTTGTTTCTGACAGAATTACCTACACAATTTTTAACTACATTTATACAGGTAGTTGTCAGTTCCAATAGGAATTTGTACCCAACAAAAACACCTATTCAAAGTTTTGGCTATATGGATGGTAGTTCATCTAATAGATATATGTATCTGACAGATTTACCAACTCCACATATTTGTTAAGGTTGTTTATATTGCCTATTTTATTTTTTATTGCCTCTGAAAAATGATTTTGTTGGGGTTGATCATTAAAAATGAGAAGCCCGGTTCATTAGAGAGGCCAGCCCAAACTATCAGAGCACCGGCTCGATGTTTCTGCCATCTTTATTTATTAGTTTGGTCTGGCCCTCGAGCGCCTGCTGTCTGTCAACCTGCCCCGGCTGCCGCCGCCGCCGCTAGCTAGCTTCAATGAGCTGCACAGCCTTCAGTGATGACTTGTAACATTACTCTACCTCAGTGACACTCAGTCAGTATCAGTATCACGTAGCTGCTGAAGGCAATGGGGATACCGCAGAGCTCGTTTTTGTCGGACGGGGGAAGTAATAGTGGATATCATGTCCACGGGGTAGGTTGTAACATTAGCGCGGGTCACGGTTGTTATTAGCCTAACAAAGTCGGTTCGTTACCACAGCTGAATTACTCAATTAATCTGGGTTAGCTCACCAACCCGCCACGCTAGACCTGGACAAATATTCCATCTGTATTTATCTCCGAGGAAACACAGCTGTTTGTTTGCTTGTAATTGTTTTAGTTTTTGTGCAAGTGTAAGTTAGTAACTTGTGAAACCGTGGTCAGCCTTAATGGTGTCCGCCCATGATGAGGTGGCATTTGGCATTCATTCAAGCTACTTAGCTTTGCCACAGACTGCAGATGTTTAGTGGACCTACTCTCTGAAGTAATTGATGCTAATAAAAATCAACTGTAACGTAACACATTAATTTATTCACCATTTGAGGTGTAAAATCCCTCAGTAAGGGTTCCCCAGTGTTGGCCAGTGCAATATCTTTATTTGACGCTAGGTGGAGACCTGAACAAGGCAACCTTTTTGTGAAATCAGCTAAATCTCAAATTTTCATATTCCAGGTTCAAAAGGACTCACCGGCTCTGAAGGCTGGTTTGGAGCCTTTTTTTGACTTCATTCTCTCTATAGGAAATACCAGACTTGTGAGTAAACTCTTATAATACTACAGTTAATGGTTTGGCATCTCCACTCATTACATATAATAACTGTAAATACTATCAATAATATGTGCTGTATTGAATAATTTACGTTTATATCACTGAGAAACTTTATTTAGCCTGTGTGTAACATTGTTTCGATGTGTTAAGTGTGTGTCCAAACCCCATATGACAACATTTTTTTCTTCCTTGTTATGTGGCCTGAATTGTAGTTTTTTTTTAAAAAAAGGTCTTTCATTCTGCAATAATCTAATTTCATGTTCTTTTTCGTGCACTGTCGCAGCTGGAATAGTTTGCATTTCTCTGTTTCTCCAGAACAAAGAAAGTGACTTGCTGAAAGACCTTCTAAAAGCCAATGTGGAGAAAGCGGTCAAACTTGAAGTGTACAACTCTAAAACTCAGCGGCTGAGGGAGATTGAGGTGACGCCCAGCAACATGTGGGGTGGTCAAGGTCTGCTGGGCGCTAGTGTCCGCTTCTGCAGCTTTGAAGGAGCCAATGAGAATGTTTGGCATGTTTTGGTAAGTCAAGTCTAGCCCTCTAGGGGTCATTCTCTAACTTTTTTATGTCCTGATAAACATTTAATTTGTGGCTTTGAGGTAGCAGTCAATACAGTTTCTTTTAAATAAAAGTAGAGAAAGCAAGAGTTGAAAAACTATATTACCTTAACTATTGTTTCACATTTGCTAGGAAGTCCTAAATATTAGAAAGAGTCAAACTCTTGTATTGTTTGTTGCCAAAGGAAAAATGTGGATGCGTTATATTCAAAGATAAATCCCCCATAACAGTGTATTGTTAAGATTAGTCTTCATTTAATTTAAATAGCAGTGACAAATAAAATGTTTTCATAATCATCTTCTTAGGATGTGGAAGCCAGCTCTCCTGCAGCTTTAGCTGGACTTATTGCTCACAATGACTTTATCGTGGGAGCTGACCAAGTGTTGCAAGATGTAAGATTCCTGTTTTGTTTTATGCTTTTATCAATATGAATGGATATAAAAAAGACATCAGTGAACATAATGTATTGTTTTATCTTAATTTTTTCTTTTTGTGTAACCTTTGCAGTCAGAGGATTTTTTTTCTTTGATTGAAGCCAATGAGGGGAAACCTCTGAAGCTGCTGGTTTACAACACACAGACCGACCAATGCAGGGAGGTGGTGGTGACTCCAAACGGGGCTTGGGGAGGAGAGGGAAGGTTGGTGTTACTGCAAACTTTTCAAATTCTTTTTTTTTAAATAGCTGAAGTCTCTTATCATCATGTCAAAAGTAAATGTACTGACACAAAACATTTAGAGAAATGCCCTTGTCTTGCTTGTCTGAAACTGTAGCTTAGGTTGTGGCATCGGTTACGGCTACTTGCACCGGATCCCAACTCGTCCAGCTCAGCCTAACACCCAGGACAAAACTGTTCTGCAGTCCACAGTGATTGGCAGCAGTGAAGAGCTGGTTGCCAGTGACCACACTGAGGTACAGCTTATCACATCTTTCTTTTGATAAATGTTCCAGGAAAGAGGCTTTTGTTGAATTTATTTCCGAGTCTGAAACTCAAGTCCTCTGTTCTCAGGTGCCTTCTGTAGCTGCATGTAGCGGTGAAACAGATCCAAAACAAATCGAAGGAGCTTTGCAAGACTTGTGTGTATCCTCTCCCACACAGCCAGCTGCAGACTTAGGTAACCAGATCTAATTTGAAGAGGCATGCATTTGCTCCTAGTGTCGGATTTAGTTGACGTACTCTTATGTTTTCACGTAGATTAAAACAGATATCTGTCCTTTGTGGTTTGCAGATATTTCTAGCATACCTGAGGCAATGACGCCAGACTTGTCAGACATGGTTTCAACCAACAACGCTGGCCAAAGCTCAATGTTTGCTAATTATGGAGATGACTCTTGTGATCAGTTTAGCTTGGGTGAGTACCACTACACTCTCATCAAGTGATAAAATTGTGCAGCTAAACAGAGCAATTACATGCTTTCACTTTCATTCTGCTTGAAAAGGAAATAATATTAAATCCAGCTATTGTTGCTTCACCTCATGTCTGCATTCATGTAATTACTTTGTTTGTATATTACCTTTTATTCTGCATAAGAATGGTGATCCTAAATGATGGATGTATGAAATATAAGTGCAGCAACCACAGAGCACTTGCATAATCATCCTTGGTGTAGTGCAACAATCTGAGTCTGAGTTTAAAGTCATGGAATATTTCTCTTTACATTAGTGTTAACATTAAAATAACTAAGGCAGTGTCACAGAAAATTGTCTAAACAGAAAGATTATCATTTTGAAATACCTCGGTGTGCACGCTAAGCTTGTCGGAATAATGTTTATAACAACATACAGTACACTGACATGGTTGTTTGATTATTTATTTTTCACAGAAAGCTCATCTGTTGAGCAGAGACCTTCATCTCCAGAGAGGAAAGAAGACTCATACACCGAGGAGACTGAGCGGGGGCATGTTGTTGACGTGATCGCCACAGCTTCTCTGAGCACCGAGGCTGTGGATGATCTTGTCAGCCTTGAAGTCACCAAAGAGAACCTGAGTGACTCAGGTATCCCAGGGGTGCAAGATAATAGTACTGAGCCCTCGAGCCCAGCTAATACTATGGAACAGGAGACGTCAGAGACTGCTGCGCCACACAGTTAAGAAGTTGTTACGTCAGAGATTTTCTGCACACTGTGATACAGAAAGCTTCCTCTATGATTGTAAGTTGCGTCACTGGAATTAGTTTTTAATTTCTAAGAGTTTTATTTATATCCAGGTAACACTGCTGCATGCCAAATTGCACATTTAACAGAGAAAGTATGTCAGCTGGAAAATAGGCCAGATGTTTAATGCAATCTGAATGTAATCTCTGATTTAGGCATACTGTCTGTCTCAACATATGCAGGAAGAAGCCTTAGTTGAGTTTTAGTAGCTGTTATCATCCTAGTTTGCACTAAAAAGCCAAAGGTATATATTACTTTGCCTTGTTGTTCTTGCCATAATCACCTGCTAAATAGTACGAAACACTGTTAGAAGAAAAAAAGAAGTTTGAGCTGGAGTTCGCACAGATCCATCAAGTGGTTTTATGTTTTTTATTATTAGAATTTAGAGTTCATGTTTTTATTTTTCCGTGAGTTGGATTCAAGACAAGTACTCATGTAAAAAAATGTTTTAATCTCAGGCATTAACCATTTAAGCCTCTTTGCCTTAGGTCTCATTTTAAATACTCTCCTTTCTCATGTGTAGGTTTGAGTTTCGATCAGTGTAAATGAGTAAGGCATGTTTGACGCCTCTGATTGTTTTCTGTTCCTTCTCTTTATATCGATTTTAATTCAATTATGTTCAGATTTTTATGGATGGATAAAAATATTCAAATATTTATAAAAAGAAAATGCTCAACATAAACCTGCCGCAGTCTAATTAATGTCTTTAATGAAGATAATTGTGTGTGAAATGTGTGTGGGAGCAGAACTTTGTGCTTTGAGACAGCAGGTGGCAGCAAACACCTCATTATAGCTCCAAACCAGAAAAGCCTGAGTTTTCTGCTATTGCACCTTAAAAAATGCTGTCAAATCAGGTCTGTTGTTTTAAATTTTCACTGAAGAATGAAGACATGAAGTGTCTCTGCACAGTGTTTTTGCAAAGATCACAACTCCTTTGTGGAGTCTTCAGTACGTTTAAGGGAATCATTCGATCTTGCAGAACAGGAACAGCTTGCATCAGTGAGGGAAACTTAACAGCACTAGTGTCTCTCAAACCAAGTGACATGATGCATCATTTGTACCATTTATATCATCTATATATTCAGTTCTGGCCGTATAAATGATATCTGCCGTCATGGCTTATCCACTTTGTCTCATCAAAATGAAACCTGAAGCAACTGGGGCTCATTGACTGATCACATAAAAATCTATGCTTGTATTTATTTTTGCTATTTGAGTTTGAGGGGTATTTGTTGACATGGGCAGCATCAGCCATTCATCACGGACATCACAATGTATTTGAATAATTAAATTTTAGTGAGAGCCAGAAAAAAAAAGCAGGGAAGCTACAGTAGCAGAGGGGGAACATGCTTCAATTATTTACCAGGGCCCTCCTCAGTGGAGGGGGGGATGGGCAATCAGGGAAAGAAAAGACTGTGTGGGGGAAGAAAGACGAAAGGGAAATGGATTTGTCTTTATCCAGCAGAGAGTGAGTGGTGCTCATAAGGAAGCCTTCCTCTGGACCTGTGTGTGTATGCATGTGTGCGTGTGTGTGTTATAGAGAGTGTGAAATAAGGGATTATATTTCAAAGATTAAGATGTGGCAGCTCAGAAGCTTTGCCTTCTCTGCCTACACACACAGATTTAATATTGACGGTGTTGAAATTTAGAGAAATTAAAATCTCAGGCTTCAAGTCAGAACAGCACAGAGCTCAGCTGGCTTATTATTATTATCTTTTTTTACGGTGACCTCAGGGTGAATATGCTGTTTAATTTCCTTCCATTTGCCTTTGCAACATGAAAACAGCAGTATTTGGGGAAAAAAGCAACCTGAGGCAAAAGCCAGCAGCTGTGTGTCAGGAAGAGGCAAGAGTTGAAGTGTAAAGGGGGTCCACCTCTGGAGGAACATGCCTGGTCTTCATTTTTCGCCCTTTTCTGAGACCGTTTCAAAGGACACTGTGACGCAGCTGAACCCACTTGTCAGCTTAGTTTTATCTCAGCCCCTGAGAGGCTCGGCTCTCAGGCACCAGCATAGTGGCCGTTGCCTCAGCCTTGTCGTTGCAGCATGACAAATTGTGAAATAGAATAACTCCAGAGAAAAAGGAGAACAGGGAGCGGGGCATTGATGGAGGGAATGGATGAAAAAGGTGCAGAGATAAGGCTGGAGAGCGCTTTGAAAAATGAGCAGGTAATTGCCTCAGTCACAGTGGTCACACGTCTCCACATTAAACTGCATCTTGGTTTCCATCCTCTGGTCAACGTGAGTGCACGAGGGATGGCTGGAGATAACGGACTGGCATGTGTGGATTCTCATTACTTGGTTCATATGTGTGGGCACATATCCCCACCACACACACACACACACACACAGACTTCTATTTTCTTCTAGTTTCTGTCACCTCGGTGCGATGTAGCCTATGTTTAGAAATGCTGCAAGCTGCAGTGTCATGCAGTGTTCTTCACACTGCGCACACAAGAGCCTTGGAATAATCTCAATAAGTGCCCGTCTGTGTCAGACCAGTAATCACATTCATTCATGTTAAAGGTACTATCGCTCTCAGAGGGACTGATTTCATCAAAGTTCTTTCAGTCCCTCCAGGAATTCGCGATGTTGCGATCGCACCAAATCACGCGAATTCAACCAATCTCCGTGAATTCAGCGCGACCTTGCAATTTTCTCCAATCAC
>JAPZDY010000013.1:8644951-8657359 GCA_029783645.1 Ctenochaetus hawaiiensis | reverse complement strand
CCGCAATTTCATCGCAACAAATACGCTTAAAACATCGCAACTTTTTAGAAAAGCTGCCGCGAATTCAGGCATTTTAGGCCGCAACAATCATGAAAAATGCCCGCGAAATCCTGGAGGGACTGTTCTTTTAATCTTTTTCTATTTTTCAATATTTTTATTCTATTTTTTAATTATTTTCTCTGAAACGATCGCTTGATACATGCTGTAGCCTCTAGAATTAGTATTTTACAATGTGGTGCTGTTTCTCAGGTTGTGCACATGTGAACTGAGTGTTGTTAATGTATTCTGTCATTTCTGCTGTCAAGGTTTCTTGTGTTTAAGATATGAAACCAACTGCGTCAAGGTCAGGAGAAGATTGTGTTTCTAGTCTAAAGGAACCAATGTGGACATAGAAAATGGTCTTCACTGTCCTAGTCAGACATCTTTTATTTGATTACTCACCCTGACCACTTCCTGGGGGTCAGGGTTAGATATCTTTGCAGCAGCATAACACAATCACACGACATCTGACTTGCTTCTAAACAAGAAGCTGCTTTCAGAAAAATATTGTAGCATGTAAACAAATGGTCAGTTATGTTTTTTTGTTTTTTGAGAACAGTCTCCCAGAGAGTGCTAACCATGCTAGCAACTCTGTGACACTGTAATGCACTCTACCTTGAGCTAAATACCAATGCCAGGCATCTTAAGATAAAATGACAATGCCTTTACACCAAAATTTAGCAGGTTAAGAGCCTCCAATTGATGACCTAATAGTGGCGCGAGTGGAAAAGTCAGGCGATCACCAGAGTTGAAGGGATGCATCACAGAGGGTTCATGAATGTCTGTGCTAATCAATTCAGCATATATTTTGCTGTATAGGTGTGAGTTTGACCTGGTGTTGGCTCTAGATGAAAGTCAGAGGATCATCAAAGTCAGTAGAGTTTGTTTTCTGTGAACTTTGAATGTCTGAAAAATATTTCTTTGCAAAAAGTCTCGGAATTTTCAGCCACATCCCTGTGTGGGATCTTCGCAACCTCTCATCTTTTCCCTCCCTGCTATCAAAGGCAGCAAATTTGCCCGAAGTAAATCTTTAATCTTGCACGATTTGAGCTGGTTTCCTGGTGACAGCAGAGCAAGAGATAAGGCAAATAGGATGCAGCAGGCAATAAGGAGGTTGAGAGAGGGTGCCCTGCTTTATTTCCAATACTAATTGCCATTCAGCAGGGGTGAGGAGCTGGCCACACAAGACAGCACACATTGTTCTACTGTCAGGATGACCCTGCTGATGTCAAGTCTGCACCCATCTGCTCCTGTGGCTCCCATTCTCTGAACCTGAAAAAAAAAGGCATGACTTTTATGCATTCCATCATTTTGTTATTGCTTTGTAAACATCCAAGACATGCCATTTTTACAAAATCTGATTGCTACTTTAATTATCATCCAATATCATTCAGTCCCTCTGGTGCTTTCATTATTTTTTTTCATTATATTTGCTAATGAGCTTGATATTTATGCGTGAGCTGTTTCACCGGTAGATGCTCATCACATTTCTTTTCCAAACTGTTTGAAAGAAATGTGCTTTTATGGCCATTTTTGTCCTGAAGGCATCTTTTTGAAGTAACATTAAAAAGAAATATCGCTCCTGAATTGCCATTTCAAGACTGCTGCTTTCATCATGGCAGAACAAGAACAAGAAGGGAAAAAAAAGTTCCGGCAGCATTTTACATATAATATATACAGATTGTTCAAAAAAGTGTCCAGCTGCTTTAACATCATTGAGCCTGCAGCGTTTTTTTTTTTACTCTCAGTGTCTCACCTTTTTGTCTGACTGATCTGGAAACCCCTTTGTTCTGGCGAGAAGCAGCAGATAAGACAGAAGGATGGAGGTTTGGCTTTACTTCTCACAATGAATATGAGTAGATGGGGAAACACAGCTCTGTACATTCCCTGCTGTTTTCCTGTGCCTGTGACATATTTGCTGTGACATCCCCACCACCACCCTCACTTAGTTTTGACCCGATAGGGAGCTGTCTGTTTGTGTTAACCTCATTCACCATTGACCATCTACCCTACGGGGCAATGCATGCATGGCTTTGGCCCTCCACAGTCAACATATATGCACATGTGCACGACATAGCATGTCATTCCCTAAAGGACCCACAAAGCATGACAAGCAGTACTCTGCAGGATCAGCCTGAATGTCAGAAATACTCAGATAATGTTTTTTTCTGCCTCTAGAAAGTGTCATTGGTAGGTAATGCTGTGAAACTAATCCTCAGCATTCACGTGGGTCTGCAGTTTCCAAACATTGCAGCTGCAGTGCTACACACTTTTTATAATGCTTTCTTATTTGCATAAATCCAACCTTTGATGTCAGCGTTCTGCAACACATCCAACCAAATGATATTAGCCATATCATGTTCACAATGCATTCGGGCACAGAGAAAAGCCTGAATACAAGTGTACCAATTTTCCTCTGTCGAAGAATAAAAACCTCAGTCACATGATTTATGATCAAAAAAACAGCTCCAGCATTTATTGCCATTTGTTGCTGCTTCAATCAGCTTTGGCTCTTTTTATGTTAGAGTGTGTACACAGACAGATGACAGCCCAAACATGTTAATGCAGCATGTGCATCATTCAGCCAGTGACCTTGTGTCCAGCCAAAGAAAAAACACTGATCTACCTGACAACCCCGACGTGGTGTGTTTGTGCAGGGTGGCGTTGCCAGTATGGTGGAGGGGAATGGACTGTGTCAGCTTTTCAGAGCAAAATGGAGGCACCATCTCTCGGAGCTGTGGAGAGAGAGGGATTAGAGGTAAAGGTGGAGTAGACAGATAAAACATGTAAGAAAATGATCCAGTGGTGCCGAGGAGTGCATATAGATGTGGGGAGAAGCTGTATTAAAAATGATTTTTCTGCCTCTAAGTTTGAATTCTGACTTTTTGAAGATCTGAATTAGACACATTTAATTTATTATCTTTACATTTATAAAATACCCAAAAGGTCTAGGTATATATATCATATTACAGATGGATTACACACTAAATCAGGTTGATTTTGAATCATAACAGAGGAATTTGGGGTGAAAACAGGTCAATTCTGATGATAATCTTGCCACAAGACTGATTTTTCTGCACCATTCAGTCAGAGACACAGAAAATTACAAAAAGCATATTATAAACCAAATTTTAGAGCCCTACATGAACAATATTGGAGCATCTGATGGGAAGTGATGCTTATGTAAACTTCTAAAAGCTGACAGAACTAGCTTTTGTTGCTGAGCCTCAGCAGTGTGCCTCTGTGTACACATTATTCATGCAGAGCGTTATAAGCAGAGCAGAGAGAGGGTGAAAATTGAAGGGGGACGCACAAGAGAGCAGATGCAAACAATAGCCAAAATGAAAATAACTCAGTGGCAAAATTTATGTGTGTGAGTGGGAAATGTACTGTGTGTGTACTGAAGTGAAAATGTGCTGTTATCAGGTTAGACCAGTGCCACAGTCTCTAACAACAGCTGAGCTGCACACACACACACACACACACACACACACACACACACACTCAGCCTCCCTTTGAGATTCTTATTTTTTTTTTGTAATTACTTTGCAGAGCAAAGGAAGGAGAGGGGGTTGTGCTGCTCTGTGCTCCTGCTGTGTGAAAGCCATACGTTCCTCTTCCTCCTGCTTTTAAAAGGTCTGGCTTCTGTCAAGAGCTTTCCAATTCAGCACGCACCCTTATTACTAATGCGTCCTTAAATGCAGCACCAAATCAGGAGCCATTTGTTATGCAAGTCATTAAATTGCCATTAGAGTTTGCGTGAATGGCTATCGGTTGATGGCATTAGCAATCTGTCATAATTACAACGATTGTATGAATGGACAGGCTCTGAATTGGCTGTCGGTGTAATTCAGCTTTTCTGAGTCTGTGGGGACGACAGAGATGGAGATGTCTGTGTTTCAGTGCAAATACACGAGGCAAGGACTTTATTTACCTAGCCAGAGGCAAACAGAGGATGGCAGGTGGGTCCAGGCCTCTGCCTCAACCTGTGACTGCAATTTACAGTGATAAATGAAGATCAGAGCGCTCATGTGACTCAGAGAGAGCCGCCCGATCACTTAACTGATGGTGAGTCATCAGCGGCTCCTGCTGTCAGCACTGGCCCATCAGAGACAGGAGTCGAGGGGAGCATTGCGTAGGACACATGGATGCATCTGGCTGTATCTCCGTGTGTTTGTGTGAGTGTGTGGGAGGCTTTCAGCGTGCTGATGGCAAGTTTTCAACATGGTCATCTCGTGTCCTCTGACAATGTGACTGTGATCTCTTCTCTTTTCCAGCTCCGCCTGCAGACACATGTGCCACACAAACATGCAGATGAAGACACAACGCACAGGAGGCAGCGCTTCACTGATTTAGCTGATCATTTCTCCTCAGTACACTGTGTTCCCTGCACGCACTGCGCACACCTCAGTGGACAAGGGTTTATCATATGGATAACGTTACAGTGATAATAAGGGTTAAGAGGTTAATTAATCTCTATCGTCCAAATTAGCACATCTTGCTGATGTAGAACTTCACAAACGAACAAAAGGTTATTCATTATTTGTGTTTCCTATATTCTTAAAAGAACTCAAAGGAACGTACACTTAGTGTTGATTTTGGCGGCCCCTGTGGGCAAATGCAGCAGTGTTTCATGTCATTATTACCTGGCCAGTGCAAGCGTTTGTTTTGGAAGAAAGTAAAAGAAAGATGCTACTTAGTTTTGATGCTATTTATTCCTTTTTAAACACATCTGTTTGCACAGAGGGAAGATGCAATATTTAACAACTGTATAATGACGACTGTAAAACAAAATTAAACATTTTTTAAGTCCGTCCACACACCGAAATTACTTATAAGCCTGTGACTAACAGATTTGGCTGCTCAGTAATGGTTATTTTGTTGAGAGATGTAAACATGGGCTCCTCTGCTGTGCATGCTGCAAAATGTTTTGTTTGATTTCATGGGGCTTTGGCTGCTAGCAGTTAATATAAATACTACTTAGAGCTAGCCAGTCTTCTGGTTGATGGTTTTTATTTGCTTACGGAGGTCATACAGAGACATTTGTGTGTAATTGAGACTGTTTAATAAGCAGTTAAAACTCCTTGCAGTGCTTCTTGTACACTATAATTTTAGTGTCACAGAAACAATGTGTTCTGCCTCCAATCTATTGAATCATTTTCTGTCCTCAGCAGACACACATGTGGTTTAATTGATTGTGTCGTCTCTGTCTCCATGGCAACTGGAAATTACCACGAGGGGCTTAATTACAGGGTGCCGCAAAATGTCTGAAAATCCATAGAGTTGTCTCTTAATTTTGACTTCCACTTTTTTCATGTACCACCTCTTCTTAAATTCCTATTCATGTTATGCCCAGATTGATTTTGTAATTGATTTTTTGGGGGACCTGCCATATGAGTCCGAACCTGCAAAGTGCACGTTGATCTTAAATGCCAGCAGTGAAAGGGGGGCAGGAATGAACCTATAGGTGTTCCCTGTGTGCAGTGAGCCACAACTGAACCTTTTTTTTTTTTTTTAGTAACACCATAATGTAGCTCATCATGTAGGCGTGATCCAGCAGTGTGCCCTGAAGTTAGCCAGCTGGCCCTTTCTGATCCTTCCCTTTTCTTTCAATTGCTATTTCCCTGCCCTAGATTTCCATCTTGACATTTTTAGACATGCAATTCCTGTGAGAGATGCTACAAGAAAATGTGAACTCATGTTTACGGCTTTTAATGTGTAACCTTCTGCAGCAGCTACTGAGCTGTGATATGTTCATACCTCTGTCAGGGACCATCTGTTCGTTTTAATATAGCGAGAATAAATTTGGTGAGTGTTTTGCATTCACACAATGCTGTGGAACAAATCTCACTAACAAAAGAGTGGATTAACAAAATTTAGCTTTCTTCTTTCTGGGGGCTGGTGGAAATACAGATGATCAGCTTCCTCCTCTCTCAAATATAACATCTCTGTTCCTTAATCCCCAGAAATAAATTCAGACATCAAAGATAAGACAACAAACCTGCTAAATGCTGCAGGTTTTTAAATCTGACTCCTCAGAAACGAGGCCAAACTCCATGTCCTGCTTTATCAAAAATACATAGTAAAATACATTCTTGACCACATTTGCCATTACGCTGACATTATCTCTCCTGTTCTTCTCTGCTGGCCCCTTTATAACCTCTAAGAACTGCCTGTGCTCCAGTCAGAAAGGATCAATTAATCGAAAAGGGCTAAGTAGGATCCATTTGCATCCACCTAATGGCTTCTGGCAGATGCACTGGTCTTACTTCTGTGTGTTCCTCAGCGGTGGGATGCTTGAAGCAGCATCAAACCACATGTGTGGTTAAAAATGGAGCATGAGCAGCTGGATGTAGACTCTTAGGGCTGAAAAGCTCCTCAAACAGTGTGTTAGAAACTCTTCATGTTTGATGGCTGAATGTTGTCAGTCAGTTTTTCAGTTAAAAGACAAATTTAAAAAACTCCTGCATTTTCGTCTCATACTCAGCTATCCTTACTTAAAAACAGTGTATAGTTCCTTACAAAATACTCTGTGCTTTTAAAATGATTTCCTTTATAAAAAGAACAAAAAGTAAGCTCAACTGAAGGGACTGAGAAATTCTAGACTTAATAATCACAGGCTTTGTGCTCAAAGCGCCACCACAGTTTGGCTAAATTGACCAATTAAAGAGCAGTTCAAAATGGCTAACACAGGAGGAAACAACCAAGGACAAGAAATGACAGAACTGCACACTGTTCTTAAATTTGCAAACAAAAATAAATCAAAAAATAATTATAGAAGATAAATAAAGAAATCTCCACACTTACACATTCATAATTGTTTTTCTGATTAAGGGTTAAAAGCAAAAATTTGTTCAGTCAATTAAATTAATATCAAGTGACAAAGAGTGTACAGGATTTCTGTCTTCTCTTGCCTGTAAAATAGGTCCCCCATGTTAATTGGCCATGTGATTGGATTTGTCTTCGATAATGTAGCTCTCAGACTGCCGTCAGGGACTTTAATCTCCATCTGCTGTTCAGCATGGACGTAGGAGCCTTTTATCTTACCTGTTGATTTAATAATAAAAGACCACTATACGTGCAATCCATATCTGTGGCCCAAACAATGACAAAATGTAGGAAACATGAGAATAAAAATGTGGTATGATGGCTAAAACAAATCAAAGAGATTTTAAAAAATCTGACATTTTATTGACATTTTTTATCATTTATTCTCCCTTAATGGCATTATATTTCACGAGTTTCCTTCCGCGTCTCCCATCCTCTCAGACAGGACTGGCTTTGTCTGTCTGACAGATCAGGAGATAAAGAACATGAACATGCTCATGTTGTCATAACAGCTCATGCTTTTTCCACAAAACCTGCCATTTCAAATAATGTTCTTTCCATCACTGCGCAAAGATGACAGAATAGCCATTAAAACATTACCATGTTCTTCAGTCCAAGCTGTCAATTTCTCTATTTATCACCTACAACATATCAAATTATTAGAAATTTCTCCTGTTTTGACTGAACTGGGGAGAAAAGTGACATTATCATTGTATTTAAAGGCTCAGATCCATTACAGTTTGATCTATAGGAGAAGATCCTGCTGGGAATTTAACCACAATAATTGCTCAGCAGAAGAACACGCTGTTATAAGCTACTTAGTTCTAAGTATATGATTCAGTAAATTGAACGCAGTGCATGAGTCAGCTGCATTAAAATCTCATTTCTTTTTCCATTTTCACTCTTTTACTTCTTTTGTCTTTAATCCCTGAAGATCTGAGGCAACGATTAACACACACATATTGAATTTAAAAAGTGATTACGACTGAGTGGAGGCAATTCTCTGAGCTTTATAGCTTTATACTTGAAAAAAAAGATTATACATTTTTTTTTCAGGTGATGGATTATTTATAGGCACAATTTTGGAATCTGGCTGCAGGGATTTGCTCCTATAGAGCCACTCGAGCCTTAGCAATGTCAGCCACCATCGAGCTAAAAGCCTGGCTACAAAGATGTTGGATCGGGCACCTGAGCAGACCAGTCAAGTTACTCCAACACAAACTGGAAAACCATTTCTTCATGGACCTCTCTTTGAAGAAACCGTCACTGTAATGTTGAAACTTACTCCTAAATGTTGCCACAATATGAAATATAATTAAATTAAATGCTGCATCATTAATCCTTTAGTTATCGATTTTCTTTTCACACTCTGGGGCATCACATCATGCTGTAAACACAACACTGATGTATTATGTCCATATAAAGTCGGTAGGGGAAACATGTTCGCCACCAACTGTCTTTTCCTATTGATCAGATATGAAGCAACATTTTCTTCAGAGATGTGTTTCTATCCATTAATATTCTGTTTCTTTTAGCTTGTTTTTAGCTTTGTCCATCAGCCATCTGATGAATGACACATAGCGTTCAAGGGTTTTGCATTTTCAGTTGCTGCTCCATGAAACAAGCTAAAAAACAGTGAGAGTAGCACTTAGCAATGACATTGCAGGATGAAAAAGAACAAAAATGATTAGATAAAAGATGCTAAAATACAAATGCTAAGAGGTGATATTTCTCTCTGGGTTTGTCTCTATGAACAAATCCTTTTAGGTTGGGCTTTCATAGTTTGTGTTTGCATAGAAAATATGCATTATAGCAGCTTTAATTTTTCATATAATTGAGGGATGTCCATGTACTTTGCAGAATGCAGAACTTTATCATGTCAGGATCCATTTTTTGAATAAATCTTCTTCCATACTTTATCAGACTTTCTCTTATCTTAAATAAAAAGTTTAAAGGTACTAAAAGTGTAACACAGGAATATTTGCAAAAAAGTAAGCCTTAGACAAGTAAATAGCTTCAGAGACCTAGAGATGAATCAGTTCTGCTCAGAGGAGATTGCCCCACATCAAATTACCGGTAAAGTGTACAATAAAAATGACCAAACACTGAGAATTACGACACGTATCGATCCAAGATTCTTGCCTCTTTTTATTGCATGAATAATGTTGTACATTCTCTGCTTGCCTGTCTGCAGCCTCTGGGTCAGTAATTACATGACAAGAGTGCTGCTTACCTGACCCATCTATCTACGTCACCACTCAACGTGACTCATGCCTCATTATGTCGTGACTCTCTATCAGTTCTCCCTTTTTCGAGCTCCTCCATTTGCTCTCTCTCTAACTCTCTCTCTCTCTCCCTTTGTGTCCTCGCTGTCTCACATGAAAACAGATTTGTAGGCACATCACTGCAACACACTAGGACACACATACACACTCTCTCCTCCATTATATATATAGAATATAAACCAAACAGAAAGCTGGAGCAAAACACTATGTTATAGAAGACAGATGCACTGAGATGAGGATGTGATAAGTGACATTTTTCAGAGGGACAAGGTGGTTTGTTTGGGGAAAGAGAAATAAAGCAGCATGACCTGATTACACATCCATTGCACGTCTATGCTGTTCAGTATGTGATATGACTCCTTCCCTCCTGAGCTTCATTTTTGCATTCTGTGGAGTCCTAGAAATAGCATTTCACATTTCAGGCGCCTCTGCAGTCTGCCAGGCCGCCCTGTTGACAGCTGCCTGGACGCATAAATAGGATCCCTCAGGCCAGACCCACAGAGAGGGGGGAAAAAAAGTGAGGAAGAGACAGAGAAAGAGGATGACAACATTTGGTAAGGCGTGGATCCGTCTCAATTTAACATGTGCTCAGGTCGCTTCCTGATGCCAAGAGGAGGTGTGCCAGAAATGAGGGCAGGCAGCGCTTCAAGAACCTCTCGTGTAAAGCCCAACACTTCTTTTGTGTTGTGAGTCGGTTTGAGAAGAAATGGCTCTGCCAGGGAAGAATCCTCTCTAATGAGGCCATTTTGAGATGAAGTAGCGAATAAATCAAGAAATCCTCTCACAAACAGCAGACAATAGTTTGCTGGCTCCAACAAAAACTTCAGTAACAGTGTCGCTCCTGCGGCAGGAGTTTCTTCTGTCAGTTTTAAAGACATTCATCCTTCTATACATCATGCATTTTTAAAAATCACTTTCTTAGTGATAACAGTGTCAGGCAGACAGCAAGCGGGTGATTTGAGGTTGGATACAATCCTCCTTGTTAACCAGGCATCCCCCCTCTCTGTCCCCAAATAGCAGAGAGAGTTAAGGGGCAGAGGGATTGTCCAGTTGATTATATTAGCCTCTCCTGTCTGACTCATTGATTTTTTATCTGACTGAGGTTTGTGCAGGTTAGAATCTATAGCCCCGCTGATGGATCTGAATATCAGTAGTCTACCTGTGTCAATATGTGTATTGATGAACCCGTGGTGCTGACCGTGGTGCTGAATGTGGCAGGCAGACTTGTAAGATTAGCCTTTTTTCTCTCTTTGGTAAACTGAATGTATCTGTTTGCAGCTCATGAACATGGACGTGAACCCACACTGTGTTTCATGGCAACTGGCATGCTGCTGTAATGTCCCAGCTGGTCTTTTAAAATAAATGGATACCGTAGGTGTGCACACATTGCGTTCGCATAACAGCAGAAAATGATGATCACAAGAGAATTTTAATAAACAACAAGCCACAAAGTTCCCCTTATGCAATTTAAAAATCAAAAGATATGAACATGAACTAGTTTTTTGTTGGTATCATGAAGTTTGTGAACCGAAAAATTCCAATTTGTGAACTATGAAAGTGAACTACTCGCTCATTTAAATCTGTGTGAACTGAGCTGAGCTCGCACTCATGAAGTGTGAATTTGCACAACACTGACAGTCAGGTTGCTGGAAGGCCAGTGGGGCAGAATTTCCTGTTATTTTGCACCTCCACAGGATGAATCTAATCACATCAGTCTTCCTCTGAACGTGTTATTGCCCAATTTCTTTTGCTCTTTTTGTCATCTTACTGCCTGGTTGTTCACAGCCAGTGAGTCTCCCTCTTTAATATTTTGCATCCTCGCTCCAAGTGATATCACCCATCTCTTCATGTTCCATCTGTTCACACAAAGGAGGTGCATGGGGTTGTTTTGTGTGCCAATGCTGACCGGCTCCATCTGGTAACAAGGCAGTAAAGATAATGGCCACCAGGAGAGGTATTCGGTCAATAAGGGCTTTACTCTGTTCTGTGGGTCGATGAGGTTTTCTGCTGGTTCTGAGGCATGGGAACAATGATAAACAGCAGTGTGGTGTGGCAGCTATTTAGCTCAGCCTGCAGGGAAAACACATGCATTAATGGAGGACTCCAAGGTCAGTTTATTTAGATTCATATAATGCACGGATATTACTGAAGTTTCCCTGTGAAACTCCAGCTCAAAATTCAAGTTTTATAGAGCATTATGAAGCCTTATCAAGTCCCATTTTCTTGCACTGTTTGCATAAAAATCCTGCCGTCATCTGGTTCTTTTTATTAGCCCACGAACATTTACTCAGTGCGATCAATGTCCCTCAATTCATGACATTATTCACTCGTTAAAATGCACAATGGGAAACAGGGCTGTTTTAATCTGTATTTGGCTTGACATAGTAATGACATTTGTGGCTGTAATTTATTACATTATGGTGTGTTATCAGCATCCCTGGTTAAACAAACGTTACAGGTCGCCACCATGCCTGACTGTAGCCTTTCTATTTACACTGTCTTTGTTATCTAACACCCTTTACCTCATCTTCTCATTTTCATTACCTGATTCTTGTAAACCTTTTCGACACAAATGCAAAATTAGCTTAGCAACAGGTTTCATTTAATGGCAACTGTGTTTGCAGAGTTAAATGTAATGGGGTGACCCGACTGCTCTAATCAGTTCTCTGTTGTCTCTGGCGACAAGGAGTGTTTGAGGAAAATGTTCCCTTCAAGCAAAATCAAAACAAACTGCCTCATGGTCTAATAACACCAAAAGAACACATTGATGGGCATTTCAAGGAGGCACTCTCAAAGCATAATGGAAAAAGCAGGCACTCTCGCTGAATTTAAAAGCCGAATCGCAAATATATGAGGTGGATATAAAGAAATGGCATTCATACAGCCCTTCTCTCTGTATTTTACCTGAAAGACAAATAGTCTGAGAAATGGGAGATAATAGAGGAAGAGGTAGACTTTTAAAATCTAAGTGGCTCATTTAAAAGATAAGTCTGGCACTTTTCTCTGTTTTTCTTCCTGTCGGCAAATGCAAAAAAAAAAAGCAACATTGAATTTGTTGGTTTTAAAAATGCTGTTTGATTTTCCTACCCTGTCTTAATTGCTCAGCACTCCCATCATTCCTACTAAATCTTCAAAAAGATACAGCCTAGCTAAATTCTATAAAAGGCTTTGTAATTTACTTAACCTTTAGGTGCCCCAGGGTACATTTCGTGTACTTTTAGAATTTTAAATGGGTGTAGTTTTGGGTGTTTTAATG